>CM023452.1:75798160-75875660 GCA_013339765.2 Haemaphysalis longicornis | reverse complement strand
TCAAACGTTACCCATTCTTCGTCCTCGGTGGGGTTTAAGGCAATCTGAGAACCAGTTGCAAAAGTTCCGAAGAATAAGCCTGCTAGGGAGGCACTTAATATCACAGCTTTCATGCTCAGTAGATAGCGCGATAATAATAAAATAACGTAATCAATTTCATAAAGCTATGGAACGGGAAGGCCGAACAAAAGAAGGGCCAAGAGAGGCGTGGAGGGCGAAGCGGATAGCACACGCGTTTCCCACGATAGAGCTGCGACGTGGCAACCTCCGGTCCTCTTTCGAGACAATGGCCGGGAGTGTCGTAATTGCTTTGTCTCTCGGGGCGGATCCCTGCGAGCACTCCCGTCACTTGGAAAGAGACACCCGGGCTTTTTAAGAAACAACAGACGTTTTGCTTCTTTGTGTCCCAAGTGGCGAACGCTGTTCAGAAGGGGCGCGTCTGTTTCTCCAAGCGCTGCAGCTTTCACAATGAAGTCTGCCGCTGAAAACAGCCCGAGGCTTCTGCAACGGCTACGCCGGGGCGTTCCTCCTTCAAACAGCGCGCCGCATTCATAACAGCAGACGGGAAAATCGCTCACCGTTGCAGGACGCAGTCCTGTTACCTTTTATTACACTCAAGAATTCCATCTCTCCACTCTTTTCGCGCTAGCGCGGTTTCAAAAACGCACCGGGCTTAACTCAACGAGAGCAGATGCCGAAGGAAACAAATGGGGAAATCAGAAGAACCGGCGAGAAAGAAGACAACGGCGGCGGCTGAAAATACTGAGCTCGGGGACGCGCTGAACTCAAGCATCTCACTCACTCTCTCTCAGCAGGCGAAGTCCGACATGAGAAATCGCCAGGAGCGTTGCCGAACGACCTCCCTAAATATGCCTGGCTCAGAGCGGGCAAATGCGCAGTCAGCAACTTAAAACAAAGAGCTCGAACGGAGTAACTAACAGGCCCGGGCGCGGAGTGTTTTTTTGTTCCGCGCGAGATGTGAGCTTACCTTTGTGCGCGGCTTCTGCGATGCGCCTGCTTCGCACCCCGAGGGCGCTTCGTCCGCGCCTTCTCGCTTTCGCGAGAACAACGCTGTGTCATTGTGCCTCGGTGTTTGCGCGTAAACGTTGACTTTCCCTTGTGTTATTTTCTGGGCTGCACACTTTTCATTTTGTTCTGGGGTTTAGTATTTTGTTTGGCACGTTGATTGTGTGCTTACTGCATGCAGATGCGGAAAGCACGCTTCAATGCTTGATCCACGCGTACTCTTTGCCGTTGTTCTTGGAACCATAATCCGAGTGTCAGTGCCAGACGCGCCTATCCCCATATGTAACTGAGAGCGTCTGGTCGCCTACCACGGCGCTTTTGCAGCTAAATCTGGACATCCTGCGTTTACGCTTAATTTTGTTGTCGTTCTCAGGGTGTTGTCGTACACGCATCGCTAGGTCTGCCCTCGAAGATTAATAAACATTTCCAACGGCCACACTGTGTGACGCGGTTGGTTCCACCCTCTCAACGCAATTCGCTATTATAGTAGGGGCAATCACCCAAGGGAAGGACTCCGTTTAAAACCCGCGACTTAGAAGAGCTTTTTCTGCTCGCCTGTGTTCTGAAAAAGAAAAACAGCTACACTGTGTGGTCTGAACGCCCCCATGGTTTGTTTAGCGTGGAACACTTACACCCAATGAATAGCTCTTCGGAACGTGGAATATTTTCAAGGGCAAGGAAATGTATACTGTGGGCCGCAAAAAGGGAGCGTATACATTTGTGGTGGTGTTTCCTAATTGATTAAAGATACTGATTCTGTAACTTTGTAATATTAGTTGGAATTTATATATATATATATATATATATATATATATATAGGGCGCAGTAAAACTTTGAACATGGTAGAGAACACAAGACAGAAAACTTCGAACAAGATAGAAGCACGAGTGTTGCCAACGTTTCAGCAAGAGATTGCATATATATATATTATATATATAAGTATATATATATATATCATAATATATATATATAATGATTATATCATATAATATATATATATATATATATATATACGCGAATCAGAAATGGGAAATGAGGGGCTCGGTGGGAATTAATACAGAATAAGGGTTGGCAGTCAAGAAAAACCTCGGAAAGCAAAGGGGGGAATGCGTTACGTCAAAGAAAGAAATGAAGAATTTTTTGAGCCAGAAAGAAAGTGGTGAAAAATTCGTGAAAAATTTCACCACTTTCTTATATTGAGGGACGAAGAAGGTTGTATAGTTTGAGCAGCGTAGTAGGACACAGGGAAGTCAGCCGGGGGGGGTTGATATTGGGGGAAATTTTTTGGAGAGAAAGGAGAGAGGGTGTTTGTTGACCCGCTGCGGGGCATAGGAAAGGTTCTCAGAACCGCCGGAAGCAGACCAGGCGGTAAGAGTGGGGTCTTATCAGAAACTATCTGCGAGCCTCAGGTCAAAAGAACAGGTAGAAAAGGGGGGGAATAACTAGGTCAAGGAAAAAAGTAAAAAACAGAAAGAAAACAGGGAGGGAAACCGCACAAACCCATACACAAAAGAAAAAGCAATGACCTGGCAACTGAAAGGGCACTGTCACCCACGGCAACATTCCTGGAACAGGCCTGTCCTGAAATTCCAAAACGAAAAGTTAAAGTTAAAGTGACGTACGGTGCACAAGACCACGCGGAATAAAAAAAGAGAGAGAAATAAAATAAATAAAATGGAATTCCAAAAGCAAAGGTTGGGGGATGCGGGCGAGTATTCAGCTAGAAGCTAAGGAATGAAAAAAAAGAAATTAGGTGACCAGGTAAAGACCAGAGGGAGGGGTAGGTATATGCAAGAACAGTGCCTATTTTTGTATTCCCTGTGAATATCGCAAGGATCCCAAGTTGCCCCTAGACGCATTAATTCCAGTAGGTTCCATGGAGTTGAATTTGTGAATTAAATAGGATTCACGGTTTTTCCAGTCCCCATGTCACCGAGCTGACACTCTTAGCAAATCCTCCATAGCTGTAGCGCAGCATTTCAACCAAACAGGCCCCAATTTTGATGACCTTAAGTTGTATACACTCCAGTCAAACTTCATGTCTCCTAGGGACCTTCAGGTCTCCTAGGGTTTGTGTGGTTTCCCTCTCTGTTTTTTTCTCCTTTTTTTTTTTTTTTCCTTGACCTAGTTTTTCCCCCTTCTCACCTTTTCTTTTGACCTGGGGCTTGCAGATAGTTTCTGATAAGGACCCCCTCTCACCGCCGGGTTGCTTCCGGTGGTTCTTAGAACTTCCCTATGCCCCGCGGCGGGTCAACAACACCCTCTCATCCTTTCTCTCCAAAAATTCCCCGAATATCAACCCGGCCCCGGCTGACTTCCCTGTGTCCTACTACGCTGCTCAAACTATACAACCTCTTTCCCCTCAAATATCTCCCCCGACATACTCCCAAAGCAATCCGCTTTCTCATTCACTTCCGTCTATCCTCTCCCCTCTCACCTGAGACCTACCAATATAAATTGCCGGGCCAGGCGAGAGATTGCTCTTGACGAAAGCAAGTCTCTTTGCTGAAGTTGGCAACAATCGTTCTTTACCTCGTTCAAAGTTTTCTTTTTGTGTTCTCTACCATCTTCAAAAGTTCAACTGCTCCCTATATATAGATAATAAATAATATATATTATAGTATAATATATATATACTTGAGAAAATGCTAGACGCACGATTAAAAACAAAACAGTGGTTTACTGACCTTTCGACTGGAGCACCAGTCTTCATCTTGGACTGGTCCTCCAGTCGAAACGTCAGTGAACCACTGTTTTTGTTTTTATTCGTGCGTTTTTCCATTTTCCTAATATTTATTTCTGCGCTCCTCGAGAAGTTTTCTTTTACTGCTTATATATTATAATATATATATATTCTGTGGTTGTTGTTTGTGGTTGTTGTGTTCTGTTGCCGTGTGGGTGTGAAATTTTTTCTTTGCCAGTGCTACACTGCCTACCCACCACCCCGAAGTGCTGGAAACATACTTACCGCAACAAAAATACTAAAGAACTTCTGAGGGGAGCACCCCCGCCAATAGCATACGGTAATTCACACGACGCGTATTCTGTAGGTCCTGGTTTGCATACCACCCCGAAGCATATTTTTTGTCTACTTTCTCTGATGTTTAAATAAGTTAAAAAATATAATCCTTTCAATAAGAATAAAGGACGTACCACATTTTCCTCTTTGCCTTCTTGGACGCTCATTTCTGTCGGACTGAATTTCTGTTTTCATGAACGAGCGCCTGATTTTCCGTTCTGATTTATTTATAATATGTAAGGAAAGTTTGTTAATTCGAACTTAAGGAACATGTATTGATGAATAAATTTAACGGTACGAATAAGTCCGGTCAGGTGTTCATAGAAGTTTACACATAAAGAAGCTCGTTAATTCGAGCACGAATAGTTGAGCTATGCACAATTTTAACTATAGCCCAAAGCTCTGGCGCCTCGACACCTGGCACACAGCAAACGAAACGCACCCTGTGCTTAATGTACACGAAGTTGCGATGAGTGGAGGCCGCAAAATAGGGTTAAACCAATCAGAAATACGTATGGCGGCCGTTTCGGTAGAAATATTCTATGCCTAGATTGTTTCATGAGGATGCAAATACAGTGGTGTGTTGGGTACGCTAGCGGTTGAGGGCGCCAGCGCACCCCACAATCCACTGTACTCGCTCCTCATAAACGCAGGTCAAGAAAGCAGAACCAGTCGCTGTCACTGACGACAAGAAGAATAAGAACTTGGGATACGGGCCGTACGCGCAGAATCACGGTCGGGTGAAACGAGGCCTTCAGTTTTCAAGAGAACGAAGATGAGCCTTTCCGCTACTGGTTTGGTGAGAGCACGACGCTGGTGTAGCTAGAATTATTTTTCGGTGGGTGTTATACGCCACCGGCAAAAAAGAAACGGGAGAGAAAAGATAGCCTGCACGCATTCATCATTTATATTTCATTTTCTTTCTGATTTTGTTAATTTGTTTCACAGCATGAACGAAAAAAATTGAAATGCTGAGGCAACCGAGGAGGTAAGCAGCTCATAAGATTTCGGAATCCTTGTGACACCGAACCGCACCCCATGACTACGCCCCTGGAGCAAAAAGTGCTTACTGTCGCCTTTAGGTACAAAAACCAGGCCGCTAAGACGCGTTCTCAAGTATCAAAGTGTTTACATGCCTTACGGCTTCCCAATGGATGTGCACTGTTTCTGTGGTTCAGTTTCCTTAGTTTGAACTTTCATTAGGTAGAACAGCGATGCCTAAGTCGAACAGAGCCCAACGCGCTCTGATTATATCTTGAATGCCTTACCGATCCCGATTTCCGAATTGGTAAACGCATCGAAAATATAAACAGGAGGCGTTGGTTCGGTCGCCACTGCGCAGATGCGTGTGTTTCTTCCATTTGTTTTTAACATGAATTGGAAATATTAGTTACCCTATGCCTTCTGCAAAAGCCTGTTCCTGTAGGGATTCCTTGGCGTTGTAAACTCCTGGCACTTCTTTCCTATATATATATAATATATATATATATATATATATATATATATATATATATATATATATATATATATATGAGGGTTGGCAGTCAAGAAAACCTCAGCATGGTGGGGAAACAGCCCTGCTGGTAACGTAGTGGTCATCGCACCAGACCGGTATTTTGGAGGTCGTGGGCTCGGATCCCACCCGGCGGGCATTTTTTCACCACTTTCTTTCTGACGCAAAAATTTTATCTATTTCTATGACCTACCGCACTCCCCCTTTGCTTTCTGGGGTTTTCATGGCTGCCAACCGTTATTCTGTCTTAATTCACGGACCCCTCATTTCCCATTTCTGACTGGCAATATATAGAAATATATATTGTAAGGCCCGCACCAGGAGCCTTGGGGGACTTCTTTATTAGGCGAGGCTTGTCCTACGTGACAGGGAGCGAGCCCCAGAGAACAACCAAGACGGGCGTTCATGATGATAGACAACTGATGACGATGATGAAGCATGATTGCATGTGGAAGACAGGCCTCCGCAGTACGAGTCCACTGGCGCGTACCCTTCTGCTAGTACTTGGCACATAGCGTTTGTGTACAACTACCTTGTCCGGACGCATATTCCTCTGGTGTCGGGGCGCTAACCAGCGCTTACAATATATATATATATATATATATATATATATATATATATATATATTATATATATATATATATATATATATATATATGTAGTGTGTGTGTGGTGTGTGTGTGTGTCTGTGCGTGTGTGTATGCGCCACACATGGGGATACATGTTAAAGCAGTACATCATGATGCCAAAACTTTCCCGCAACCACTTCCGAAGTGAATCCAGAGTAGTGGTCTGAGCATTTCTTGTAAAATACTCTCCATCCACACAACCACTCCTTGGTTACAGTAGGCACCGGAAATGTTCGCCTTGAAGTATTGTAGCGCTAGCACAGCGACCGAACATGGCGTACTGTACGCGTGCTGAGGCAGTCTGCATGTGGGAACGTTAAAAACTGCTTTGAAAGAAAGCGCCTGAGCTGGAACGAGAGCTCTTTGACAACTCTGCGAGCAGGTTCAGGTCGCGAGGTTGAATAAACATTCAGTCTATCAAGCGTAACCTGATTTCGAAATGAAACATGCTTAGAGCGCACATCGCCGTCTGCGCAAAGAACAGGAACTCGGCGACGCGGAAAAAGCACACAGAACACTCGTTACTGCGGTGAGACACGTGCGTGCCGTGCTGGCACCGCGTCTTGCTCGGATTCAAGGACAGCAACTGGGTAAAAGGGAAGGGAGGACCAGACAGAAAGAAAAGGCGATGTCATTCGCCTATGCTTTTACGTCGCGCCCATCGAACGCGGTTTCGATCAGTTTCTGACATGGAAAAAAGCAAAAGCGATACTACCATAGCGCACACCGCCTTGCAGACGACAGGAAGTTCCGCTTTCGAACGCAGCATGGCGCACTCCTGCGACTCCCCCCCCTTCAGGCTCTGCATGCTCCGCTCCGAGACACCTGTCCACCGAATGTGCGCCCCTGTCTCTGCAAGATGCAGTTTCTTCCCCCTTCTCCGCGTTCTTTCTGCCGCTGCCCAAAACCTCTCCTTGTTTACATGTATTTTTTGTTTGTTTTTGTAGAAATTATTCTGCCGGTACTTCGTGGCGGGGCGCGGCTAATCCCCCTGCTGTTGGCGATGACTGCTTACATGTTGTCTTTTACTCAGGCTGACAGTAAACATCTTCTTGCTGTTTACGGAGCGCTCATGTATCCTGGTATGAAGGCGGTGAACCTCTTCTTTCTGACTCTTAAAAAAGTAAACAGTGGCACCACGACGAACAACAACAAAACAGCACAAGTGAGCGGGCCTTTTGAAAAGGGGCGCACCGTGTAGTAGCGACGATGTCACAGTCCGCGCCCATACATGCAACACGCGGACACGCTGTGAACATTTTTTTGTCTACTTTCTCTGATGTTTAAATAAGTTAAAAAATATAATCCTTTCAATAAGAATAAAGGACGTACCACATTTTCCTCTTTGCCTTCTTGGACGCTCATTTCTGTCGGACTGAATTTCTGTTTTCATGAACGAGCGCCTGATTTTCCGTTCTGATTTATTTATAATATGTAAGGAAAGTTTGTTAATTCGAACTTAAGGAACATGTATTGATGAATAAATTTAACGGTACGAATAAGTCCGGTCAGGTGTTCATAGAAGTTTACACATAAAGAAGCTCGTTAATTCGAGCACGAATAGTTGAGCTATGCACAATTTTAACTATAGCCCAAAGCTCTGGCGCCTCGACACCTGGCACACAGCAAACGAAACGCACCCTGTGCTTAATGTACACGAAGTTGCGATGAGTGGAGGCCGCAAAATAGGGTTAAACCAATCAGAAATACGTATGGCGGCCGTTTCGGTAGAAATATTCTATGCCTGATTGTTTCATGAGGATGCAAATACAGTGGTGTGTTGGGTACGCTAGCGGTTGAGGGCGCCAGCGCACCCCACAATCCACTGTACTCGCATCCTCATAAACGCAGGTCAAGAAAGCAGAACCAGTCGCTGTCACTGACGACAAGAAGAATAAGAACTTGGGATACGGGCCGTACGCGCAGAATCACGGTCGGGTGAAACGAGGCCTTCAGTTTTCAAGAGAACGAAGATGAGCCTTTCCGCTACTGGTTTGGTGAGAGCACGACGCTGGCGTAGCTAGAATTATTTTCGGTGGGTGTTATACGCCGCCGGCAAAAAGAAACGGGAGAGAAAAGATAGCCTGCACGCATTCATCATTTATATTTCATTTTCTCTTCTGATTTTGTTAATTTTGTTTCCCAGCATGGACGAAAAAAATTGAAATGCTGAGGCAACCGAGGAGGTAAGCAGCTCATAAGATTTCGGAATCCTTGTGACACCGAACCGCACCCCATGACTACGCCCCTGGAGCAAAAAGTGCTTACTGTCGCCTTTAGGTACAAAAACCAGGCCGCTAAGACGCGTTCTCAAGTATCAAAGTGTTTACATGCCTTACGGCTTCCCAATGGATGTGCACTGTTTCTGTGGTTCAGTTTCCTTAGTTTGAACTTTCATTAGGTAGAACAGCGATGCCTAAGTCGAACAGAGCCCAACGCGCTCTGATTATATCTTGAATGCCTTACCGATCCCGATTTCCGAATTGGTAAACGCATCGAAAATATAAACAGGAGGCGTTGGTTCGGTCGCCACTGCGCAGATGCGTGTGTTTCTTCCATTTGTTTTTAACATGAATTGGAAATATTAGTTACCCTATGCCTTCTGCAAAAGCCTGTTCCTGTAGGGATTCCTTGGCGTTGTAAACTCCTGGCACTTCTTTCCTATATATATATATATATAAATATATATATATATATATATATAGATATATATATATATAAAATTGAGGGTTGGCAGTCAAGAAAACCTCAGCATGGGGGGGAAAACCCAGCCCTGCTGGTAACGTAGTGGTCATCGCACCAGCCCGGTATTTTGGAGGTCGTGGGCTCGGATCCCACCCGGCGGGCATTTTTTCACCATTTTCTTTCTGACGAAAATAATTTATCTTTTTCAAATGACCTACCGCACCCCCCCCCCTTTGCTTTCTGGGGTTTTCATGGCTCCCAAACCGTTATTCTGTCTTAATTCACGGACCCCTCATTTCCCTTTTCTAAACTGGCAATATATAGAAATATATATTGTAAGGCCCGCACCAGGAGCCTTGGGGGACTTCTTTATTAGGCGGGCCCTTGTCCTACGTGACGGGGAGCGAGCCCCAGAGAACAACCAAGACGGGCGTTATGATGATAGACAACTGATGACGATGATGAAGCATGTTTTCATGTGGAAGACAGGCCTCCGCAGTACGAGTCCACTGGCGCTACCCTTCTGCTAGTACTTGGCACCTAGCGTTTGTGTACAACTACCTTGTCCGGACGCATATTCCTCTGGTGTCGGGGCGCTAACCAGCGTTTACAATAAAATATATTATAATAAAATATATATATATTTTTATATATATTATAAAATTTTTTTTTTTTTTGTGTGGGGGGTGGGGGCGTGTGTCTGTGCGTGTGTGTATGCGCCACACATGGGGATACATGTTAAAGCAGTACATCATGATGCCAAAACTTTCCCGCAACCACTTCCGAAGTGAATCCAGAGTAGTGGTCTGAGCATTTCTTGTAAAATACTCTCCATCCACACAACCACTCCTTGGTTACAGTAGGCACCGGAAATGTTCGCCTTGAAGTATTGTAGCGCTAGCACAGCGACCGAACATGGCGTACTGTACGCGTGCTGAGGCAGTCTGCATGTGGGAACGTTAAAAACTGCTTTGAAAGAAAGCGCCTGAGCTGGAACGAGAGCTCTTTGACAACTCTGCGAGCAGGTTCAGGTCGCGAGGTTGAATAAACATTCAGTCTATCAAGCGTAACCTGATTTCGAAATGAAACATGCTTAGAGCGCACATCGCCGTCTGCGCAAAGAACAGGAACTCGGCGACGCGGAAAAAGCAAAACAGAACACTCGTTACTGCGGTGAGACACGTGCGTGCCGTGCTGGCACCGCGTCTTGCTCGGATTCAAGGACAGCAACTGGGTAAAAGGGAAGGGAGGACCAGACAGAAAGAAAAGGCGATGTCATTCGCCTATGCTTTTACGTCGCGCCCATCGAACGCGGTTTCGATCAGTTTCTGACATGGAAAAAAGCAAAAGCGAACTACCATAGCGCACACCGCCTTGCAGACGACAGGAAGTTCCGCTTTCGAACGCAGCATGGCGCACTCCTGCGACTCCCCCCCCTTCAGGCTCTGCATGCTCCGCTCCGAGACACCTGTCCACCGAATGTGCGCCCCTGTCTCTGCAAGATGCAGTTTCTTCCCCCTTCTCCGCGTTTTTTCCCCTGCCGCTCCCCAAAAACCCTCTCCTTTTTACATTTTTTTTTTTTTTTTTTTTTGTAGAAATTATTCTGCCGGTACTTCGTGGCGGGGCGCGGCTAATCCCCCTGCTGTTGGCGATGACTGCTTACATGTTGTCTTTTACTCAGGCTGACAGTAAACATCTTCTTGCTGTTTACGGAGCGCTCATGTATCCTGGTATGAAGGCGGTGAACCTCTTCTTTCTGACTCTTAAAAAAGTAAACAGTGGCACCACGACGAACAACAACAAAACAGCACAAGTGAGCGGGCCTTTTGAAAAGGGGCGCCCGTGTAGTAGCGACGATGTCACAGTCCGCGCCCATACATGCAACACGGGGACACGCTGTGAGGGAGACATTTAAGCGCTCCCATTATTTTGCTGTATTGGTTTCTTCTCCGACCAGCAAACCAACCAATGATCTCCACTCACAGGAAACATTGCAGATGAGTGCTGGAAGGTGAATGGTTCCTGTTTGCCACAGCTGCGTCGTGCGTTGCTGCATCCTCTGCTTAATCGCGGCTGTCGTCCTCTTGCGCCTAACGCTGTCTTGCAATGCCTGTTTTTGGTCTCTTGTTAAACCTCCTTCTGTACTAGCTCGCTCGACGACACCGGTTGCAGACAGTGCCTCCAAAAAACAGACCTCATCCCGACTGACGGGCCACGCATATGCACACATAAGCGGCCGAAGCTCGCCCCTGACAGCGTGAGAAAAAAGAAGACACCCGTACATGCCTCTCTCAAAACGGCGCCTCGTACCCTGCTCCCCTCATTCTCTGTTCAGTGTTTGAATATGAATCCTGTCATCCGGGAACGGCTTTGCGGATGTCCACGTGTTTCTCATTGATGATCAGTTCTTTGTAGTCGTCCCTACAGCGCCATACAGGCGCATTGTTAGCGGTATCAATCGGGAGAGCCGGGCTACACTCTAAACTTTTTTTCCTCCCATATACTCCCTAGAGGTTCTTTTTCGCCTGCCCTCTAGTGGTCCTCCTTGTAGGATTTTTTTTATACATGGAACAGGGAGGTTTTTTTTACCTCCTCAAAACAGGGCGTTTTTAGGTTATAGAAAGGAGGTATTTAGGGAGTTTAAGAAATGTTCGGGAGAATTTAAGGGGGTCAAAATGGAGTATTCTTTATTTTCCTGAAGGGCTTTTTAAGTGATTTTTATGGAATTTTTAGGCGGTTGAATAGGAGCCTATTATGGCTCCCTTTGGAAGTACTTATGTTAGTTTAGGGGCGTTTTTAGGAGGTTCAAGGGAAGCATTTACTTCTTTTGAATGGAGTTTGACGAAAGCTTGGGGGGGGTTTTGTGGGCCCTTCCGAAAGGAGGTTTTCAAGGCCAAAAGGGAGAATTTCTAGTTCCCTGCGGGAGTACTGATTTCACACGGTTTTTCTCGATTTCAGGTTTATTTCAAACGAACTTTCGCAGACAAGTTTACATGGTACATGGTGTACACAAGGGGGTTTCCCGGGAAATAAATACTTATGGCGACCTCATATTGGAAATCACAAAGGGAAACATTGCTAAATAACACGCCAGTTAGGAATTGAAGACAGCAATACGATGCTAGTTGAACAAACCGTAGAAACAATATTACTACAAGAACTGGAAATACGCGAAAAACAAAGATAGGCACAAACACAACCGCATGGTAAGTGAAATCATTATAGAATACTAGGGGATCGAGAACGCGTAAGTACTTTTTAGAACTTATCAGTCGCATCAGCGCTCAATACACAGTAAAAAATTTGGCTGCAGTGGTTTACAAAAAAAAAAAAATTCAGTAGGTGGTGAAATGAGCGAGAGCTGTCTGCTAGTTAAACAAATTGTAGAAAAAATAATAACACAAGAACTGTAAATACTTGAAAAACAGATAGGCACAAACACAACCGCATGGTAAGTGAAATCATTATAAAATACTAGAGGATCGAGAAGGCGTCAGTATTTATCAGAACTTATCAGTACGCATCAGTACTAAGTACACAAAGTGAAAAAAAAAGGTTTGCAGTGGTTTAAAACCCAACGAAAAAATTTTCAATTTGGGGTTGAAATGAGGAGAGCTGTGCAACGATTTGATATTGAAAGGTAACAAGCATTTTGTAGGTGGTAAAGGCACAAGAGATAAATGATGTAGGGGGAACAGACTGCAGTGAGATGGCTGTGGATAAATGAGTAATATAAAGAACGAAAAATATGCTGCGGAAAATACCAGCGCGTTATGATAAAGACACAAATGCGCCAAGAAAAGTGACCGAGTCTGACGGGTTAATTGCAATGATATAGAACAGAAGGGGTGGTATCGCGACAGCTTCTTTAGAGGGAGAACAAAAAGCCATGAAATTCCTGTTTTTCGGATAATTTTTAGTTGATTCATTTCGCACCAGATGCCAATATTATTTAGAAAATTTGTTTCAAGTTAAATTATTTTGTTAATAAAATTGCTTCACTGAAAGATAGCTGTATTATCAGCATACAGAACGGCCCATCAAATATCCCCTTTTCAGTAAAAAAAAAAACGTCAGAAATATAATACGCAATTCTTTTTGACTACTATCCAATGATTACGGGTTTGAAAAAAAATATTAGTGAGGGGAATTGATGCGATAAAAGTTAATTAGTTCTAAATCCTTCACACGTGGTTTGGTGCTGGCAAGGTCCAAAAAGGCATGTTCCACGAACGTTTGAGCTCTGTGTGCCTTCTTGGGATATTGAATGTTGAAAACCCAGAACGATGAAAAACAGACTACACAGTCCCCCCAGAAAAGATGATGCAGTCAAGACACGCTGGCCATCGATGTGGAGGCTAACTTCCCCGTTCACGGAATGCAGGCAGGGAGTCAGAGGAAAAATCTGCCTGAAAAAGCAAAAAAAAAAAAAAAAAATGCCCACAAAAATTCAAAACAGCCACTATGGTTAAATGAACTTAATAATTCGGTACAGTAATAAAATTGTAAGGCCAGGTTCCCTGCAAATTTCCCCAGTACCTAAATTGGGAAATTTCAAAGGCTTCATAAAACCAAGTGCCAGTACATTAACCGTCGTGGCTTTTGCAGCAATAAAAAATATATTATTTTCCGCACAATATGCGCGAGCACAACTTTAAATGACAGTGAAGATAAAATGCAAGTCTCTGTGGGTTGATAGATTAGTTTTTGTTTTTGACTGAAAAACACTTTGGTATTGCATGATTTTTTAACTGCTGTTTCTTGCTTTAAGATGCCAGCTTGCATCTATTCAAGTGAGTGGGCACACAGTTAAAGATGCAAACCCTTACACTGCCTCCCCCCTTACGATGGTGGCTCACTTTCATAGCAAAAGTGCAGCTGTTGCGAGCTGGACGGCTGTTGCAAGCCGTGGCAATACTCACTTCTGCTGGAGGGGCCAACTTGGTTTCCGAATGCAGCCTTGCCTTGTACAGCACAGCCTATCCTCCCTTTAAAAGGGGGACTGACAAAAAAATTTTAGCATCTTGTTTTTTTCGTTGCGATAAGTAGCTAGTGACCTACTTATAACCTGTAAAAACCTCATTTGCTTCAGCGGGACGGTTGTTTAATTAGAGGGTTTTTAAAATGCGGCCAGTCGCAGTTTCGGTTTCAGCGGTGCCGCGAAACGATGGATTTTGGGGTTTTTGTGTGAACAAAGCTGACCACGTGACCGTCGGGGGGTATCACAGAGCAGAGCCGCCGTAGCACTGTCGAATCCGCATCGACGGCAGTTTCTGCGAAGCCCCCACGTACTGATCTCGTGAGGCGCTTAATTAAAAAGCGACCGGGGAAATGTGACGCAGGCGCTGCGAGTGCAAATGCTACCGCGGCAAAAGAACGACGCGCGACGCTCGAGACGGTGGGTGGTGTTGTGCCAGAGCGCCTGGCCCAAAGGCGTTGCACGAGGCGACGCGCCGACAGCGAGGCTGAGTCACGCCTCTCCCTTTGTCGCTGCGGCGCGGCCGAATCCCGCATCTCAAACGCTGCGGGCGGCCGACTCCTGCATCTCGAATCGCTGCGGCGCGGCCGAATCTCTCAGCGGAGAACGACCCAAAAAAAGGGCATGTCGCTACGCCCGGAGGCGAGGTCACGGAGACGGCGGCGGCATCGCTCTCCCTTTCCCCATTGGCGGCGCAGCTGACTCACCGCTTCGCTACCATTCGTCGGAATTCAAACTTCAGGCAGCGAGAGCCCTGATTGGAGCATTTCGAACTTCTTGGGGGGAAAAACGAACTCCCGGGCTATAAAAGAAGCCCGGAGGCTCTCATCGTCGGCTTTCCTCGGCGGCCCCCTCTCCGGCACCACTCTTCGGGGGCACCGAGTGAAAAGGGTGCTGTCGCCTTTGTGCGAGTTAAAGTAAATTTTGCTTACCCTGTACATACTGTATATAAATGTTACTTTAAGTTTTCGTCGGCTCGAGAACCCTTTTTCGCTCTGCTCTGCCGCGCCCCGATACGGAGGACAAAACAAAGTCGAAAACCGGGGGACTGCGCTCGGGTGGCCAGTCGCAACAGCCGGGAAAAAGCGTTGGGATGGCCCTTTCCCCAAATTTGGTGACGAGCTGGATGCAGTCACAACCTTGGCGACCGCCCTGGGATCGTCATTCCCAACAGTGGCAAGACGCACGCTGGGAGCAGCGGGCCGGTCTGCCTACAGGTCCCTACAGATGTGTTCGGCTCAGCACTGCGGCGGATATTCGAGTGCCGCTCTCGTAAGCGGTGCAGATGACAATTTTTAATGCAACCCGCCATCGCATCATTAACTCCTTTCTCATTTAAGCCACTATGGTCGGGACTTGGGGACAATTTCGTGCAGCGGTAACAAGCTATCACTCGAGCTACCTGCGCCGGCCTGGGCCACTTCGCGGCCGTGGCCGCCGCCTGCACAGCGACCGTGCGGCTAGCTCAGGGCTTTTTGTGCCTCCGGCGCGTTTTCGCATCCAATGTAATAAAAAGTAATAGAAACAGAGTGCCTGGAATCGCTGTAAAAAAATTTTGGGCGCGGCCAGCTGCCCGATTAGCTGACGAAATCACGGCGCCTCCCCGCCAACGATCGGGTCGTTCGTTCTCTCGAGAGCAGAAGCTCCCCCCTCCGGCCCTCCGATTGGGGCGGCGAGGCCCGGGGGAGCCCGCGTAAAACGCCGGTAGGCGGAAGCGGCAAACCCCAAACTCGTGACGTTTTTGGATGTTGTTTATTTAAAAATTGCGCGTGGTCCTCTGCTGGCTGCTCGGGTTTCGTTTCGCACACTGCAAAATTGATTTTAAATATGTTTTAGGGTGTATTTGCCGCTGATATTTTTGGGAGATGATGTATATGTGTTCCCACCAATCTATCTCCGACGTTATCTCGCCTTCAAAATTTTGTGTCAGTGCCCCTTTAAGATCTATGAAGTCATTCAACTCGATCATGTATCAGGATCTGCAGAAAAAAATCGTGTCAGCAAATAATGAATTCATGCCCGGGCAGGCACACCCCCTGTTTCAGTTATACTTGCAGATACCTCCACCTATTTCCCTCCTGGTGTTACATCCAAAGCTAATTTGTTACGGCTTGTTTTAAGTATGGTCATTTGTCATAACACAGCTAGTCATACAGGAAAGTCCTTCACTGGGTCAGAAAACACTTTCTTTTTTTACAGTAGTAATAAACTAGGCGACTCAGTCATCCGTATTCTCACACCTTAATATTCTGTGTCACCGAGCTGACAAGCGTGATTGGTGCATAAGGTCATTTGTAGCCGCAACCGTTACTACAGCCTTGTTAGCTAACGTAAACCTCGTTCATGGCACCAAATTACGGTTTATTGCATGGCAACAAAAAAAAAAAAGCTGAAATGGAAACGCTATTCTCGCAAACTTACCAACGCTGCATGCCCACACACCTGCCTTTTTGTTAATTTACCGTGATTGTAGAAGTTTTCCCTCACGCAAAAACCCCAGTGCACTTTTTGGAGCTGCAAGTTTCCCTGTCAAAATCGAGTGTCAATGAATCGAGTAATTTTTGTCTATGGTCTTACTATTGATTATGACAAAGTTATTACCAAGAAAAAAAAAGAGTGTGTGCATTGTCCTTATAAAAAAAAGATTTCCCTTTTTATGGCCGGGAGACTTGTGTCATGCTATGGCAAACTCGGTTCTCTTCCATAAGGGCATGAATTTGTGTTTTTAAATTTCGTGGCCTTAGCTGGCGACTGACGGGCCCCGATTGTATACAGACCCCTCATTATCATCCGAAAGGGAATAAAACATTTCGGTTTCGAACCACGTCGCCGTCGTGGTCCACACTATATGCATTTAATCGTTCGATAGGCTCATAGCATCTTTTACGCATGTCACCGTTTCCTTAATAGGGTACGCTGTTAGAAGTGAAGAGTCGACTCAAGCGAGCTAACAACCCCACCGAATCTACAGGGCACAGTTTTCGAAGGGGGTGGCCATCTGGCCTGCGGCTTTCGGCGACCAGAGCGCTAAGAATGAGTCAGAGCCTTGAACGAAAACAACACAAAAATTATATTTGGACAGGCAAGCCATCAGGAGCGTTAACAAATAGATATTACAAAGTAGAGCAGTTAACTAAAAAGGACACGAGCAGTTCGATGCATATGAGAGACAGAGTCCCACAATATTCACCGACCGGGCCCGACGATGCACCGCTGTCGGAGGCGATTCGGCTAAACCCGAGTAAACCCTCACGTTGCTTTGAAACGACGCCGCGCGCGACCAAACGATTTCATCTCGAATGCCCTGTTACAAACCGGCCTACAAAAGAATGCGAATGCATACCCCCAAAAACCCAAACAAATGCAATAAAAAGAGCGGGGCGCTTTTTTCTTTGTCCGGGGCGTGTACGTGCTGTGTGCGGCACGGGTACTTCGCAGTTAACCCCATCCAAACGTTTGACAAACGCATCGACTGATGACAGACCACTTACCAGCGAGCTGTCCACAGCTGTCGCCGTATCCAAATGTTTTTTAGCGGCCGTTCCTCGTGTGACAGGGGCACATAAAAATCTTTCCACCAAATGGCACTACTAGTCCTTCTCAAATAAGAAAAATGATGGCCCAAGGCGAGGCGCTTGAAGCTCCGGCCGCACCAAGTCACCTGCCGCGCTGCATTGATAGCAAGGAGGTTGTTTACATCCGGGGAGCAAGTCGTGCCGCCAGGGCAAGTTGAGTCGCTGCAGTCGGGTGCGTTGGCGCGCTGGCACGAGAAATTTTAAAATTTTCTATATATGGCAAGCAAGCGAAGCAGATGAACATTGCAATTGTTTGCAACGGCAAAAACTGTCTCTTTGTTAGCAGCAGAGTGTGACAACACCTACCGCCAAAATAAACAAAATTGAAACAACACGGCCGCGCTGTCTGCCTTTTGATCGCGCTGGCTGAAGCATCTATACGGGTATACGTACGGTATCGGTTTTGTAGCTGCATGCAACCGTCGCGTCCTGCTTTCTCGTTCTAATTAGCATTGGGCCACGGTTGAAGTGCTGAACACGGAAACAAACACAAGACTAACATGGCGACCGCCCGCTTGAGATGATTTCCCCAGATGGGGAGTTTATTGTGGACGTGGTTGTATACAAGGAACCGAACGCCATCTCCCAAATGGTGTTAAGTCGTTCTAAATCCTCCCTTTTTCTACACGGATGGGCAACGGTACTACCATGGAGGTTCGTCCACTTTTTTAGACCATGCCTAGGGAGTACATTTTTTTTCTATAAAATACTTTTCAGGGGACATTACTTGATTAAAAATCCCTTTTCCGGCTAGTTTGCGTTTACAGTGTAGTACGAGACCGTCCGTCACAGCGCTGCTAATAATTAAAAGATAGCGAAGCAAACACTCCAGGAAACGTGGACATGATTCAGTGGCATCTGTGCGGACATCAGAAGCGTCTGGCATGGGCGCTCTAAATAAGTATAAGAGTTGTCAATCGCCTGAAGCAAGAAGGTAGCTACATCTTGAAGGTGTCTGTTTTGGAGACTTGTAGAAGCATAAAAGAACTGGATGATGCATAAGAGGGAGGTGACCCAGAAGTGTTGTATCCAGTATTAAGACCATTCCTTTTGCCCGCTCTCTTATGAGATTCTCTTACAAGCAAACGAGGCACATTGAGTCTAGTAGTATTGACGGTGTCTCACATCAAATACGTAACTTGGACATAGGCGACCACATATTACAGAAATTAAATAAACACTCGATACCTGAGACCTGGTCTTGAAAACCGGCTGCCACGTGAGGCGAGGTTTTGTGCCCGCTGTCATTCCAAGTTAGGAACAGCTAACATTAAAGCCCTAATCATCGTGAAGCGGGTACAGAACACACACACAGGAACTTCCCCTTTACACGAGCACCGCGTCAAGGAGTTCTTTTCGGTAGCAGCAAGTTCGCACACAGCTGACTACTCTGACTACTCGGGGTGAAGAGGACCTTCTTTTTAACCCCTGTGGCGTGCCTCGAGAGTCTACTGCATGTCGAGAGAGGTTGACCAGCATTGAACCCTCTTAAGCTCCCTATGGCACTAAGACTGCAAGAACAGAGGCCCTTGCTATGCATGGAGCGAATCAGAATAGGGAATGAGGGGCTTGTTGAAATAAGACAGAAATAATTGTTGGCAGTCAAGAAAACCTCGGAAATCAAAGGGGAGGATGTGGTAGGTCGTTGAAACAGAAAAAAGAATTTGGAAAGAAAGAAAGTGGAGAAAAAATGCCCGCCAGTTGGAATTCGAACCCACGACCTCCACAATTGGGGTCTGGTGCGATGACCACTACGCTACCGGCGGGGCTGATTCCCCCTCCACTTTCGGCGTGACGTGGGCACACGCAATTATTTTGTTAAAGGGAAGCACATCAGGCACATATTGGGACGAAAAGAAAGTAAACCCAAACCCATAAAGCAAGGTTCCGATATTTCACCTGCACGGCAATCGGATGAATCGTGTATTGGTCCATAGTTGTGAAACACGTCAATCACCGTTAACAGTTCACTTGAACTTTATGTGACATCTATAAAGAAGAACGCCAATACCTCTATTTTTGATTGTGCATTCGTGTTTTGTTGCGCTGATTTTACTTGCTAACCGATAAACGGTTCGACGCATTTGTGTTAGTGCTGGCTGTGGTGTTATCTAGGCGGTGGTCAAATATATGTGCACATATTTGCACTCACGTAACTACTACACGTATCAGGTACGGGAGTATCAGCACCCACAGTGCGAGGTGAATATAATCAAAATACCCCCGGCTTAAGTTGGGTAGTGAAGCCCACATCCCATGCAATTTTGCTTTTAGGTGCTCAGCACTGCCGGCATCTCCCTCTTGTAGCATGCAGTTAAGTGTTGTCAACACTGTCGAGACAGTGGAAGGCCTGAATTGATTTGTGGGTAACGAGAGCGTAAGTCCGAGTGACATCTTTTCATTTGTGTCATATTGAACCTGAAACCCTATGCGACAACGAAAGTTGGAAGATAACCGCGTGACGTACCGGCTTCCTGCGCAATACGTGCTGCAAAAAAAAAAAAATGAGCGTGCCTCTACCTTCTCAAGCTTCTGGCTGAGACGTGGGCGAAACCCGCCGTATGCCTAATGGCGGTCTTAGCGCTCCGCGGCAGCATTTGATTCTTCACGAAACCAGTGGTGCATAAAGTTAAGATGGCCATTGGCGCTTGGGTATTGAGCAGTTTGCTGATGCAGCAAGTTCATGTGATATTGCAGCAAGAAGATAATAGAGGGAGCGATTTTAGAGTCTGCAGAAGAGTGGGGAAATGGAGGATGCCTTAGATCCTCTTGGTCGGTGGTCTCGCGGGGGAAGATGCGCCGGTCCGCCGGTCGTCCGCGGTGAGTCCCGTTGATCGGCGACGCATTTTGAGTTCACCTGGGCGGCGCACAGTCTCTCCTCGGGGAAATTTCTCGGTGCCCGAAGTCGCCGCATCCGGGGCTACACCGCAGCCCTCCGAACCGGCCGCCGTGTCACAACCGCGCGACCTCCCACCGCCACCTCTCACTTCCTTTTCCCCGCGAGTCGCGAACCCCGAACCCCGCGCTGCACCGAGCACACAGTCTTTCGGACAGCGCGTCTTCCGAGAACAATGCGGGTGGGACCTCCGTTGGCCGCACTCTCGCCCCTCTCTCAACGAAACACAGGGCCCACTGACCCGTGGGCCTTAATGGAGACGAAGACATTCCTACTCCGCCTGCATCCCCCCGCTGGGTCCCAATATGGCGAGCGAAAAAAAGACAGCCATGGAGGGAGGGACCCGATGTTAGCCACAACTGGACAGATTTGCCTTTGTTTGGATTTCTATTTTGGGAGTGTCTTTTTTAGAGGGGTTTGTGTGCATGCATGCTCGTGCTAGAGTGTTTTCTGGGTACGAGGATGTGAATAGGAGGACGAGCTGTTTGCAATGTCGCTTTGAGCGCCTGGTTTTAGTTCGTGTTATTCCCGTAGTGACCAGTGGGGGCCTACGTGAATCTTGTGATGGTCGTGTAAGGGTTCCAGGCGCCAGCGACGCCGGATGTGTCGAACGCAGAGGGAGCGGCCGTTCCGGAAATAAGGATTGAATGACTTTATGGCAGCCAGCTCGTTAAGAGCGAACGGCCTCTGGATCAAGCCGCTGGCGTGAGGACACAACGTCTCTGCCCTCAACCGCGTCATTGCGCGGTTTCGGTCGGTGCGTATGGTGGAACTGTGGAAAAAGTGGTAGTCCGGAGGCTCGAAGGGCATTCCGGGACCTTGGCGGCAGCTGCGTTAGTGGAATGGTCGGTTCTAAAACCATTCGTTCCGTCGCCCCGCTGGGGACGGGGGAGCATGGAGCTGTCCCTTTGTTGGCCCGTCAACGCGCGCAGTGAGAGGGTACGGGGGTGTTAGTGTAGCGGCCCGGGGTGGATGCCATTAATGCGATGCCTGCGGCGGCCGCCATGTCCTCTGTTCGCGGGATCCAAATATCAAGACATCGCCTGTCAATAGCGGATAATCTTGGAGGCGTGCCGCGCTTCGTTCCAGCTGGTTCTGCGTGGCTGCCCGGGTCTTGGACGAGAAGCGTGGGAACTGGCGACGCAGGCCGCGCTGATAGTGTCTTGTCCCGGACGCCAGCGCGTGTCGTTGCGGGATTTTGAGTGTTTGCTGTATTTCTTTGGTTTGCTTGTTTGCTTTTGATGTTTTCTCTTTTTTTCGGCGGGGTGGGGGGGGGGGGGCGAGAGAGTGACCAGAATTTCAGGGTTGCGGGGCCTTGCTCACCGCGGTTTACACCCGGATTGGTAATCCATCCAATCAGTCTCCCGGGGATACTGATCGGCTTGTGTATCGGGGTAGAGCCTAAGTAACCCATCAAAACCAAGCGACACGAGGTCTCGTGGTCGAATCCTCAGGGCTTTATTGTGCTATGCACGGCCGCCGCATTGCCGGGATAGCCAGGTTTGGCTAGGGAGGATCTCAGCACCTGCGTAGTCTTGGGTCAGGGTTCGCGCTGACAGGGGTGCCGCGTGCACACAGGTTTATGTGGCTTAAGACTCTCACTTTATTTCTTACTTCATTAACTCTATCTCAAGTCGGTAAATATTCTGTATATGTCTTTCGCTTAAATATACACTTTTAAAAACCATCAACAACTCTCGTCGTCGTGACACCAGTGCAGCAATCATCAGGCACCAACGCAGATCATTATCAAGAAGGCTTCTGTGTCTGGCCACAACATTCGCGAGGTATACAAACATCGAAGAAGCAACACGAACCAACCATTACTGGTAGTGAAGGTGTATATGCGATAACAATGGTAAATATTCCTATACATCCTAAGTCGTTCTCATTAAGATAATATACCAATCCCCCTTTCGTCCCTATTCGAGGTTTTCCACGATCCGTACAGCAGTTTACAGAGAGCAAATATTCCCCCCTTTTAAAAATGTCCTCTTATAAAAAAATTAGTCTGCGTTGCCAAAAACATCGGTGTGGCCAGGGTTTACGGTATAATTCTTTTCTATGGCCAAGAGCACGACTTGGAAAATTTTTTAGCGATGCCAATTTTATGAATCTCTCGTGCTATGGGAAGTACTGAAGGGCAGCAAACTGCTCTTCGTCGAAGCTGAGTGCATTAGCAACATGAGGACAAAAAAAAACTGTAGTATGTCTATAGTTCACAAAGAAGTAATGGACAATATTTTGTCTTTGTTAGATAATGGGTTGCCGGATACGGCGGTAAAAAGAAATCCCTCAATGTTAAGCCTCCAAAAGCAGCTTTGATCAAACTGGATGTAGCGTGCGTGCACGTGTAGGCAGGGACTTGAGACAGAATGGGCGTCCATGATTAAAAAAAACACGTAAGGAAGGAGTGTCAATACGGCCATCTCATGATCCGCGCAAAGACAAATTCACGTGCCACCGGAAGGCAGCGGCTCACCTGCACATCTGGAGGATGTTGGGTCCGCCTGTCAGCATGGACGATATGATTGCAGCCGACGAGTTGTCTCAGGCCGCGAAACGGCGCTGCCGATCTTCGCCAAAATCCACGAGTGACCACTGCGGCGCGCGCCGGTGCGCGCCACACGAGGACGAAACCGGAGAGCAATCACAAAATTCGAAACTTCGCCGCCGTCCTTCCGCCGCGCGCGGTACCTGTGGCGAGCCAACAAGGGCAGACGCCTCGCAGGCAGAAAAGCAGACAACAAACCACGACCTAAGAACGTAGCAGACGACGGCGTACTCGGGTAAGGCGCCTCAACGCCGCGCCAAATCCAGCCCGCTGCGACAGGGAACACGGGAGGGGGCAAAAACCCCGCAGAAGCACGCTGCTCTATTGCAGACAAAGCAACTCGGGACAATCGAGCCGCTACTATAGCACCGCACTGATCGGTTGCGGCTAGCGGCAAGCGGACGGCGCGGGGCGGAGCCTGCCTGACGCAGGGTGGGCGGAGTCAAAAAAAACTGAGGCGGAGCCTCAGACCATGACGTAAGGATGCTCCTCCTCGTACGTCCTTCCTCGTGATTTCTGGAAGCAGCGCTTCGTCTGAGTCCCCGACATTGGCTGCTGCTCGCCAAATCAGGCCGAATAGCACAGGAAATTGTGCATCGGTTGTCGTGTCCTGTGTAGAGAAAAAAGTGTTTATTGGCGGCTCCAATTCTTTCCACGTTGCCGAGCATGTAAACTATGGAAAACTCACGTTAGGGAGTGCAAATAAGAACGGCGTGGCGGGGTCTGCTGGAAAAGAGGTGACAAGAATAAAATGGAAATAAGGTGCTGGAAAACGGAGAAATACGGATATACCTGGAAATTCAAGTACTACAGTGCAGAATTCTCACTGATGGCCATGTATTAAAACGCGCACTGCAGGAAATCCCCCTTTACACAACGGTGAGCGCATTGTGAAGATTAAACAAAAATAAAACGATTTAAAGTCATGCCCAGTGCAAAAGACGATGAGTATGTAACGTTAAGTATGTACCAACTAGCTCAACAACAGAATTTATTCAATGAAACGACTCCCGTGGTTGGACTGGAAACAGGTTCTCTCACGGTATCAAGCCGACGTCTATCCCATTGCGGCGCAACCGAACTAGTGTCACACCGCATTTCTTTGGGTTGGTGGCGCGGGCGTTGCCTTCAGACTTTGGCTGAGTTTAAGTGGGCTTTGGCTTTGTACACTGAGAGTTTGTATTTTGGATTTTCGTGCTTTTCCTCTTGAAACATAATTCAAATGCCGTTTGGTTAACGCTGCGTTGGTTTAGACGATGGTTGATTTTGAGGTGATCGGCGGTCAGCCTTCTCGTGATGTACTTCGACTTCCAGGTAGTTTTCCCTTCGGTCGTTGACGCTGGGGCTTAAAGTCTCAAGTGGTTCGCAGTTTGATCTTTGACACTAACTCTGATTGAACCGGGTTTGACTTTGGCAATTTGCCACTTCATTTGCGCACTGAAGAATGCGTTACATTTCAATATTTGTGGTCGCTAGATCGGAAGGATTGGAAATTATTTTCTAATGTACCAGAGGAAAGAAATATACAACTTACTTGTCCAAAGAACGCGAGGAGGTCGTTTGATTCTCTCTTGTATTCATATAACGTAATCTCTACTTTCTTCTCGAAGGCGGTGTCAGAGGTATTTCGCACGATTCTCGTCTGAAGGGCTCTCGCAGATAATTTAGCGCAAGTAGCAGTATACAAATAGGGGAGAAGAGGTAAAAAGTAGTGGCCTGCCTAAGGACAGTTGAAGCTGGTACTGAAGCGTTTCACCACTCGCGTTTAGTGTGAACGTCTTCATTGTGTTTTTCTATCTTGGACGCAGGGTCCCAAAGAAATCAAACACCACAGCGAAGTGCGTTCAGCGCGGTGTAGTTTTCGGCGGGAAGTGCGGGCGAAAGTGAACAGGACGCAACGTTATGAGTAACGGGGGTGTAGCAAAGGGCGTGGCTCAAGGGAATACAGTTTGCTAAGGACCCTCTATCAAATAGCCTGAATCTTAGTGGCTGCACTTAGGGAACCTCACTAAGGCGCAGATCGGACGTTATTTTTTCCATTTAGTGATACATGTTATATTGGTTCACGGTACAGAAAAGGCACAATGTTCGGAACAAGGGCGCCCATTTCGCAACAATACGCAGGAGGAACACGGGAGCAAGTGGCGAAACCCACCGCCCCGAACTCTGGAGGTACTGCGTAAGATATCAATACGCAGGCAGTGCGCATGCGCGTTCTCCCGTACTCGCTGGTACGCAAGCTTCGTCGCATTCAGGATGCGCGCTCCGACAGGCAGTAATGCCTCACGCAAGGTGAGCAGGTTGCCATATGACTCAGATGACGTACTCGTGTCTCGCAAAAGCTCCCGCTTCTTCGACTGTTTTTACCTCACAGAGTGTATGCATGACCTTAAAACAGACATCGGCAGTTTTCTAACATCATTCCTAAAGCGCCGATACCAGCTATGGTGTATTTGAGCAACCACTTCCTTATAACGGCCTTTCGAAATGACGACCACACCTGGGGCCGCAGCCATACGAGGAGTAAATCTTAGGTTCTTTCGATGCTGCTGAAGATGATGATGATCCGCGTTGGTGCCTCATGGTTGAGTCACTGTTGACGCGACGACGATGTTCGATGAGAGTTTTTAAACTGTATATTTAAGAGAAAAAAATATACAGGATATTTACAGACAGAAGTAGACAGAGTAAAAAATAAAGTGCGGTTCTAGGTCAGCTGAGAATTTGTGCACGCGACACCCCCGTCAGCGACGGACCCTGATCTAAAACTACCCAAGTGGTGAGATCCTCCCTATAGCCTGACCTGGCTAGCCCGGCAATACGCCGGCCGTGCATAGCACAATTAAACCCTGAGGATTCGACCCCGAGACCTCGTGTCTCATCGTTTTGATGGGTTACTTAGGCTCTACCCCCGATACACAGGCTAATCGGTATCACCTGGCGCCCCGATTGGACAGATTACCAAATCCGGGCCTAAACCATGGTGGGCAACGCCCCTCCGTAACCCTCAAACGCTGGTCACTCTCTCCCACCAGAAAAACAAGGAAGAGATAAAAAAAAAACCAAACAAATGCGACAAACACTCAGACACCTGGGTAAACACGTGCAAGCGCCCGGGGCTAGCTTTTCCGCACATGGCTTGCGTTGCCCGTTCCAACGCCTGCACTTTGCGCAGTTGACAGCACAGTTGACAGCCCCTTGCTCCCCGTTATCAGAAGCGCGTCGGGCCACTTTGTTTTACAACCGTCCATCTGGGTAAACGCGTGCGCAGGCGGCCCCCGAAGGGACCGGCGCCACATGCACGCAAAGCTCATCGAGTATCTCACCCGTGGTTTCCCACGCTCGTTGTATGCTTTGCAACTGGCCGTTCACAAAAACGCCACACCCCAGCTGAGGCTCAAGACAATTCATCTCCGCGCAGGCGGCATGATCCAAAGGCCATTCGCTCTTGTCAGGCTGGATGTGATAAAGTCCTTCATGCTTCTTTTAGGGAACCACCAGTTCCCACGCGTTCGACTTGGCAGCGCCGCGGGCGCCTGCAACCTTTACACATGGTTTCACAGGCGCCGTGCCACCAGGGTTCGCTAGCGCGCCACTGACCGGAAGCGCCCCTAGCAAACATCAGCTCTATCACAGAAAGGAGCGTTTTGCTGCTTTGTCGGGACGCCATAATCGCGGTTTCAACATGCTTTCTTGTAGCGAATCTTCAACTTCGAAGGTCACGCAACGTGGCTTGTGCTGCTGTATGCCAGGTTGCAGCCTACGATCGGGTACAAACCTCCTGTTTCCGATAAGAACGTTCACATTCCCCACTGAACCTGTAAGCAGTGGCGGTCCCAAGGGGGAGGGGGGGGGGGGCGAAGGGGGCGATCGCCCCCCCCCCCCCCAAAGAGGTCCTCAGCTTCTTTTTTTTTTTTTCGAAGCATTCCACTTGCACGAGGTTAAATCCCACTTGTGCGAGGTCGCAAACGTGTTGCGACCGTCAGAAATACGGGCTCGAGTCAGCCGTTGCACCGCCTACGGGGAGACAAAAACCACTGTGTCGCTAAGTGATTTGTGCGCAAGCGGGTTACACCACATACGCGCACACGCCAGCATTGTTGTCACCTCCTTCGCAGAACTGGCGCAAGGAGAGAAGCGGTTCTTATTCGCCCCCACAAAAAAAAAAAAAAAATCGCCCCCCCCCCTTAAAAAAAAAAAAAAAATCGCCCCCCCTAAAACCAATCTCTGGGACCGCTACTGCCTGTAAGACGGAACGCCTGGATAGCCGCGGTGCGACGAGACAACTGGGCACCGAGAAAAAGCTCGCAGATTTGTTCTACCCAATTCGTTCAAGGTAAATATTTTCCGCTTGTTTCATTAGACGAACAGGCATAATCGATAAGTAGTCTTTCCATCTGCTCAGCATCCAAACAGTGTGTTCACACGCGTGTTACGTGCGTCCGCTCTCCGAGATAACACTTTCGGCTGCTGCGCAGTTCGTATCTTTAGTGAGCATAGCTCGCGCTTCGCGTAACCAAGTTCTAGACATCTCATAACGGCCTTATAATGTGCCGATGCACACTTTTTCATGGTCTGCTGAGCGGTGATGATAGCGGTATGGAGCATAACGAGAGCACTGTTGTTCGCAGCCAGCCGGCGGTCATAGCGGGCTCACTGCTCTGTCGAGAACCAGCGAGCAGCCTATATGTTCCGGGTGTGAAGCTGCAGCGCTGAAAAACGCGGTGATGTTGGCCACAGGCCAACGCCACAGGGTCTCTTTGAGGGGAAGCAACCATCAGAACCAAGAAGACGTTATACTTAGC
Source organism: Haemaphysalis longicornis (assembly GCA_013339765.2). Lineage (NCBI taxonomy): Eukaryota > Metazoa > Arthropoda > Arachnida > Ixodida > Ixodidae > Haemaphysalis > Haemaphysalis longicornis. The sequence continues at coordinate 75,847,980 of CM023452.1, read as the reverse complement.
GTGGTGAGTTTTCGGTTTCATTTATTACACGAAAGTGTATTTAGCCGGGATGCACAAAGATTTTACTCACGTCATATCTTTCACGGAACTGACACCAGTACGCCTTTGCCGAAGCGACCCTCCGGCAGAACGTCGCTCGTCAACCACACCCACAAGACAGCCTCCGACCCACAAATCATGTTCAGTTCGATATTTCGCTGCACATTTCATTTTCGTGTTTTACCGATTCTTACGGCACAATTTTTATTTGTTTGCAATCATAAATACTATATACTGGACGTTACTTTTATGCTCCCTATAGCTGACTAGGAAACAGTCAAACCCGTCATTTCTTTCGCGAGAAAACAGTTTGAAACCATGCGTCGTGTCAAACCGCGCCTGATGCAAATTCGCGGTGACTTCATGGCACCAACCATAGCTGACATTTTTTGCCCTATTTCATGGCGACAGCCGCCGCTATTTTGTAGCTGTTACGTAACATCACGTCACGTTTACGAAGGTTGAAGTTGCCAATGTGTGACGCAAATATTCCCACCAACAGTTTAACTACATCATGTCTTTTCAGACTATCACAGAGACGGCGTGACTTGCAAGCCGCATCATTGTTGAATAGCAAATGTAGGCCTACGTTGGCATATTCGTCGCAATTCGCCTAGTTTTTTCTTGCCAGCCTAGAAAAATTAAGAATTAAGAATAAAGAAATATTAAGACAGAAATCAGGCAAACTGTTGAAATGAATCCGGCAATGTTATAAAATAGAAAAGCGACAAACGCACACACAACTGCTTTGTAACCGGAGCACCTGACCAAAATTGAAACCTAATCAGACAAAACTTGATAAAAGTTACGGTTCGCGGTGACTTTATGGCGTCGAGAATAGGCCCCCAAGTAACTTTTTTGACACAATGGAAGTCCGAATTTACGCAGGCGCCGTGTGTCCAGAGATATATTATCAAAGCTTTGGGTCAGCCAACCAATCTATAGAGGAATGCTTTATTTTTTTTGACCGGACGCAATTACTCCTACAAAGAAAGTTTTCGCTTCAAAGAAGGCTAGCTCACTTAGTTTGATCTTGTGTCTGGAGCGGCAAGCCTGAAGAAATGTTTCATCATAAAAAGTTCTTCCAAAGCGAACGCCTGATGATTGAAGTTGCCTTAGCAAACCCTCTTCGTGTTTTTCTTCGAAAACCCGAATGAGGGGAGATAGAGTGAAAAGTGGCGGGGGAGAGGCGTTAACATAGGAGAGGAGGCAGAAGACTCATGCTTTGACGAAATTTCAGCCGAACGAGCAGATACTTTGGCAGGTGTTTTTGGGCGCGTCTACGTCATATTAACGATAAACTGCCCGGAAGACTAAACGGATTCACAGGCTAATTATGCTCATTTGAGAGTGTTACCCGCTCGCGAGCCCGTTGTCTGTGGTTAGGATGCACTCTGGTGGGCGGGTTGAGTGTGGTATTGAAATCACTTGAATGGGATTTCAGATCCAGGATGAATGAGCGTTGTCTCAATAAAGCACTGAGAAAGCAGGCACAGAATAGATCGCCTCAAATAACAGGTGTGAAAAGATAATTTGTTACAAACCAGATATCAGGTAGTAGTGACTATACTCAGTTACAACTCAAGAAAAATACGGCGTTTCCTTATCGAAGGACCCCCATTCAGCCAATAGTGTCAACATATCATCGTGACGTCGCGGTAGACGCCTCCACGCCACGCTCACGGAAGAGATCAAAGCATGTTCTTCCGCGCTTATGAACTTCCACCAAAATGGCCGCCTCCGCTGATCGCGTCAAACCATCGGTGTTGTCGGGCTGTCTGAGGCCGACTTTTAGTGCCGGCGTTCAGTCGTATTCCTTGTTTGCGTGTTGTGTGCAGTGTTCTTAACTTGCTCGGTAACTACAATCGCTATCGTGTTTTTGTTCTGCTTTATGAGTGCCCGGCGTTGCCGGTAAACAGCCGTCGCTGCCGTTACTGCAACCTGTGTAAGCTGTATGATAAAAATTGGTCGCCATAATCTTGCGTGAAGACGTTCTCTTTCTGCAGTTTAGTCCTTCCTATGTCTGTGCTACCCACGTTATCGCACCAGTGTCTGCAACGGGAAGCGATAAATCCTTGCTTATTTCTCGTAAATTACGCCAGTGAAGTTGTAAATATCACTGTTGTGCAGTTGTACATAGCACAGGACCTCTACGCCATAGAGAGGTATTCGCGGGGCGAAACGCAAGCAGCGGGATGTCACGCGCTGCATTTGGTTAGAGCGTATACTTCGAGCCGTGTGTCCCAGGTTCGTGCCTGGCGCAAGCGTATTCGCCCAAATTGTGATCAAGTCGCCGAATGCAAGAGGCTGCATTTTCACACTTTTTTCCGGGAACGCGTACTAGCTGTAGCTTAGCTGCGTGATGTGATTTAATATGCTACCTTTTCCATTTTGTTTCTCGATTACGCTGAGATTATATTGTTTAATGCGTAAATGGCAACTAGTATGTTTTCGTCACCTGGTTTTTGTTGGAGTGCTTTAAGTTGTTTCAGACACAAACCTTTTTGAATTCAATACGAGTAGGGATCTTCTTTGAGTTTGCATTGTCTATGATAATAGAGATTCAACTTCAGTATTACCACTGAAACTGTAATTTAATTTTCCTGCTGATGCTTCGTGAATGAGCTGTGCTTCGCGATAGTGACATCGTATTAGCTAGATTTCACCCGAATGACCAGCTGCAACAATGCGTAAGAAGACAAGGAACGCAGGACTGAAATTAAACAAACCACCTTTCACGTATTTCTACAAATGCGTATGCACATTGTTCATTAAGTGAAATTCTTGCATTAATTGAAGCTATGTAGGCGCTGCTCGCCATGTGTTTATGTCACTTAAATAAAAAGCTGCTGCAGCAAGGGTCATCAGCATGCAAGTGTTCTACATTCGAAATAGAGCATTCAGGGTGGAAAACACCTCAGCATTGCACCAATTCTCACTGTTGCATCAGACGTGGCTGCTGGAGCGAGAAGCTCGCTGGTCCAGCAGTGCTCAACATCGTGGATGCCAAGGCATATAGTAAGCTGCTGCTTGCCGCAGCACTGTTTGCAACTCCACGCGTGCAATTTCTACACAAGTATTAGGAGTGTACATAACAATGACACCACTTCACTTTATGCCCACTTCATAACACAGACAATGATGTATGTTTAAAGGGTTACTTAGTGATCTGTACCATAAAAAGTTGTCTGACATGTCGGTTGAATGGATGCATGAAGGCACATATATGGCACACATCGCTGCACTGAAAGTGTTTAAGGCACAATTCTCGTTACGCAAGAGGCGAAATCGGATCATATGTTCAGGAGGAAATTTATTATCTTGCAAATGTGTACTACAGAAAATTGTTCCCATACATGGGAGGATCGATTTAAAAAAAAACCTTGTTTCCCCTTTTCAAAGGTGCGGGGATTGTTTTTAATGTTGTGTTACTCCATTTTATCCAGTGAGTAGACAACAGATAAAACCCATTTATCCTAATTCCTGCGTAAGACAGCAGATATCCAAATAAAAGCTAAACCAAATAATTAAAAATAAAACACCAAATCAACGTTTTTTGTCCTCACTCCTCTATCCTAAGTAAGATTTGGCTAAGAGAGCTAAACAGATGCGCTGCTGAATTACGCAGAGCAAATAAAATGAGCAATAAGACACTGAAGCGGATCATTTGTTTTTAACTCTCCATCAGAAGACAACTTGGCTCAGCCAGCCAGACGGGCACACAATATTCAGCTATACGCTTTCACATAGGCATTAACTTTGCAAATTTGTTTCTGCATCCCATACGCGCATAAGTGTCTAAAGAATGTAAAAAAACGTGGGGTGAAAACTCGAACTAGCGTCTTTTCCTGTAGGTGAAACTTGCCTTTGTCGCCGTTTACATATGTCGCACAAGGAGCGCCAGAGCCACACACTGCAGCAGGGATTCTAATTCAAGTTCATTTGTAAACTCGCTTAACTCTGCTTGCACACACATCATGCTATACATGAGAATAGCCATCCTCTCTGTGCAGCGACACCTATCGCACAGTGCAAGCGTGGCCTTGCTTCCAGAAAATAGTTTGGAACAGTGCGGGTTTTCTCTAGCCCGATATGTGCAATTTTTTTATGGATACATCTGTCATGCAGTGTCGTCTCAGGACAGCACTATTACGGCCTAATTTCTGCACCACCCTTTGCAACAAATCTGATAAGAAACCAAGCACTGCAACAACATTTTCTGATTTTCATAGCTACATATCAACACAACCAACCCTGTGCCAAAGCCACGCAATACACCCCTCGGTTCGCTACAGCTAATGGGATCATACATCGATTGTTGAAATACCTTCTGCAACCCTCACTGTTATACTAGAAGATACGTGTTGACTTTACGACATAGCACACAACATTAAATAATTGCAAATGAAATAACAAACAAAACACTTAAATGGTATCTTCTGATTCTGATAGCTACATATCTAAGCCCTCAATCATGAGCAAGTTACGCACCACACACGGGCTGCTCAGTTAACTCCAGAAATATGTCTTAATGAAGCACACAAAAAGAACGTGCGGTCTTCTGTGCTGTCTAAACGAGTTGCTTGCTCCTGCAGCTATGATAACACACCTTCTTTAGCTATATAGTGCACTCCACACTAACTGATATGTGCAAAGGTGGTGCTGGCGAATAGCTGGCCATTTTACCCATATTCAATGCACTCGATACCAGATAGGTCTCTGTGGGGCTCCATGCCATCTTCATCCAGATGAATTCATCATCATCGCCAGCCTATATGCGTCCACTGCAGGGCAAAGGCCTCTCCCATTATTCTCCAGTTATCCCGGTCCTGTTCTAACTGCGAAACATTTATCTCCGGAAACTTGTTGATCTCATCGGCCCATCGAACTTTCTGCCACCCCCTGCCGCGGTTGCCTTTTCAAGACACCCACTCTGTTACCCTCAATGAACAACGGTTACCTTGCCTTCGCATTACATGCCCTGCCCACGTCCATTTCTGCGTCCTAAATTCTACTAATATGTCCTTAACACCCGTTTGTTCCCAGAACCAATCCGCTCTGTTCTTGTCCCTTAATGTTACGCCTACCATCCCTTCCGTTACTCCCGTTACTCACTCAGCGATGCAGTAGTGGCGCAGATGTAGAGCATCCGCCTCGCTTGCAGGACCGTAGTTCAAATCCCAGTTAGGAACAATTACCACGGGATTTAAAAAAAACGCCTATGGATGGAATTGCAAAATGAAGCTTGGGGTGCGGCCTGACCCCGGCGACAATTGCCGATAACGCACTTCCTTACCAGCGCATGATTGGCCACCCTTGTGTAACGGCCACAGCCTCCCATGAGTACGCCAGGTAACCAGACGGATTATAATAGGTTGAACATGTGTTCTCGATCCTCCGTCTGCCCTGAACTTTGTTTGAATGTTGATCGCATGCTGAACAGGGTTTGCCCAGTGTTGAGCTGTTACCTTGGCAGCTTCTTGCCTCAGAAGCACCTCTACATCTGCCAGCCTAAATGTGGAATTTCGGGCTGCGACACCTTGTTTTATCTGGGCCCATATGAGCTCAATGGGATTGAGCTCACAATGGTAGTGTGGGAGCCTAAGTATCTTGCCCTTTCAGCTACACCCTCAATACTATAATTGATGTACCGTGACTTTACAGAGACCGCAACGCTGAGGAGCTGTTTTTAAAGAATTACTTCATCCCAAGCAAGTCCTTTGGACGTCAGCCAGTCCTGAACGACCTGTTTGCAGGATGAATAGGCACTGCTTCTTCCAGCCGCGAGTAGTACGAGGCATTGTCCATGACAATTATACTACCTTGTGGCAGTTGCGGGAAAACGGCCCCAAACCATCTTTCAAAGCGGGTGCCGTCCATCTCCTCGTCGTAGTCGCCGGTCTTCGTACCCCGAAAGATATTCAGACAAGCACTCACGAAGCCGTCATCGCTCTCGATGTGCATTAGAATCAGGCGCTGTCCTTTACCTGACGGCTGCTTCAAACCTGTCGTCAGACCACACATGAAAGCGTCGTGGTGAAAGCAACCGTCGTGTCCGTCCAAACAGTCGATAGCGTGTGTGCCGCATTCACGCCGGTTTAATTAAGGTAGAAGATATTTCAATATTCCATCCTCTACCTGGCGATGTCATAGAGGTACTTCTGCTGCCCCTCGACAATATCGTCCCGCTAAATCAGCAGCCAGTTCCGGCCCCTCTGCTCATATCTGAACCAGATGTCATTCTGCAGGCGGCGGCCAGTGCATGGCTTGAGACGAGTAACATCGCCGCTATCGTTGACACCCGCAGCAATTGCCGTCACTGTCGGGATCTCACTGCGGCGAAAAAAGCGATGCATGGACGACCGTAATGCGCACTTCGTTAAGTCATCGTACACTTTTCTACGTCCTCTGTCCTGTTTTGGCGGATGCTTTCGGGAGGGCGCAGCAACATTTCCATAGTTATTTTTTATCTTCTTCTTCTTGTACATCACCAAGCTCATGCTCATTCCAAGAAGATCGCTCACTGTCGCGGCCGTTTTTACAAAGCTGCGCTCTGGGTGAAAAGACGCAATCGAGCGTACGCGTTCCGGAGCATCTCCCGTCCGCAGCTGCAGATGACACGCCTGCTTTTCTTTTTCTTGTACCATCTGCTTAGCGTAGCTGGCAACGCCCCCCAATCCTCAGTCGATTGGGGAGCGTTGCCAGCTGCGACTTCTTGGAGATCCATGGCGGGGAATGGGGCCGGCAATGCATAAAACCAGAAACAAGCGATAGAGGGAAAACCCGGTAGAGCAGAAATTCACCATCATGAATATAAATATAACTCGCTAATGAGGCTGACGATAAGTTCTTTCACGCGTTGCATTATAACAGCAAGTAACTGCTTTAGCTAAGGCTTTATCTCCGGTCAAAATGAAGGCGGCCTGAAGAACTACTTTTTCGAACGGACGCATTCAGGAAAGCTTGGCTACCAGCGCTGCCTACAGGTGCAAGGCGGTCGGCCGCGACGTCACGTTAATAGAGCGACTCCATTGGCTGGTAGGGAGGCTTTGACTGGGCGATGCCGCTTTTTTGTTGGCTTGTATATGAGTATACTGGTAACGGAACTGCCCTAAAACCAAAAAAAGACAGTTTCTTAGTAGTCCGGCAATTGAGCACACATAAGCAAATGTCTGTGGCGGGAAACAATCTGTTGTAAAATAAACCCAGAGAAATTACTCGCGGGATGAAATAAACTAATCACACACCAGGCTACAGATTATTGTCGAAAACAGTGATTCAAAAATACCTTATACGCAATATTATTACCTGGACATTACAAAAATAGGAGCAATTTTGAATTCACTTTTTGCTCTACAAACTTTGCGGTTGCAATACTGTTTGGAGATGCAACATAATTATCATTCAAAATGTTTGAATGTTCTTGAACGAAGATTTCAAACAATGATTTTTAAAATTTTACTTACTAAAAAGACTTTTAAAGAGTTTTAAAATTCCTCGAAGCTCAGGCGGAACGCCAATAGAAAACTCCATGGGGGAAACCAGACTACTTAAACCGGGTCTCTAAAAGAAAAAAGAAATTTAATGGACCATTTTAAGTGCATGGTGTGTCCGTGTAGCAAACTGCTTTTTTAGGGCACTGCCCTAAAAAAACAGTTATAATCCTGGAACTGAGCACACGTCAACAAATATCCGCACCGGAAATCAATCCGCGGCCACATGAATCTAGAGACCCGTATTAAGTTTCCTAATGGATGATGTTTCTGGAAGTGCGCATTAAAACAACTCTATACTTAATACTACCTTATGAACATTACAAAGTAGGCAACAATTGTAAAGTTTCTTTTTAATTTGCTAAATAACTGGCATTTTTGTCTACGCCTGCAATATTGCTGGAGTATGCAACAAAGGATTTTATTTAAAATACCTAATTATTTTTTATCTGAAATAAAAAAAAACTAATTTTCAAAAATTGTGCTTATTAAGCAGTTTTTAAAGAGTAATCCACGCAGTTGAGGCGGGGTGCAAACAGAGAATTTCATTGGGGAACCCAGACAGCTTAAACCAGGTCTCTAGAAGAAAAAAGAAATTTAATAGACCCATTTTACATGAATAGTACGTTAATGCTATGTTTGGGAACTTTTTTTGCTGGCTTGGCAAAGCCCATATTTATGTGCTGCATTCGATTGTGACCGCTCTTTTGATTTTTTCTGAAAGGGATGGATTCTTATTAGAGTTTGTATTGTTGCAGAAAAAACTGGTCTCTTGACGACATTGTGAGCCCAGCATGATAAGATTTCGGGGTAATGAAAACTGGGGGAGCGGACTGGACAAATTCAATAGCGAACAACACTGTACTAATTACGTCTTGTTGCTCATCGCGAGGGCGTTAGAGGGCTTTGAGATTAAGATATCTCGAACGTGATCACGCGGCCACACGAGCTTGCTGCTTAGGCTTCAGCCGTGTGAACACGGTCAGTGTGTTGGCCTTGTACAGAGAGTTCAAATTGATGTAAAGAATTGTACGAAAAATGCTGAATGATAGTTGACTCCGGAAGTGTGCAAGTTGGGCGAGTCGGAAAAACCTCATCAACTGAGCCGGCGTAGAAGACTACCAGACGGGCAGAAGAAACACACTGCGCAGCCCCTCGTCTAACAACTGTATTTTGTTAGCCAGAACGGAGATGTATATGGATCATGAAACGGAAACGCAAACGAACGATAAACCAAAAGAAATTCAAGAAAAGCACCGCACAGTAGTTCGACCAAGGGCTGTCTTGTGTGTTTCTTCATTCGGTCTCCGTATCTTACATACGCTGGTTAATTTTATTGGTTGACTGATAATACGCTCTGTCGGAGGACATTCCAAACCTGGACTTTACCAAGTCACAATAAGCCTATACTTTCCAAACCCCGGCAACATTTATGATTTGAAAAAATTATATAACCAATTTTGTAATTTGAAGATTACAAAAACGAGCACCGGTTTTGCATTTGGCGTATAGTAATTCATTAAAACCTAATTGTTTTCAAGCGTTTGGAAGACAATAAAGACTTCTACTAGTAATTATAAAAATGAACGATTTGTATACAAATTTTCAGAAGCATATTTCAGGAACCGCAATTTTAAACGGGTATTCCCCTAAATAAACTTCAATCTACAACCTAAAACCCAACGCACATGATGGGCGCAGCCAGTCAAAAGCCGGTGTGGGGAAAACAAGTTGTTTTTTTTTTTTTGTATCCAGTGAAAAAAAAAAATTATGTGACACTTCGAACATATACTAAATGCCATATTTGACTGTTTGTGGAAGGTCCACAAACAGCCATATTATGGGAATTATATGGTTGTCAATATTATACCGCTTTCTTCTGAAAGAGATGGTCTATATCGGAGTTGGTCATTTCAAACACAAAACTTTCACCGTAAAGACGTAGTGAGACCAGCGGTGTGAGTTTTTGTGGTAATAAAAAGTGAGGGAGCGACAGGAACATGCTTAATAGGGAATAAAACCGTACGACTATTGAAATGCCCCATTGGTGGTCCCCAGATCATTAGAAGGCTCCGAGGTTAAGTATTCCCTAGGCTGTTGCGCTGAAGTGGGCCCGGTTTAACAGCTGAAGTTGGTCATTTTGGTATGAGGTGGCCAGCATGCCGACGGAAAGAAGGGGAAGAAACGGTGTACCCGTTGATGTTCAAGAGCATTCACACACCATGAGGTAGAGGGTGCCATAACATTGGTGATTTCTGTAGGCGGCGTAGTATGAAGAAGGGTGAATAGCGTGATCAAGAGTTGTATTGCGATGCGGGATATATGGCTTGGAAGGTGCCTATAATCAGTAGTCAGTGGGGATAGGCGGTGAGATGTTTAGGCGGAGAGAAGCGACAGTGGGAAGGGTGCGTGGAACAGCATGGTGGTCTTCCTCTGAATCATTCTCTACATTTGGAATCCTTGCAGAAGAAGCTCTGTACTTCCACCTTGTTAATGAATGAAATGTTTCCGTAGAGAAGTGCAAATTTGGTTTTCGACGCTCCACTGCCTAGGCTCTGTCTTCTCTAGCCAAGGTTTCCGACAGGGCCGAGAGAAAGAAGCTGCAATGGAATGCATATCTGCCCCTCACAAACGAAAGGAAGTTTTTTCACCAGTGCAGATAGCAAGTTTATAAGGTTTTACAGAATATTGCGAAAGCATGTGGGCATCGTAGAAACCCGTGACTGCGACTTACTCTTTGCTATCCAGAGGACATTAGCGGCTATCAGACGACCCTCCTGAGCCGCCAGGTGGAATAGTATTGGTTTTCAATGATGACGAAGGGGTTTATTTGGCCACGTGAGATGCCACAATCGCTTTTTGTGCGGGCGCGGTGAACTGGAGAGATTCGGCTCCACGAAGGAATACTGGCTTGGACGGTTGGCGGGACCAGTCGGCTCGGGGGAGTGGCGGTTGCCGCCGGAACATCGGTGCGTTTGGCACAGGAGTGACCCCTCTCTTCCCATCAGCATGATCCGACCATCTTTCTCCCGTATCCCTAAAACGAATAGATTGTGACTGTTCAAGCAAACGCGAAACTATCGAAGACATAAAGCGACTTCTTGAACCGGCTGTATAAAAGTTCAACAACAAACAAGGAAGAGCACAAAAGGACAGCACGAAGCTTGAACTATCAACTGGTTTATTTTCCACAGCACACACAAATATAAATAAAAACCACTGGTGCGAATTAAAGTTATAAAGTGATAACTAGAAAATGCCAACCCCGTCAAAAACACCCCCTTCGTCCTCATCGCCTATGCGCGTGTGTAGTAAGCAATTCTACCTCGCTATCTGTAAGGGTGACTGATGGCATGCCTATACAAGGGTCTTTTTTCATGATGGCAAAGGCTTCTAAAATCTCACTGTCTACCTGGAACGCTGTGGCATTTTGCGGAAACGATGACATTTGTTCGGCAAGCCTCCCTGGGTGAGTTAATCTGTTGGCAGTTGTCCCATGATCTCTCAGCCTCGTATTGGCGCAGCGGCTCGAATGTCCACGTAGCACTTTTTGCAATGGTTAATGGTAGATGATACACCAAACTATCTCTTTTGCATTCTACAATCTTGTGCTCGTGCTTGGTGGAGCAGGCATCTGGGGATTTTCTGCGCATAGTTTACCTTGTTACAAAGACCTATAAATTTCATCTTCGCAGTGAAAACGACTGGGATGTCGCGTTTTCTTTGAATGTTCAGGCTTCTACTCAAGTTTCTTTTTCGAAGAAGAAAACGCGACCGGTCGTTCTACCAATATATTCACAAAGTGGCGATGGTCTGAAAAAGATTTTTCAATTCTGTCAAGGGGTACCAAAGTATACAACCATTCTCCGGTTTAGTTGCAACAAACTTCTAAGGAATGGAAGAAGTCTAAGCCGCAAAGTTGCAGTCAGCGCCAGCGTACTGTCAACGTACGGTAGCAGTGATAAACCAACATTTCCTGTAACCTTGTCAGATTGATTTGGTTGATATAGGGTTAATCCCGCCGACGCAACGCAGGCGATGAGGCGGGCCGTAGTGGAGGGCTCCGGATTATTTTTATCCCCCTTGTCCTTTCAAATGGAAGTTTTGAAGCGTTACAGGGACTGAAGACTCGTTTTCGGGTGGTGCAGACGACGCGGGAAACGTAGGAAAAGAACCTACAAGCTCGAAAACTTTATAAAAAATTATTTTCACATTTTTGAGTTTGATTCTTCATTTAGTGTTATATGAACGCCTTGGAAGTAATCGCAACTTACTGCTTACAATGAAAACAGAATTAGAAATGTGCGTTTGCCATCCGGGGAAGCCTGTCCAGGAACTGGGCTCCATTCGCCTCCGTCATCTGGGACTGGGTGAAAAAAAAAACGAAAAGAAACAATACCATCAAGGGGCAATATTACAGCAGAACTTGGACGGTGCGGGGAGAATGGATTCGCTGCTTCAAAACAATAAACTACCCACCAGGAGGGCGGGTTTTATACACAGCATATAACCCGCACCCGCCCTCTCGGTGAATATTAGACGGTTTGCGCGCCTTTCTCAGTGCTTGGGCACACGGCCCAAAATAGCACAAACACATACAACGCTGTTTCCCAATTTCGTGAGGGGTCCGCAGTAGCGGCGCTCGATGGGTCACAGAGAGGGGGGAAAGGAGGTCTCGCTGCTGCGTCCGCCTTCGCCGTGGACCTGACTTTACATGAAGGTACGTTGGCTTCGTGTTCTGTTAGCTGCAACGGTTTGAGTCACTCCCGACGGCCCCACGGCGGCAGGCGAACCAGAGGAGTGTGAGCTCTGCCACAAGGCACAGGAGCACTGCATGCAGCTTACGTTCTACAAAATCTGGAAGTGAACCAGAGAACAGTAGGTCGTTTGGCCTTAAGCGCGGCATGGAAAACAACCAAAGAAGCAGTGCAGGGAGGTAAGGGCTTGGTGTCGTTTGGAGTTCGAGAAGCGCAGAGTAAAATATTCATTGAGAGGTGGTTGAGGGCAATGGATTAAAGTTGGTGGGCAGCACAGTTTTTTAGGTACCTATACTTAAAAATTGTGGACCCACATAGGTTAAACGAACACTGAAGTGAATTTGTCAAGCTCCCGTTTTTGCTTGCACTGCGTAGACAGGCTCCATTAATACACTTTTTACAGTTTGCCCAGTTGGTAAGTCGGTAATTATTTTATATAGCCCGAAAGACGAAAAACTATCATGCACAGTCTGCGTGGTGGCAGCACAAACTAAAGAATGCGACGTCGGGAAGAAGGTACTCTTTCATTGGATGATGCCCAAGGTTAGCATACAAAGAAGGTTCTGTTTCAGTTCTGTAAAACAACATGCTTGACATCCGACGTTATCCTTGGATGGGCATTCTCGATATCTCAATAGTCATCAAACCGCACGTCTGCCATGTTGTCGGCTTTTAAAGTGCCTAAGGCAAGTCTCCCTGGACGGCTTGGAATCGTATCCTATCACTAGCCGAGGCTTACACAGTGGATGAACGCCCTCCGCGTAACCGCCGACACTCCAATACCATGCTCTTTCCCCTCATATTTGGAGCTTGCCGTCACTCATATCTGCATCGTAAAAAGTGTGTTCGCAACAGGCAAGGGTCTGCTGATTCTGGCCTTTTCTCAATAGCGTGTCAGTGTGAGCCCTCATTCACAAAGCCGTTTTTCATCGCGTCACGTCACCCTGAGGTCACCGTCTTCCGTCCTGGGTGACGGTTTGGCGGACGATTTCTCTTCGAAAACGGTGCGACCGTGATGGGAGGCCATGCTGCCCGTTTCCTTTTCGTCAATGTGACGGGAACACGCCCCGTAGTAAATCAGACAATCAGAAAACAAATTTGTAGGCCTAAATTTAGGGAGAAGTGCCACATAAAAGTATTACCCATTTTCTTTACGTTTCAGATTAGGCAGGAACAATTCTAGGCTAAACTGATCACTAGGAAGACGACCCTCTACTCTGACTGAGAGCTTCAGTACGAATGCTTTTTTAAATGCAGAGCATTTCAGTAACTCTCGATGTCACCCGCGTTGACGTCCGTAGTCGTAGTCCGCACCCCTCCCCATACACTATATAAAAAAATACTATCCGGCGCCTGGTTTCGATCCCTCGACCCTGCGGGCGGAACGCAATCTACATGGTGCTCTACCCACTGCGCCACAAAGCCGACACAGAATGGGAGGCTACGAACGCGCCTTATATTCTTGACTCATTCAAATAACTGCTGACGAGCGCCCTCTCGTCAGCAGTTGCCACAAGTGCAACAACATTAACGTAACGCAAACTACTTGACGTCGTGCGCCCCCGGAAACGCTCTGCATTTGATCGTGCCCATCGCGAGGGGGATGTTTCACTGCGTCGCCATGCGAACAGTTTGTCACGCTTTAGTTTCATTTCCGTATCTTCCCGCCGCGGCCGTGGAGAGAAGGCGGCCAGCCACGACTCTCGCCACCGCGGCGCTGCGGTTGCGAGATTCGCTAGGAAAGCGAGCGTCGTCTGCTAGCGGGGAGCGGAACGCGTTCCGCTCGGCATCTCCGGTCTTCGCCACTTCTGGCTGCGCACTGCAAAAGAAATAATTTTTTTTTCAGAAACACCAACTCTACTGCCCTGAACAGAAATGAAATAAAACAGCAAGCCTGCCCAGCCTCTCAGAGCTCTGCCTCATCCTCTCTGCAATCCAATTTTGTTTACGTCCCCGTCGCGGTTTCTTGACGTGACGGTATTGTGGCAGAGAAGGGGACGGCTGTGTGGATGAAACCTCTATCTGCGCGAGTTCTGTGAAGTCCCCTGTGGAGCAGTCAACGTTATGTCCCGACAATGGTGAACTCAGCTTGGAAAATATCGGCGGAGAAGAAAAAATCAACTTACAAAAAAAAAAAGAATGTACCCTCTGGTATTCAAACTTGCAACTTAAAAATGCGTAGCACTCCAAACTGCTTATTCACGGGCCGGCGCTCTCCTCGTGGAAAATATATCGTATATAATGTATAACCACATTACACTTCTATTTGTAAAGACGTCGTGCCTACACGGGAACGCGTCTTAGTGGTGCGCATAGTCCCTGTCGTTATCATCGGCGTACTTCGTCCAACGGCGTTTTGGTCCCCTTTCCGTTTCACGACTAAGCGACTTAGCCAATAAGCTTGGCAGCTCTACGTATACGCTATTACATAAAATAGGCTGTGCTACTTGCCTAATTGGTGCCGGTGAAGCTACAATGCTCTACGTTTTGCCTAATTACTGAATGTATGTCGTCATGCACGTTTCCGAGTCGAAGGTCACAATAGATTTATATGGTTCACCTGCGGTCAACAATATTGGTGGAAAAGTGGTAATCCAGGTATTCCGGAGTCACATCGTATTCCGGAGGACCGTAGTGTGAACCCCACCTAGCACAAAATTTACCTTTCTTTCAACTACTTAGCGAGTTTTTTCGCAAGACTTTTTTCAGAAATGTAACATCATATGGAGCAAGCATAGACAGGTTGTAAGGGAATATTTTGTATTGGTATGCTAAGGCTGCTATTTGTTCTCAGGAACACCACGTTAAAGTGTAACTATGAATAATAGAAGAGAGCGCGTACACATTACCTCGCTCGAAATAAATCTGGCATGCAGCGAGATACAGCGTGATGCAAATATCAAGCGATAACAGCAGGCAGCGGCAGTGGGTCGTTCGGTCGGAGAAGCGCCCACGCAGCAGTGGAAAACACCACCAGGACGTTGCTTCGAAATTGGACGGCCAGGCGTCACCCACGCCCGCGAGAAGCAGGGATCTTACAGCAGCAGCAACGAAGGGAGCAGGAACAATCACAACAAATATTGGAACAACGCATCTTAAAACGAAAACAGACTTCAATTTACTGTTTAGATAGTAACACCCGTGCAAAGCGGTCAAACGTTATAACTTCACTTTTATAATTACGTGCATGAAGTACATGGGCCCATTTTAAACTAGAGGATTGACCAATTTTATGTACCGTCAATCGGGCCACTTTGTGTGCGATTGGCAGCGAATTTGAGACCAACATGGGTAAATTATTCATTGAGATTGAAATAAATTGAATGGTAGCCTGTGTGGTCATGGAAAGGTACACCGCTATTGATGGAGCACAGCGAAGAAGCTGGATACGCTCTAATTTTGCATAGGACGCTATATGTTTAATTATTGGTTGGAGTTTCAAATGGCCACTTAACTACATTCGATCGCCTGTGATCTCAATTCCACTGCAAGGTCTGGCCGCAAACGGTTTTCCTTTGGTTTCTTGTTGTTTTCTTGCACCCTTCGCAGACATACTCACTGCTCAGAATCAAGGGCCAAGACCACAGGAGCGCCCAGAATCAGGAAAACCTACTCTGATCTGGGCACACCTGGCATACTGCCCAGAACTGAGCAAGGTCGAGGAAGGTCACAGAGGTACTTTCTCCGAACTGTCCGTGATCGATTAGGGCGAAATGTACAGAGTCTTGATGCTTGTTGTACCGTTTCATTTTCTCGTACCTTTAGCGAGGATACATATGTTCTTCGCAGTGAGAGGAACCAGTCTTTTGCTGCCATTCTCGCTCTTAGCTGCAGGAAAAAGTTCTGATGAGCATGGCTAGACCCCGACAAGCAATTTGTAAGACTCACTTAGGACTGTTGATGTTTTACACAAAAAAAATGATGTTGAAGGCAAACACCTACTTCGGAAAAACAATACTGCATTATGATGCACGCTAAATGTTTTTTTGGTTCACACGTTTCAAACCAGCGTTGCAGATGTAGGCATTTATATTTCTCAATTGATGTTGCAAGGATTTTGAGAACATATGAAGTGCAACATAGAAAGGTCCGGTCAACATGCGCGAATCTTTTTTTTTCCAAATCCTTTCGCATGTTAATAGTTACAATATAAGGCTAAATGCCTAAGTCAGTTGTTCTTTAAAAACCGCAGGTTTTGTTCCAGTAGTTGCCCAGACCATTGCAGTAGTCGCAGCATTTGCCCAAGAGCATTGCCCCTGTGCAAAAGTACGCGAAAATATCATCTGAAGGGATTAAGATATTGAGGCATGAATGCAGAGTTTTTTTTTAGCCGCTACATGAAAAAAAAACTGATTCGTCCAAGCAAGGGTTTACATGGAGCCGAGTGGGCTCACAAAATGTCAAGCTTGTACCGACAAGATAAGGCAAGCTCCATTTTAGTGTGGCGGTGCCGCTTGCAAGTCTTCTGTCTGACGTCATTATTCGGAAGACAAAGAAATGAAAGCCAAAAAAATTTTCAATATCATTCTATTCCGTGAGGAATGGTTACCTGCTAGGCACCACGTTTAAGCGATTGAGCGTACTTCCTAGATAAGTAGCTTGGCCAAATTTAGAAGAATTGAAGCTTTATTCTAGCGGACAGACATGGTGCATGGTGGCCAGGATAAGAAGTTGCATGTGTGGGGCAGCCAGGCGGACCGGGTAAACCATCTGTAGCTGATCAACGGTTGAGTTAGAGCCGCAAAGCATGCCGGAATTGCACTATATGCTAGGAAGAGCCTGAGGAAGGGTAGGGTGCAAGAATAAAGCGCTTTAACGTAGTACATAGCAACAGGGATCATAAAGGGAAGAAGACCCGACGGAGTTGAGGTAACGGCTGTATAGTCTATTTACACAAATTGAATATTTGGACACGGATCAGCAAGTAGCCCCTACTGATGACCTGTTAACGTTTTTATTTTTGTAGAGTTGAACGCGCCAACGCAATCCAGGCCATAAGGTGGGCCGTAGTGGAGGGCTCCGGAATAACTTTGACCACCTGGTGATTTTCACGTGAACCTAAATCCCGTACATCCCTCCGTTTCTGCTTTTTTGCCTCCATCAGAACAGCGGCCGCATGTCTGGGAATCGAACGGGCGTCCTGCTGATCTCCTGTTCCAGTTAATAGTTGCAGTGTGTGGAGGTGCCCTTGGAAGAAGAGCGGGTAGCGTGTAGAGAGCTCTTTCGGAAAATCAATTGCGTTATTGCGTGCACAAACCACAAACATATTCAGAAACTCGGTCGTATTGCGGCGCGGGGTTATTTGGACATTGACATGTGCCCGGAGATGTCGCCATTAAAGAGGAGAACCACACACATATCTTTATGGAAGAAAGGATATTCAGGGGAGGTCCTTAACATCTTTTAATGCATTGCCGAATGCGTAGAAGGAGTTGTCATTATTAAAGACACTCGCGGACTGTGCCCTTTCATTAATTTCGTCCACGGCTGCTCCACTGGGCGAAATGCCGGGGAAAATTATTTAGGTGAACCGACCGAGATTCGGCTATGAACCAAATGGGAGTCGGTGACGCAGAATAAAAGGAGGGTTTGAAGCTGTTCACAAGACTAGCAACACTGCTGACCTCGAGAACGTCGATGATGGCGCCAGGTCGGACGGCGTCACAATCCTTCATGAGGTCTACTGCCATACACACTGCGACGACAGTCGAGCCACGCCAGTTGTGGCTGCCGGTTAAGGCATCGATTAGGACCAGGCTGTCGTAGTGCAAAGCCCTTGCCGAAACCCGATCCGTTCCACATAATAGTAGAGACCCTAAATAATTTTCTGGTCACGTAACGACTGCATCACTCTATAGGAGCGCTTGATATGCTGACAACAGCGGCCGCAACACGGCGCCAGTTGTCGTAAGAGGGCCACCGCTGCCGGCGGGCCCGCTGAACAGTGGAAGTGGCGGCAGCCTGAATGCACTGCGTGCAGGGTGTGCGTGTCATTCCTCACAAGTTTTGATCGTCAGTGTCAGGCGAACTTCATTTGCCAGTACACCGTGTACACAACCGATTGCATGGAATTTGGGATCAACATAGCGTAACACCTGCTCTGTGAGCAGGTGCCGCTCTAGATACTGAAGCAGAAACGAAAAGGTGTGTCGCTCTTCTATTTTCTGACTAGCGCCTATCTACGAGAGAAGTGCAAAACGGCATGTCACCTTTGGAAGAGGACTGGATAAGCTTTGACAGTCGAAATCGTTGTTTTTGCGAAAATATTTTGATGCTACTGACATAATAGGAACCGAAGAGCATGTCCTGAAGGGAGACCTAGTGTAGCTAAGAGTAAAGACAGCGATGCTCAGAACATGTCCGCCCATTGGATTTTTGGAGGCCTTCCAGCGTATCTGACAAAGCCAAATCTACTTTCCTGACCAGTCATTCAAAAGCAACCAGCAAAGTCCGGCCGCACATCGTCACCTGAATGCGCAGTAGTAGAAGGCCAGAGTGTGAATACCGGCGCGGCAGGAGAATAGAGGGAACGCAAGCTCTTGCGCCGATTTGGTCACGGGTCCCTTTGTTCGGTTAGCGGTTCCATCCTGCGCTATAGCAGGTGGCCGTTTTCAGGGGGCTAAGCAGAGTTACAGGATGGTATTAAAGATGGAGCAGCGAGCGATAGCTGACACGCCGATCATGCTTGCCAAAAGGAATAGGCAGTGTGTTTGTTGTCTGAGTTGCAGGCGCTGAGGGCGAGGCTTTGCAGTACAAGGCAACCACTCGAACGGCGTCAAAAGCAGCTTGCTATGCTGAGAGTTCGGGGTAACAAAAATGTAAGAATCAGGGAAAGACCGAAAAGCTATCCTCTCACGAATCCCTTCATATTCATATTGATATTCTACATCTCTTATGCTTCTTTATAGTATTTTTATCAGTTAAGTTTGTTAATAAGCCTGATTGTGCACCTTTCTTTTCATGACATGCACCTAGTAATAATGTTTGATCAATAGTATGCGCCTCTATTCTAATATTGATATCACTGTCATTTAAAATTTCAGATTTCAGAAGCCCGCACCCCCCAATAAAAGTCTTTCGGTGTGGTTCCTCAGCAGCCAGAAAGGTAAGTGAGCCCCTAGCACTGGCATCATAAAGGAGCTTCTAGATTACGCTGCTGTACTCCTCTTGCAAGGGATAAATGTCAGCTTGGAGCAGCTGACATCTGCCCATATTTGCTTGTGGGTTATCATCCCGTAAATATTAATATTCTAAACGGTAAACAATAGCAAACGTCAATCGCGACGGATATCCCGCGTGCATTACGAGATAAGACGAAATTCATGAGATCTTACGCCTGTAAAACTCGTTTTTCACGTGTCAGGCCTAACGTGAAACGCGCGGACCCGACAATGCTCGGATGCGCAACCCCTCCGATTGCGAATCAGAACTCCTGACGTCAAGGAATCATGATTAAAATAGCGCAAAGGAGAGGACGAGAAAAGCTGACATACACGGGCGTCCTTTTTTTTCTCACCCTATCCGTTACGCTTTTATAGTCCTGTCCATTGCGGTTTTTCAATAATGGATCCTTACCGACTAGCCGAGCTCTGCACTCTTGTTGAATACGTCAAAGAAGGATTGGGCGCAACACGAACAGGCGTCCGCTACAACTGCGTATTAGGGTGAGAAATAAATTAAGAGATTTGGAATAAACTTTCTTGGACGACCATTCGATTAAATTGAATACCGGTTTGCCGCGCGTGAGAGACAAGCCGATTAGCAACCAATGCCGGCGCCCTTGTCGTCTACAGCGCGTTCACGCCTCTTCCCCTATTTGTCGCACTGCAAGGATACAAAACATACGTATCACACAGCATAGTCGTTCTTTGACCAGAGCCAAATATAAAGACGTTCTAGAGGCCATAAGGCAGTAGCTGCTCGAATCGGTGCGCCAGAAAGCATGGAGCATAAGAAGCATCGTCTTTTTCACGTGTAACCTACCACGTCAAGGCCTCGTAAGTAATTTATGTGATTAATCGGCGAGAGTACCAGAATGCGTCAGCATGAGATGTGAAAACAATATAAAGGCGCGGCTGTTTATAAGGTAGGTCCGCGTTTGTTAATAAGCAGTGTGCTTGTGCACTGGTGTAAACACTTCCCAGGCTCTCGGTCATCGTTGGCCCTTGATCTGGTTTAAACTTGCTTTCTCCAGCGGCCATTCAGCGTATATTGACGTTTAAAGAAAAGCTAAGAGAACGGACAGCACGCATACAATGACGCCGAAACTTCAGCACCAGTGGGCACACAATCGCAGCTATGGGGCTTGCACGTGGCCTACTTAGGAACGTGTGCGCCCTCATCGGAAGATTTTGCCAAATCTACCTTCTGACAGAGATTCTCAACAAGAAAACCAATAAAATACGCTGTAAATGTACTATGGCCGGCTTCCGCAGCGTGCAGTTAGAGAAACTTCAGCACATCATCGGAAGCTTCTAGCCGAAGTGTACCTCGCAGACGAAACCCTTTCCAAGAAATGAGCCAATAACTGAATAGCTAGTAAAGCACAAAGGATGGCGCAGCTGCCAGGCTCCCGTGCAGGAAGACTGGCCGCGCAATTCTAAGGTCCCGGAACATACCCTTCGCGCCTTAACACCGCAACAAATGCTCAATTAATGACAGCATCCGATCTTTCATCCAGGTTCTCCCACACCACGAAATATGCAGACGTATCATCAAGACATAAGAATCACCAGAGCTTCGGCGCTTCACCGGCATCTCGGCCGAACACAGATGTCCCTAATGTGGATGCTGCGGACTGTTACGACCGAGCGGCTGCTGCCGTAGCCTTGGTGAATCAGCAAGCAAACCCAGAGACTTCGGGCACAATCCTGACGACGCATTCTGAGGTAGCGAAAGAAACGGCTATTGCGGTCGCAATAGCTAGCACGGAAGCCAAAAGAGAATCCTTTTGTCTCTTGGACGACAATGTTCTAGGCGAACGTAACGAATGGAAGAACGTCATCCCACGCACAGTGCTCGACATCGAAATGCATAGCAGTGATATCAGTGATGGTCCTGTTAAGGCGTTCAGTGAGTCTATTTGTTTGTGGGTGGTAGGCTGCTGTACGTCAGTGACTGGTGTTGTTTAACCGCATGATATCCGTCTCAAGTTCAGAGCCTAATGCGGATCTGCGGTCGGTTATGAGAACCTTTGGATCACCATGTCTAAGTTTAATAGACTCAATAAAAAAACTCGCAATTTCGATAGTTGTTCAAAATGCGGGAGCTCTCGATTCTGCATATAGAATTAAGTAATCTACGCCAATATTAATCCACCGATTTTGAACGTTGAATCTAGCAAATTGGCCGAATAAATCCTTTCCCACGTGTTCAAAGTGGGTCAGTGGTGGTTCGGCAGGCCACAGAAATCCAGCAGGAGCGATGCGGGTTTCTTGCGCCCCTGACACTCCCGGAATGTTCTCGGGCAGTGACGGACATACTTGGGGAAGCGGTGCCAATAATAATTTTCTCTTATTTTCGCTAGCATGCAACAGTAGCCAAGATTCCCAGCATTTGGTCGTCGTGACATGCTTGTATAATCTCTTTGCGTAGGTTGTCGAGCACTACAATGTGCCAGGATCGGCTTTTCGCGCCGAAGTTCTTCTTGTACAAAACGCCATTTCGGAGACAAAATGCCGGTAAATGTTGGAAGACTAGTTGAGGAATGATGATGTCGTGCTCTTCAAGACGCGCAATAAACTTGCACAGCCCAGGATTATGTTTTCGTGTGGGCATGTCCGAGGTCTCCGGTGCCCCAAGGAAGGCGTCGTCATCATCATCGCCATCCGTCTAGCCTCGTTCAACGGGCCCTCGAGAGGGACAGTCTGTTTCATTGTGTTTACGGCCTTGTCAGTATGTGATATTGAAATCAAGCTCTTGGAGGCAGAGCCGCCATAGACCCCACCTACAGGTGTTGCCGAGCTTAATTTTCCTGTCGCAGCTGGGGCGACAGGCTCAGCGAGAGCTGTGAAGAGGCGACGTTGAGCGATGAGGTGATGGAGCGCGATGGACGAGAATTGGGACCTGTGAGGGCGGTGGCGGACGTCGAAGGTTCTCCTCGATTTCCCAAGACTGTTCAGCGTCTTCCGCGCTGGGTGGACTCTGGTGAAACATAGCAAAGCCCAAGCTTGCGACTAGGGCAGCGGACGCAATGGAACCACCGCGTGGCCGCAATGAAAGGCTGCAGTGGAGTCATAGGTCGCAATGAAGCGCAGCGGTCGGTTGTCCTGCGTCCTCCAGATGTTCGTTACCTTGGACCACCCTGCTGCGGCCAGCGTAGCGGGTAGTACGGACTGTCAGTGGCACCTCGTCGATGCGTACGTCACAGCCATGACATATGTCACAGTAGCACGTTCGGCGGCCGAGTTGACGGTGACTTCAGGAATCAGCGTCCATTCCACCTCTTCGCGAAGCATTTAGGAAACTGAGATTCCGGTCTTTGCCGATCGGAAACAACTTCCGCATCTTTGGCTCGCTGTAGGCATGCTCCAAAGCATGCCTATTTAATTTCGTGATACAGACCCACCCGAAATTGAGAAAACACCTTGACATGCACTACTGAAAAACACCTTGATACGCACTACTGAAAAACCAGAGGCTCAGCCAGCCGTTACCTAGGATTCCCGGAGACGAGTTCCCGAACGCAGCCCCTTCGGGAGAAAGAAAACGAAGAGAAGCGTCAGTGGAAGGGCGAGGAGGAAAGCGGCACGCGTGGGTATGATATCGTCTCAGGCACTGCCTCTCCCTTCCTCTTGTTTCAACTGTCTCCTGGAAATGCGCCCTCTTCCTCCTCAGACGCTGAATCAAAACCAGCGTCTGTCTCCCCATCTTCACGTGTGGGTGTACCATAGTCGGCAAGATGACGGGTTCTTCTTTCGCTTCTTGTAGGGCCCAGGCTCGGGCCCTAGCGGTGCCAATATTTTGGTTGTGTACCCTGTGTTTGGCCAGTAGCCTTGGATATTCCTGCTGGTGTGGAAACGAAAATTTACTAGGCTGCTTAGAGATATACTGCTCGGCGTAAAAACTAAAGTATACCGCCAACTCTCTGTCTTGTATGTACCTCTACAAGAAGTGAGACTGAGGCGGTCCTTTTTCAACTGACACGAAACGCCTCTGCTGGCAGTAACCCCGCCACTACCTAGTTACCACGGAATCTTCCAGATGCACAAATGAACCAACTTAACACATTGAAAAAAAAAAATTGGTAGCGCTGACACAGAAGACGCAGCACGTGGACACACACGTGCCGCCACCGATGCCGCGGTGTACCCACTTGCTTCGTTATTGTCCGTGTCAGCGCTGCCAAACTTCTGCGATGTCGTACCAACAGGCCGAAAAACAGCACTTTCGCAATACTACCAGGGCTAAAGGAAATATTTCGAAATCATGCAGTACTGCCGAGATCAACCCATCGAACCAGTAAGCGTTGGTAACCATAGGCCAATAACCGGTTACCACGCGCGGGTAAGCTCGTTAGGGGTACGGTAGATATGACATCACGCAATACCTGCGAGAAGTAGCTGAATTTGTGACATGGAACAGGAGAACCTGTTGTCCAAATAAAGGAATATGAGGTGGGGACGGGAGTTGGGATTGTTGGTACAGAAGTGGCAATACGAGCTGCTACCGTGAGAGTTCTCCCTGGGAACCGTGAATGTGCCTCATACCTGCGATGGTTGGTCGTTAGGAGGTAGCGAACGGCACATAGCCAGCATTCACAACACCGTTTCTAGGACGCTTTTAGGGAATCAAGTTCTGTTTTATGAAGTGTACCCAGATCGAGTTGGTGGGTTTCTTTGGGGGAATGGTTTCCATGGTCGGTAGATGGTGCGGTAAAATTTCTACAAAAGGCGTAAATGGAACAAGCCCAATCGTGATGGTGGAGTGTGGCAGGTGTACATATAGTACAATGGGGGCAATCTGGGGAGAGGTTGGGTGGGAATCATTTGTGTAAAGGTTATTGTGTGTTGGCTGCACCGTTGAACAGTTCATTGCGAAATATGTTTTGCGCATCGAGGAAATGATCGTAGGCCCACGAGGTCTCCTTCTGGGTAAATGTCTTCAAGCAATCTGAAAAAAAAAATATAAAGGCCTAGTCGGTCTGCTCAGAGTCTGCTCGATAATTTAATTCAAATATTACCAAAACGCTTTGATTTCACTTCACCCAACCCTGCAAGATACTGCTGCTTTTAGTCCATTCCTATCTCCATCCTCCCCTCCCCCACGTCCCCACCAAACCGCCACGAAAAAAAATAACAAAGAAAATGAGCTTGCCTAAGCGCGTGTGCATTCCCTTTTCATTATTTTCTTTATCAATCCCGCCTTCGTTGCATTCAATGCAGTGTTGTACATGTTCCTCTAAAACAGGAACGATAGCTTGTTCTTGTTGTTTAAAAATTTTGAAATGAGTTCCCGTTAGAAGTTGCTATATTGATAAAGGAGCGCCTTCCAGTTGCACTTCGAACATTGTAACGTGTCGTAACATTAGCGTTATATTTGATTTTTTAAAACTAAAATCTGGTGCCAGGTTATCCTTAAGCGCAATGAAGTAAGCAATTTAATATCCACATAGAACTACGTACATGATACAAATGTGAACACCCCCGGCAGCAGATTATGTGGAGACACGCTCCTAGGCGAATTTTTTAAGGAGCACAGGACATATGCTAGGCATGTCTAACTACAAGTGCGGTGCTCGTCTATTAGAGGTGCAACACATACGGTGATTTGTACTTGAGTCTTCAAATGCGCAATCAGATGTACAAATAGAAAGTTACTCACATGCACGAACATGTCTTGCACACAAAACTGCATCCGAAGGAACAGTACATAGGCGAATAATGAACGCTGATTCAATATGACAGTTTGAGTGAAAAAAGAATGTCCACAATACATGTCGCAACTTAGTGGACTTCTTTCTGTGAACTCCGCAATGGTTTCGTCTGTCCGACGTTGGTGCCGGACAGACAAGCCCATTTTTCTGTCAACAGTTCATTGGTAATGTTGAAGAGCCGTACCACGAAAGTCTTGAGGGTTCTGCCTTGTTGTACTTGAGCATAAGTTGGTTCAGCCCCTCAGGCTCAGGAGACTGCCTCCACATGCGCTAATAGGCGTGGGCTAGCATACAACCCGCATTCTCCACGGACAGTTATTTTTTGTTTATATTTTGATTGACGGCCATTGAACCACTTTGCGGTGCCGTGCGCATAATAATGACCGTTGTGGTTTGCTCCTTCAAATTTCGTAGGCGCTAGCATCGGAACCAGTGCGTCAACAACAGAGCTTTAGAGAGAGAGAGAATAAACATGTATATTATTTCCTAGTAAAGAGTCTTTAGGGTGGCCTTCTCATTAAAGGAGTTCACTGGCACGGGCCGCATCTTCTACCCGCTCCACCAACTTGCGCTGGACATCGAGGGAAGAGCTGGTCAAGGCGCTCTTCTAAAGCTCATAAGTGTTGAAGGGATTGGGTGGTTCACGTGGGCTTTGTGTGCAGCCGCCGACCATGAAAAAAGTGACACAGAAGTGGAAAAAAAACGGGGATACAAGGTGGAGACTGTAGTGATATCTCTTTGTTTGGGGGTAAGTATTAGTTTGCAGGGCGCAAAGTTTTTGTCATAGCCTTTGGGTAGTTGTTTTGAAGTGGGGCGTACGTTTGGAGTGTTACGTTGCTGGATTGAGCCTTCATGGTCGCCTTTTTTAAGCAGCCTTGTTGTAACTTTATGCTGCAGTTTTTAAGTTGGCCTCCGGTATCTGGTTGTCGGAATGGAGGAACTGTGCGAACGGCATGCAGCCATCAGCTTAGGGTTACAAACTCTTCAATAAACGAATCGCGAAGGAGGAAGGGCGGGTGGGGGAGCGGGAGGTAGCTTACTTTACCACAGGGAGGCGACAAAATCGGGTTTCGTTAAGTTTTTCCAGACGAATCTATTGTTTCATTTTTGTTGCGGCCTCTTGAAGTGGTACTTCACCCGGCTGCATGCTGCTCGCATTAATTGCTCTTGCTGGAAAATGTACTCGTAAATGTTGTCGCACTCCACGTGCAAACTAATATATACCTCAAGCTCTGCCTGGGCAAGTTCGCGCAAACTTTGCGTTCCGAAGCGTGACGGGGCTTGTCAGCATCCTGTTGGACCGCAAAAAAAATCTCCTAACTGGGCCGCCCGGAACAAATCCGTGACATATAGCTGTACCGACAGGGACGGTGCGGGACTCGGGACGTTCTATAAAAAGTCAGGACAGTCCCGAAAAATCCGGGACCGTAAGTAACCCTATGTGAGTATACGCTACATGGCTCGCCATCGGTGCCCAGCTGAGCTGTGGTCGGAACCGGTCCGTAAAATACACGCACTGCAATGATGCGAAGGGAAGGTGGCAACATTACTCCAAGCCAAATTTCAAAATGAATCGTCAAATCAAGCATGGCAGTAAGCGCGTCCAACGCCACCAAGAATTTACGTATCTATGCGGCGCTGGCACATTACGAAGCCGACGGTCCGCTCGGTGCGTGAGAAAGTTTACGGCGGCGCGTTCAAGCGCCATGTCCTTGTCGTAGGGCAATAAAACGTACAAGGTCCGATTCAGCTTGCAACTCTCAGGTATGGTTACTCTTGCGTTAAGATCAGATAGACGTCGCCTCCCTTTGGTCGGCAGCAGAACTTTTCCAAGAATCTGAGGCTCAGATCTTCACGCCTTGTTTTCACACGCTATGAGCGCAACGCCGGAGACCCAGGTGTCCATTTGCAGACAGCAGAGAAGTCTCGTACGGCCCCTTCGGCTGCACGGTTGCTGTACTGTAGATAACAGGTGTGCGATGAACTCGGTACTATCACGTCTTTTCCTGCTCGGCTTTCGTGTTCCAATCTTATGCCAAAAGAACAGGCCATGGCTGAAGACGAATCAAAGGGGCGCCGATCCAGGTGTCTCATGCGCATCTGCAGCTGACGTAGCGACAAGGCAGTGCGCACCCGGGGCATTCTGCCTGACAGGCGGCGCCCGCTCCGTGGTTATTCTTCTGTCGTTGACCTTCGAGGAAGCACGTTCTACGGAAGGGCGGGCAATTGGGCAGTGTGTAGGAAGATTAGCAGCCTGTGGCTTTTTGTTCTAGCTTCAGCGGCGTAAAGCCTTGGCATCAAAAGCAGCCAAATCCTACCGATGGAATGTTTCCAGAAGGAACGCCGTTCCCTCTGCCGTTCCTCCGTAAACGTAACGAGTTACCGTTACACTTCCATTGTTGGCGTTCCTCAATTCCTCACAAAAGGAAATAGTTCCAGGATCGCCGTTCCTTTGAACGCCGTTCTGTACAACACTGATTCAATGTCTGTTCTACTTAAAAGCTAACGACGATCGCTCTTGCAGTGGTGGCTCCCCACCGCCGGGTGCCTGCCCCATTGGTAATGAAAGCAGTGTGTAAGTTTTCATTCTCCACTGTGTAAACTGGGCGCCGAAAACTTCAAAAAGACTGTCGCAGCTCTCGAGATACCGTCTTCATGTAATGCAAGAAAGCCAGGAATGTCCGGTGTGTCCATGACATGACAAGAACAGTTAATTGTGGATGGGGTGGCCGAAGGCGAAGAAAGAGCGGACGCCGATGGTATGACAGCGACGCGCATAAGGGTGCAGCCAGCAAGCTTATTTCTCGATGGGGCGGACGGCGACAACGATACTCGTCATTATAGAGCTCCAGCAGATCGTAAAAACGGTTCGGGTGCGGTAAGCGGTACCCATTACCGGACCGTACTGGAAAGGCTCGTATTAAGAGTTATAGCAGACCGTAACTACCGGACATGCTACCGTGACTGGGAGCGTGACTGTGAGCGGCTTGGGTTGTACGTCTTTTGGCAATTCTTCGTGAGGGTGTGGCGTTTCCTGTGCTGATATATTAGTTTTCAGTTCTCAAAAGCGCTAAAGGCAGAGAGAGAAGAAACAGAGGCAGTATTGAAAAAAAAATGCATCCGACGTCCCTATGGATATTCGAACTAGCGACTGCGTGAATATGAAGCGGGCATTTTACCTCTACGCCACCTCAACAGATGGCGCTAGCAGGTCAAGCTGGTCTGTCAGTACATACGGATGGCTTCTTCCAGTTTTTCGTTGTATTTAAAAGACCCTCGCACTGATGCCGCCGGTTCCTCACTCGCCGATTTGTAGACGGACCCCATGTTGCTGTTTATGCTACTCATGTAGCTGGATCGCCTTTATTTAAACGGACAAACAACCAATTTTTGTCGAGTATATATTCTCTAACCCAAATGAAAGGGCATCCATTAAAGTCCCTTATCGAGAAACGGTTTTGCTGATAACGCCCCAGAAATTTTTAAATCGAAATTTTTATGTATCTGTCCTCCCAAAAAATCATGCTGGAAACCATGACATACCGTAACGCAGCAACATACTTTTGTCTGTATGCGAGATGAAAAGCGATATTTAAAAACTTGTCCCAAGGAACAAAAAAGGTAAATCGCAGGTTTTCTTGTTCCTTTAGGTGTTTTTTTTATTCACTAGTTTATTTTGCACGAAGGCACCATCTGTTGGGATGGACAATAGGTATAATCTAGCTTCACGTTGAGGATGTCGGCAGTTAGATTCTCCCCAGCATGTCCTGCTTTTTTTTAAGCTGCCGTTGGCGTAGTTGGAAACTCAAATCGAATATTTTGGCACGAGAAACGCCCCTCACTCAGGCAGAATCGTCAAAGCTCCTTCACTGGGTCTGTTAACTGAAGGCTGCCGTTGTGTCTGGGGATGGAAGCTCAGCTAGCCACACTGAGAGACACCCAGCGGCGGCGGGCGGCGTTTCTTAAAAAATTGCAAAATAATATTAAAAAATACATATACAATTTAAACTTATACAAATACTTAAACCCCAATGTTTTCAATAAGGGAATAAACGTTTCCCTAGTCCGTAGGTTTGCAGGTCACGTGGCAGGGACACACATTGTAGTGTCAAGTTTCTACACTACGAACCGCCACCTTTCCGATTTCAGAAAGTTTTCTGCCAAATTAAAATTGTTTACACCAATTTGTTTATAAATTGCTTGTGGTTACCCGGCTATACAAAACGCTGGCTTTCATTTAGTATAGAGAACATATACTAGACACAAATAGGTTGCCTGTACCTTTAACCTAAAAGAAGCAAGCTATCGTACATGCGTCGCTCTACGACACAAGCCGCTGCAGTTGGGTTGGGACCGTGTTTCGCTTGCTGCTTGAGCTGTAAGAATCGGGCGGATTTCACGTGTGGCAACGTCATTTTTCTTAAACGATCTCATATTTACCATCCGTTCGACTACGCGAGAGCCAGGTTTACGTCTAACAAACTCCTCGAAGAGCGGCCGCCCTCTTTCGAACGACGGACACGTTACGTCTCGGAACGATCCGGCTAAGTCGCTCCGGTTTAAGGTAGGGTTATGCGCATGCGCGGTGGCGTCCACACGGTATACGTTAGCGTACCGGAAACGTTTTTCTGGTCTGCTATAAATCTCTCTTCAGCGGCTGTTTGGTTGGCTTTTTGTTGCGCACTAGGGAGGCTTCGTGAGCTCATGGTGAATGTAAAGCTTTTTCCTGCATCACTGCACTGACGCTTCGAAGACCGTGAATCCTGGCAGGCTAGTAAGATTTTCAGGGAAACCGAAAATAATATGGCTAAAAACTGTGCATGTGCGCGAGTGTGCGTGTGAGTTTGAGTGTGTGGGTGGGGGGGTGCGGAGAGGGGTTACTTTCCTTGTCTTTTCATTGCTACCGGGAAGCATACCGTTCGTAACTTCGTATTAAGACGCTACAAATCTGTAATATAGCAGCCACACGGGATCTGTAATATAGCAGCCACACACTGTAATATAGCAGCCACACACGTGTGTATGACACACGCGACGTAACGGCAAAATGCCGCCAAAGCAAGCTGCTATTTCTTTGATTATGGAAGAGTAATCGTACCATCTGCGTGACTCTCTAAATGCATTTGCAAGAGCCTTCAAGCGCAGTGCAGTTGACATGGAGATTATAATTATGGAAAGGAAACCATGAATCCTCGTTGCTTGAAAATAAAAACACAACTGGCAAAAAATGCCGGCTATACAACCTATCAGAAAAGAAACAAGCCTTGGAAGACCGCACTTGTGTTCTGGGGAAATGACTCAGTCCTACATATGTAGAGTCACACGCTCTCGATTGGAAACTCAATACGACATTGACAAGAACAATTCGACCGCGAACGTTTAAATGCAAAGTGCTAGGGGCAACGTTCGCGAATGCTCAGCAAGACCTCAATGCAACCTTCATTTACTTTATTTCCATCGCCCTAATTGCAAACGACATTGAATGGTTATAAGAACAATTGTGCGTTATGCCGAATTTCATTTAATCTTAATAAACAATAGTTCACAATGACGTTGAAATTATACAGAATGCCCGTGAACAAGCAGCATCCATGGTATGAAGTTATAAAAACCCGCCTGCAACTCTGCTTTTACAAAACGTTTTTTTTAAAAAACTGTATTGAAATTGGTCGCCAAGATGACTATTATTACGCCAAAATTAGTTTACTCGTCAGAATTATTTTCTACTAAGGCACCTCACGCACGTGTTGAAAATTATGTGTCACCTTTGTTATATGCTAAACAGCATTACTGGTCACGTGCAACGTCCCAGAGTAGAATGGATCATAATTTTTGTTTTTCTGCGAAAGCCACGACTTGCCAAATTGCCCCACTACGTCTGAACCCTTCTCTCATTTGCGACGGGGAAGCTCGAGACCCCCCCGGCCTTCCTTCCCCTCCAGAACACCTGAGCGCACACGTTCATCTTCGAGTCAGGATATGCCGCACTTATGCGCCAGAGGCACTACCCAGCCCGCCCGGCTAAGAAACTTGACTCAACTCCGGAATAGACCTCTCCCGGGGTACGTCACGCGGCGGCCGTGACGTCACGGAAATCGCACGTGCTGGGCGTGGCCGGGAGGGTGGTTGGCAAAACATTCGGACCGGGGCGCGGCGCGTATGCAGTGAGGCTGCATTAGACGCGCGCAAAAGTGGACTTTTTGTTTACGTGTTGGCTTTTCTGATGCCGGTGGGCTGCTGTGCTCTCGGCTACCCAAATTTTGCGAGCAAAATCAGCGGCATCAGACTTTTCGGAGTCCCCTCAGAGGTAAATTCGGCGTGTATTGTGGATGCGCGCAATGTGCCGAAGAGGCTGGCAGCCAAAGCAGCGACATAGTCTGCTCTTACTCGTAGCAACATTTCGCATTCTCGAACTTCAGCTGTTCTCCAAAGCGCAGTCATACCGTCTACATTGGCAGTCCGCGCTGATTCGTGCATTGAAATGATACTGTTTATCAACCATCTGCTACCATGCAGCACCAGCAGAAATTTGCTCAAGTGAAATAGGGGGGGGGGGGGGAGGAGGGGGCAGATGGAAATTTTCTTGCTGCGAAATATTGTCATGTTTTGAGGAGGTAGAGCACTGTATTAAAAACACAATGAATGCCTAACCTGCTTAGGCGACGCGAAATAAATGTTTCGACGAGGGATCCGCGATAGCCGCCTGCCGCCTGCTCGACAACGACAAGTTTGGTCTTTTGTTATGGGGGGATCGGTTCAAGACGAACGAAATTCATTGCTTGTGAGTACAATAAATTTTTACCTTGATCAATTATATTCTGCCTTGAGGATGCCGGAAAACTGAGATGCTTGCCGTGCTCACATGTAGCATCGTGCCTTCGGGGCGAGATGGGCCGCTCGATCACGCGACTCGAAAAATGTGTTTGCCCTTAGCGAACAGACTCAGTGAATGTATTCATTTGTTGCGGCCTCCCGACGCTGGCGTATGCAGCGGGCGTACATGGACACTAACTTTAACTATCATGAAATAATGACTACCGAAAATATTTCAGTGCACTGTCGCAAGATATACGCACTAACCATATGTGGCTGCTATGTTACTCTCACAATGACGATGAACCATTTCGATATTTCACTGGGGTAAAGGTAAGAAAACAATCGATCAATCTCGTAGAGAACGACATCATCGCGATATTTTTATTGGAATAAATTTTGCCTTTTGCTCTTCATATTTTTGTTTCGTTGCTGCTTATTTTACTATTCAATCCTTTCATGCTTTACCTTTCCTTTTTTTCCTCGACATGAAATCTTGTGTACGCAACTGTCTCCGGGCGACGCAAAGAGACCAAGAACAGGGAGCGTTTAGCTGCCTGAGGCACCGCGCTTAGCTTAAGCGGACCTCGAAAGCAACAATAAATTAGCTTTCCTTGGTATGTGTCCGAACACAAAGAATCTTCAAAAACATTTTGAGATGCGTCGCAACAGCACCAACCTTCAGAATGACTCGTTTAGGCTGTTCTGCCGCGCACTGAGTATCCGAAAGCGTCGCCGTTCAGTTTACCGTACGGTAAACGAAAGTGTTGCGGAGGTTGTAGATGCGGAAAGCTACATGGAGGTGCGACGGCCATAGCTAGGATAGCTAGACCCCCCCTGCAATGTGGGAAACCAGTGACGGCCCGAACCAACGGCACATCGTTCCTTTCGGGCGCCGCGCGGCCAGGCCGTGCCGTCGGCGCAGGCGCTTTCTGCCAACCGCCACCTCACTTCGCGGCCGCCAGCTGTCGCCACCCGTCGCGCACGTGCGCTTAGTGACGTCACGTTGTTTACATACAGGGAGAGGTCCATTGCTATTGTGCGCGCAGTACAGGCGCCCGAAGTCCGTCCGTCTATGCGCCGCGACGACACGAACATCATTCCTCTCTAGTTTTTCGCGAATACTTCGCATATCTCATTGCTGTTCAAGTATCTTAAAAAAAATACTGTAAGTGTCCATTAAGACGACTCCATCATTATGCTGTGTTTTATGTGCAATTACCCAGACCCATACCGAAATTTCTGTCTGCCGTCAATGCATAGCCGTCTCGGAGGCAGCATGTGATGGCTGTCGAAACAATAGCGAAACAAATTGTATGACCGTATACATGGGCGTATACATGACCGTATACATGAGAACGGAGTGTGTCAGCAGGGAACAAACGCGTGTTAAGGACATCTTAGTTGAAATTAAGAAGTAGAAATGGACGTCGGCAGGGCATGTAATGCGAAGGCGATAATCGCTGGTCATTAAGGGTTACAGAGTGTATCCCTTGAGAAGGCAAGCGTGGCAGGGGGCGCAAGAATGTTAGATGGGCAGATAAGATCAAGAAGTTTGCGGGGATACATTGGTAGCACAGAACCAGGACAATTGGAGATTAATGGGAAAGGCCTTTGTCCGGCAGTGGGCGTAGATAAGCTGGTGATGATGATACATGGGCGTCAACGGGAGGGAAACGGGTAGCCGCATGTTTTCCCCTTAGAATAACACTCTACTGTCTCGTAGTTAAAGCAGCTATTAACTAGGAAGAATTCGTGATCACATATTTTTTCTCCCACCGTGGGGGGGGGGGGGGCTCCGCGTTCGCACTAACAGATTGGTTGATTGATTGATTCATTGATTGATTGTGGTGTTTAGCGCACCCGTGCTACACAAGCGATGAGGCGCACTGCAGTGGAGGTGTGCGCGTTAATTCTCTCCTAAGGCGGATCGCTAACGTGCGCCGAAACCTCGAGCACACGGGCGTTTTCGCTGTTCGCCTCCGCTATTCGCCATTACCACCAAACCCTTCGGCGTCAAGGTCACTGCCAGAAGAACCAGCCCCCCCCCCCTCCCCTCTATCGAATTACACCTCAAGGTACAGTGCTTACTTCGCCGCTGCAGTTGACAAATGCCGATAACAACACACAGGAAACCGCAAACGACACAGCAGGGCTCAGGCTAAGCTTCAAATCCTCCGGTGCCTCCACACTTGGAACCAAGCCCTAAGATTCAACAACTGCGGGTAGACCTAAGTGACCAACATTTGCTCCTACGCCAATCGAAACGGAAAGAAGTTAGAGCCATAATCTCTTTCGAGATAACACGTACCACTAAAACCATTATTGCGGGAGGAATACAGAAAGCCCTCGATGAAAGCCCGCGGAGTGAAACTAGCCGAGCCAATGATGAGATACTCTATTGAGCCCCTTAACAATGGAAGCATCACATATATGAAAAAACACGACAGTCAGCAGCTGCATTGACGTTTCATTTGTCTCAAGCCGCAGCGCTCAAAGGTTTTCATGGCACACAGACATGGAAACTAGGGGCAGCGACCACTACCCGATTTTACTATCCTACCTCGGTAAAGATGCGCCCCGGCTGGAAATTAAAATGAAGTGCACCAACTGGGAAGTGCACTTTGGGGAAGAAGACGAAGATCGGCTGAGACCGGCTGCTTGCTTTCGCCGCTCTGCAGTTTTTTGGTTTTTTGTAGCCGTGGTTATTCGCAGTGCCTATAATCCTTCGCCCTGCCTCCTTACGACTATCCAGTTACTTCTAAAAGGCGGGCTCACCTCGTCAAACGGCTTCAACGCAGCTGCCAGCGGGCCCTGCAGTTGAGCAGGGTGCCGCCATCACCTGCGCTGCATGGTGCCGTAATGGACTCCACTAACCAGGTTCTGCCTACCCCAAGTGGACCGCATCAAGGTATTCCTGCAGTTCCACATGACTTCAATTGTGAGGATAACCGGGAAAATGCGCCAGTCTCTAAAAAGCGTGCGGTTGACCGAGAACCCGACAGTCAAAATGCGTCTTCTGACACGACTGACACGGAAATGAATGAAGGAGAATTCACAATGGTCACTTACAAGAAAAAGCGAGCCGCCGGAATTCCCGTGATTTTCAAACCAGCCGAAGGTTACAGTTTGTGGAGAGCGAACCCCAACTTATTGGCGTCTGAGGTCGTGGCAACGGCGCAAGAAAAAGTTTTGACCCATCGCCTGAACAAAGATGGCAGCCTTATTGTGACCGTGTCGTCGCTCAGCGCCGTAAACCGACTCCTTCGTATATCCACCCTTGCTGGTACGGCAGTCGAGACGCGTGTGCCGCAGTCATACATGGCGACGTATGGGAAAATTCAAGGCGTACCCCTCGAGTACACGGATGAGGAACTAAGGAACTACCTGCACGATCAAGGTGTGACATCTGCTCGTCGGCAAGTCACCTACTCACGAGATGAAAACCAAGCCGTGGCTGAAAGTCGTCGACGCTCCGTCATCTTGGAGTTCAAGCCAGGCTCTCCTTTGCCAGCTCGAGTGTTCCTTGGATTTTATAGCTTCCCCGTCACAGAATACGTTGGGTCTGCTGTGCAGTGCTTCAAATGTCAGCGACATGGGCACATCGCCAAGAACTGCAGGGGAAAACTCCGCTGCAAGATCTGTTCTGGAGAGCACACACACAAGGACTGCACTTCGCGCAACCAACCCCGATGTGCAAATTGCAATGGCCCACATCCCGCGTCGTACGGGGCTTGCCCAAAGAAAAAGGCAGCTACACTTGCCCGCAGTGTCGAGCAAATACAAGGGAAAGCTCCTGCACGACGCCAACCACCATCGAACCCAGAAGTTGT
The DNA here is from genome assembly GCA_013339765.2 of Haemaphysalis longicornis. Taxonomy (NCBI): domain Eukaryota; kingdom Metazoa; phylum Arthropoda; class Arachnida; order Ixodida; family Ixodidae; genus Haemaphysalis; species Haemaphysalis longicornis. The sequence goes on along the minus strand of CM023452.1, from coordinate 75,812,171 downwards.
CCTTTCAGCCTTGGCTGTGCCTACAAATGACCCTCCGCTTCAAAGTGAAGCTACTGCCAGCAAGTCTTACGCGCAAGCCACACAGGACCAGCGGACCACCAAGACTACTCAGGTCACACGTGACGCGCTCTCGCAGGGTGCAAGTTACCAAGCAAGTCGACGTTCCCGCACGGAGAATCAGCAGAAGGCAGGTCAGGACACACCGGCCGACATTACTGGCATCTTGATCCCCATGCTATTTGCGGCCATAAAGGCTCTGCTGCGTGCTAACCCCTCCTACGAACGTATTCCTGAAGTAGAAGCTGTCTTGTCCCTAGAACATCTTGTGGCTGCCTCTTCTTCGGCTTTGCGGCGTGGCTCCGGAGACCAACGAAAATGACTTCGTCGGACACCTGCACCCTGAAACCGTTTATCAACGCAAATCTAAAGACCTGTACAGTTTTCCAATGGAATGCACGTGGACTACGATCAAAGCTCGCCGACTTTCGGCAACTTGTACGTACATATCGGTTTCCTTTTATTGTAATATGCGAATCTCGTGTTGAAGATGACTTTAGATTAAAAAATTACCATCTACTACACTCGCAACGCTCTAACGGCGTAAGTCGGCTTTTTGTTGCCGTCCGCAATGACGTGCCTGTAGCCAGAGTTGCCGTTCCTACTCATGAGACTGAAGAATACGTATGTGCCAAAACCATGATCGGCACTCAATATTTCACATTCATCGCTGCATACATAGAACCAGGCAACGGTTTCGATGCCTCAAGGCTACAAAGTATAATAAGCAGCACGGCCCCGCCTTACCTTATTTGCGGAGACTTTAACGCGCACCATGAGATCTGGGGCAGCGCATATACAAGTTCCCGCGGAGTGAAACTATCCGAGCTAATGATGAGACACTCTATTGAGCCCCTTAACAATGGAAGCATCACATATATGAAAAACACGACAGTCAGCAGCTGCATTGACGTTTCATTTGTCTCAAGCCGCAGCGCTCAAAGGTTTTCATGGCACACAGACATGGAAACTAGGGGCAGCGACCACTACCCGATTTTACTATCCTACCTCGGTAAAGATGCGCCCCGACTGGAAATTAAAATGAAGTGCACCAACTGGGACACCTATGAATACAGTGTAGATCAGCTGATTACTGCTGCGACTACAGATGATGACCTCATTCCAACCATAGCTCGCTGCCTTAAGGAATCGTCGTGTGTGATGCGAAGGCGTTTGAACATCAAGACAGATGAGGAATATGAGAGATTACGAGCCATTCGCAGGCGTGCGGAGCGGAAGGCGCGACGCACCAGAACTTTAGAAGACCTGCAACAAGCCCGCAAGGCACAGAGACATGTGAGGCGCCATTTAGAAAAGTTACGAAGGCAGCGATGGCAAGACTTCTGCGCAAATTTAGACATTCACAAACCTTCGTCGCACATCTGGCGCGTTGTAAAGGGCATGCGCAACAATATCTCGCAGCTGCACCCATTCAGGGCGCTATCGCTGCACGAAAACATTTCTCAGATGGAAGCAGCTGAACTGTATTGCAAGCTCCTGTCGGCAACCTCGTCGATGCACATGCGCTCACAGTTCAACGATATCGTTCCTCCGCCAGCTGCTTCACCTGCCTTGGACCTTCCGTTTACAATAGAGGAGCTCAACGCAGCGATTTCCGACGTCAGAAAACGCTCCTCTCCTGGTTATGACGAAATCACCTACGACGCAATCTCTCATCTATCTCAGCACTCCCGTCTACGTCTTCTAGAATATTACAATAGAGCATGGCTACATGGCATCGTCCCCTCTGGTTGGAAACTGGCGAAAATCACTGCTGTCTTAAAACCTGGAAAACCACCGACAAGCTACAACTCCTTTCGACCGATAGCCTTGCTCAGCTGTGTTGGAAAATTAATGGAAAAAATGATTTTTAAGAGGGTCACTTGGTACATGGAAACCAAAAAACTTTATCCACCTCAAATGAATGGATTTCGGCAAAACAGATCGGCTATTGACAACATCATTGCCCTTGTATCGTCTGTTGAAGAAGAACTACATTCTGGAGATGTACCCGTCGCAGTGTTTCTAGACGTTAAATCAGCGTTCGACTCCGTTTATCACGATGCCATACTATCATCCCTTATTGCACTTGGACTAGGCGGAAGATTATACGTATGGATTTCAAATTACCTTGAAGGACGAAAACTCTTCATGTGCACGGCAGAAGGCCCAACATCATATCATGAAATAAAAAGAGGAGTACCTCAAGGAGCTGTATTAAGCCCTTTACTTTTTAATCTCACGCTCATCCACCTGAAGCGTGTTCTCCCCCGTGGCGTCAAGATCACTCTCTATGCGGACGACATCTGTATTTGGAGTGCATCAAAATCCCGGAGGGTAACGCAAAACAAACTTCAGAAGGCGCTTGCAAAGATATCTGCGTACCTGGCGCCTAAAGGACTCCATCTTTCCTCAGAAAAAAGCGTCGCCATGGCATTCACTCGCAAATGCATGGATAGATATCCCTTAATCCTGGGTGGTCGGCCTCTGCATTACAGACGGACCCAAAGATATCTTGGTATTCTCTTAGACAGAAACCTCTCCTGGGCCCCTGAAGTGCAGAGGCTACGGAAGCGAATATCAACAGCATCGCAAATTATTGGGTATCTTGCTGGCAGCCACTGGGGTAGCGATTGCCGCTCCATGGTTTTGCTGTTCAAGGCGTATGTGGATGGCCTGTTGCGCTATAGCCTTCCTGTCCTGCAGCAACTGACACCTACAAGCAAAAGACAGCTGGAGGCGGCGAGAAATAACTGCCTCAGAAAATGCCTCGGACTTCCGAAAGGCTCGTCATGTTCTGGGACAACTGCTGAAGCAGGTTGCCTCCCCTTGGACGTGCTACGGCTCCAAGAAACGCTCCGCGTTCATTTGAGGCATACGCTACATGCACGAACCCATTTCCTGTCCCGTATTGCGGTTCAAAATCCGAATTCTAGCTTTGGACAAACAATAAAAAGTATTAATGCCCCAATTCCAACTCAAGCACCGCCGACCATGCCACGGAACTTCCCGCCCTGGAATCTGACGCCTCTACGGATAAAATCATTCATACCCGGAATTGATTAAAAAAACATATACCTCAAATTGGCCTGCTGCAGATGACGCTTGCACACATTAACAGATTTTACTCGGCAACTACTCACATTTATACCGATGGATCGGCAACACCTGAGTGCAGCTCCTCGGGAATTTTCATTCCATCAAGTGAAAAAGCATTTTCATATCGGCTTGAGCGACCGACTTCGCCTGCGTCGGCGGAGCTCTACGGGATTAAAGAAGCACTTCGATATATTCTACGCCAGCCGCCGACATGTTGGACCGTTTTCTCTGATTCGAGAGCAGCACTTCAAAGCTTACAACGCGCTAGCTGTTTCAGCTTTCACGAACATGTCCAGCGCGACGTAAAGTATTTGCACCATCTGGCATACGTCGCTGGACATCGCGTTACCTTCCAATGGCTCCCAGGCCACAGCGGCATCATGGGAAATGAGAAAGCGGACGAGGCTGCCCGCAGGGGCCTACAAATGAGAAAAAGAAAGAAGATTTTCTTCACGAAGCATGATGCCGCCACAATGACGAAGGCACTAGCTCTGTCGGAAAGGAACCGTTTATGGTCCTTGCAGCAGCATCATTACGGCTTTTTATATTCCATAGACCCATATGTCAGAATGCGGCTGCCAGAGCGTCTACCCCGCCACTTGGAGACGTTGCTGCATAGACTTCGTCTTAATGCAGCACTAACAAATTCCTATCTACATCGGATCGGCCAGACATCAAGCCCATATTGCGACAATTGTGGTTCACTTGAAACTGTTGAACACATATTACTGGAATGCTCTGCCTATGCCGACTCAAGGTGCCGTTTACAACATAAAATTGATTGCCTCCACCCTGGACCATTGACATTAAGATTGGTACTTGGACCATGGCCCTCTCCCTCCGCTCAGCGCAAAATCTTGTCCGCGCTATTCGAATTCCTCCAGGACATTGGTGTGTCCACGAAATTGTAGTCGTTCCTCCATCTCAAGAGCCTTTGAACTCAATACCCTGAAGAAGGATCATATTTTTTTTTTCACTACTACTACTCTCCTTTTCTTCTCTACACCTACTACCTTTTTCCCTCCCCTCCTTTCCCCGCAGAGTAGCATGCCGGCGAACTGATGTCGGCGAACCTCTCTGCACTTTCCTCTTTAATAAAGAGTTTCTCTCTCTTCTCTCTCTCGATGCACTTTTGCCTCAACTCCTCCGCAAAGCCCTATCAAGCCGATTGCACCTTGTCTCGGGCATGCGTGCCGACCCGCAGGCTGCTTTCGCAAACCAAACCATGCCTACTTAGGTCCCCGAACGCGCCACTGCTGTGCACCCTCATGATGCGTCCGACAGGTAAGTGCCACGGATCGGGGCAACCTTTGATAGTGATGCAATAGAACTGGAGAGGGCTGACCACACGATTAATTGCGCTAAATAAAAGCTTCGCAAGTAACCAGAGGCCAGCAATCTTGCTTTCACAGGAAACAAACACCCCTAATATTATGCGAGTTAGCTGGTACTTCATCATAGGAACAGGTTAAGCGCCAGGCACAACTCTAGAAAGGAAAACAGAAAGGGGCGCGAACGTGCAATGAACTACACGTTCGCGCCCCTTTACTTTCTGTGAATTGCAATCAGTACCCTCTATAGTGGACCCGCGCCTCCTCCCCATATCGGAGTCAAGACGCAGCCGTTAGTACCACGCCGCCGAAAAAAGAAAATGACAAACCGGAAACGCTCCTGTGGAATTCGCTTGTTAGATTGGATGAGAGACAATAATTTAGCATGTATAAGTTTGGATTATCCAACCTATATCCAGGGGCTAACGCGATCTCTGGTAAACTAAACTATTTCTTCACATGGTGCTTCGCTATCTTGCTGATGGCTGGTTGACGGGGCTTCTAGCAGCGACCATGTTCCAAAAGTTTTTAAGATCTCGTGTTCTACACGGACATTTGTTTGGAAGAGCCGCACTTTTGTAAACTACAGTAAGTTTAAAATCTCTCTTAAAGGGGTCCTGAGATGCCTTCCGCCGGTGCATAGTTGTACATGTAACTAAAGAAATCAATGTATTAGCAATTTCCTCCCGCAAGAATTTTGTTAAAGCGATGAGTATTACCTGAGATATCGAAAATAAAAAACCGCGCATTATCGTCGCTCAGCATTTCCTCCTCCTTCCAACTTTTTTTTCGCTGTTGACGGCGCGCGAGCCTCCCCCTTCATGATGCTGCGCTCCTCATCGGTGACGTACTTTCGCTATTTCGCTCCTCAGACGGCCGTCTGCTACGTGCAAACTCTTTTGGCTTTTTAATCTTTGTTGACACCATGGATCCCGAACTCCGCTCAAGGCTGGAAAAGTGAACAAAAGACTTTGCCGCATGTGTGCGGCCTGGCCTTGCCCTTTCACAATGTACGTTGCTGCAGTTGCTTTCGTCGGCACGTGACTTTTTATCGGTGGTGAACTCGCAGCCACACGGGGAGGATCGTATGATCGTTCTTTTTGATGCACCGCGATCTTTTTATCCAAAAAGCGCCGTCTCAGATGTGGCCCCGCTGGTGCCGGGTCCTATTTTGCGGCGGTGGTAATTCCTACTGGCAGCATGTGAAAAAGACATTTTAAACTGATACAGAACCCGTGCACAAAAAGCACCGGTACAGTGGCGATGAACGAAGGCGATGAACGTGAAGGCGCAGAGCAGTGGCGATGAACGGGAAGGCGCAGAGCAAACCAGCGCCGCACTCTAGCAGCGTGCACCCGTGTTCTAACAAGCTGCACCCATATCTTGTGAACGGTAGTAATAGAGTTTTAGAATAACGTGCGCAGCCGTACGCAAACAATCAGCGGGACGCATCAGCCTGGACCGGCAAACCAACCCTCTCCTTCTACTATGCTACTCTCCCCCAATCGGTAGCCTTCCCAGGGTTTCAATCATGTGACCAGTTCAGCTTGGGGCGACGCGTGGTGGAGAGCAGCAACGTTGGCAAAACAAGCTCCGCCGCGGCTCTCAGCTTTCTAGCGCTGGCGCAAGCACCATTTCTTCGACAATCTCAAACTTCGGTTGCCCTGGCAACAAGGCAGAAACCGCTCTCGAAGTCAGTTAGTGTTTCGTGATCCCGGTTCACCTCGGGGCCCCGACTCGCCATATGTTGGCACTGCAGGCGTACCACTCACTCCCATTGGGAAGTGCGTTGTAAAAATACAGGAGGCGATTGTGTGTGTGGGTGGTGGACCCGTTTGTTTCGCGATTAAATGCGACGTTGTGCTTCTGCGGGTGGATATTGCTTCCCATGGAGTGGATCATAGAGGAAAGAAAAGGTTGCCTGGATTATCTTTCTCGAGCGACGTACGACTCATCCTCGCGTAGGGTATGTGCAGTGTGCGTGGCTAAAAGCCTCCTCGGTTTGCGCGCCAGAGTTAAGTGACTTGGTGTTTGTTTCCGCAAACCAAGCGCGAGGTGAGTGTCGAGTTTACCACGGGCAGAAAGAGCTAACCATTCGTCGGTCATTCGCGGTTCACACTTGCAACGCATGTTGTGACGTTGTGATCATTCGAAACGCATCTCTTCATTGTTTTGAAGTTGAATAGAATGTATGCGTCAAACCAGGGCATTCGGTCAGGGCGTTCTCTGCGATTGCACGAAACAAGTGCCACGGGGCTTCAACGCTTTCTCAATGGAACGTACTCTGGTAATAAAATATCAATGTCGTGTTGTGGCCGGGTTGCAATCAATACAAACGGTTAAGCGTTTGTTTACACTTCTTTGGATAGTCGTAAAATGTATAAGCACTCCGGCACTCCGCTGGCAGATCAGCCGGCGAGCCGACGATGAGCAGACGACACATCTCTTTGCCGGAAGTGGGCGAAACATCCGCCCAATAGCAGGATGTGTTCCTCATGACGCACACCTGGGAATCGATGACGTAGACATGTGAAGATGGTGGCGTCCAAAAACACGCAGGGGAGGGTGAGAAAATGGCAACAAACTTTTCAACAAAAGTGTGAGCTTTCTGCTGCGCGAAAAAGAGTAATACTTGGCACAGATGACGTTGACGACCCAATCTAACGATTGCGCAAGTTCATTTAGTGTGCTCAAAACGCATTTCAGGGCTCCTTTAAGGATGCTATTGCAGGTCTGGCAACATACAATCCAACTGAAAGGGCTGCAGCTCTCTGCGATTCCTTTATTACTTCAGCGCAATTAACAAAACTTCAAGTTAGGTGGAATAAGTGTGTGTCTGAGCCCCCGGTGGAACGAAGATTGTGCACGTAGCTAAAGACGTAGAAATGCGGCTTGGAAAAAAGCTTTGACACAACCTATGCCCACTTAACTGGCGCAATTACAAATGTTTTCCTGCAGTATTGAAAAGAGCTTTTTCCAATGCCAAAGCCAAAGTTTATGACTCGCAGCGTTGTCATTTCTCTTCAAGTATAACAATGAGCCTTCCCCTTTTCGCTTCCTTCGATTTAGGGAAGCTGTTCCTCTTCAGATAATTAGGACTCATCGGCATTATCTACCAGTGATCTCGCCGAGTAACTTGAATTGATTGCTGAGGGTTGGCAGAATCGTTTCTCATCTGCTTGTGCGATCTCCTTTTCTCCGCCAGATGCCGTAAATGACCTTATAGGGGTAACACTAACTGAACTGTTTGATGCCACGGCGAAATTGATTGTTGCTGCCTCTAGTTTGTATGGCGTTAGCAACGAAATGCTAAAGGTGTTATTCCAGTCAGTCCATGCTAAATTGGCCTTTGCCCTGGCTGTTCCATATTGAGTGCGCGTATCGACTTTGAAAGCCGTGTAAAATTTGCCCGTCGCTTTAAGCAGGTTCCTGCTTTGGTGACTCTCTATATAGACCTTATGCAAAAGTGCCGCCATCTACCGGAAGAAAAACGAAACGAGCACGCGACACCATGTTCGGAAATGGCGGTCGCGGGCTTGCTTGGTAGGGAGCGTTTGAGGGGCTTTCTCGGCTTTGCGATCCTTTTATATTCACATTTAGGCCAAGCAAAATGAGCGACAAGTGATCATTAGACCTTTTTCTGTTGCCCACATTTGCGGGCGACTTCATAAATAGGCATTATGCATCGAAAAAAGCGGTCAGGGAGGCACCGGCATGGAAGCTATTGGAGGCTGTCGCGTCTTTTATCCTTTGTTTTTGACTTTGAGAACGCAAACATTGAAAGTACATCCGTGTTGGTTCGCATCCTGCGGGTTTCTCCGGAGGTAATTCCTGAAACGATTCGACACTCGCGGGCTGTCCTGAGCTTGAAATGGGGGAGGATGGGCACTCGCGATATAGCGCTAAGGATCCTCTGGGACGCAGAGGAAACCTGCAAATGAAAAAAAACACAACAAAATAAATTGCATACCTTGCATTTTTAAAAGCGGAGTTGTTCTAGCTGGCCGTAATGTGTAGCGCGTAACGTGTGTGGCGTGTAACGCATTAAACATTTCCAATAAATTACCAATCAATTGCCAATGAATAATTAAATTACCAATAAATTGCCGAGCGCTGGTGAGCGCGTGCATCGCGGCGACCGCCGAGCGTCCTCAGCGCATGCAAAGGCTTTAGCCAAAAAATATTCCCACCAAAAAATTTGATCTTGGGAAAATCGGCTACGGTCGCACAGCACGCGACGAGCGGTAAATGATCTATACATGGAATTACTACATACGTTACATGCGCTACTGATGGCGCTACGTGAACGTTGTAACTGTCGCGGATCCTTTATTTCCTGTAACGTTTGGCAAACGAAAGAATGCGTAGTACTTCCATATAAGGCTACCGAACGTCCATAATAAAAATAAAACGCGGGCGCGCAAAGCCCGAACGGCTGACTCAAAACTCTACCCCCCCGATAAAGTATACGAGCTGACCGATGCAGTACGCCTTAACTACCTGCAGGGAGGTGGGCTCGGCGGCAAATACCGGGCTAGAAAATAGCTCACTTTAGGACCCTTTTAGTCCTGCACATATTATTCGTTTCGTTACTATGCATGCGATGTAGCTACAATATTACTGCGCAAAGGGAAGTCGACACCCGCAAGCGACTTCTCGCGGAGCTCGAGTCATGCTTCCGTTGAGAAATAAAAAAAAAGAAGTCACGCTAATTCTGTGGTCGTCCTCGTATCATCTTTGTGCACAGCAACTTACACGGCAGTATTTGGGCATCTTGAACAACGATAAATGCCGACGTGCGCGTCGCTAACCCCGGGCTATGATGTACACAGCGGTATCCGGAGAGCCGGGAATCCCCCAACATGCGGAAGCGCACGCAGTTCCTCCAAGAGTGCGCCAGTTTTTGCATAAGGTATATTGCTAAAGCGTGCGACAGTGTCGAATATCCCAAGTTGCTGTCTAAATTATACAGCTAAACTTCCCGAAATGCATATTAGCTTGGCTTTGTGTACTTCTAAAGGATAGGCGATTCTTTTGTGCAAAGGTTATTAGTTGTTCCTCTATGCGGTCGCAAATAAGAGGAGTGCCGCAAGGGGCAGTTCTATAGCCTGTGCTTTTTAACATACTGTTAAGTGCGGTCCCTTTGCTTTACGGAGTACATACACATGTCCATGCTGATGATATTGCATTTTTCACTGCATAGTCTGATATTAATTCCCTTTACTCATCACTGCAATCATATTTAATAATTCTATTCCTGGCCAGGCACTACTGATCTCTCTATTAATGCCAGTAAATGCTGATTATTAGTCTTCCCAGTCTCTACGCCACTTAATGTCACTCTTTGTTATCGTCACTACATCATCCCACAGGTTGAGTCATTAAAGTATCTTGGGATCATATATACCAGCGTGCTTGACTGAAGCCCACATATATCTATCACATGTACCTGTTAAAGGTGCACGTGCACTAAGATTGTGGCGGCGTATCAGCCATAGAAGAAAAAGTATGTTCGCCCTGTTCTATAGTTTGGATGCGTGCTATTCTATGCGTCTGCGACCTACGAGCTCCATCGACTGACTGGCCCTCCTGGAACGGCAGGCGCTACGCTGCAAGCGGTTTAGAATTGCCCAAATGTGTATTGGCCTGTCGTCAATGAAAGGCGGCTATTACATAGTTCACGCCGTCATCGACAAGCGTACAGGTGCTGTGCTTGGAGGCCACTGCCTTTGTCCTGCCGGGTGAGTATAAGCTAGCTTTCAACTTACTTGTTTAGTGGCGGAGCTTTGGGGCTGCACTGTGCCTGTGATCGCTGCCGTGAAGCGTAACCCCCTCGAGTAACACCCTTAACTGAACAAACTCAGGCTTGCCCTTCATTTGCGAGCGACGATAATACGCGATGTGGCGGATGCCAAGCTATTGGTTTTAGTGACTATGCCCTACAACAGCTGGAGTCAGAATTCGTGGACCCTTCGTCGGTCGGGTGTTTGGCTGGGTTTTATTTAGGCTGCATTAACAGCTGTTGGGAAAGGTTGATGTCGTGAAAACTAGGCTGCACATCTGGTAGCACTTTAAGTCTCTGTTTAAGTCCGTGTATCGGAGGCGTCGCAGGAGGAGATGCAGCGATGGCGTAGAGGTAGAACACCCGTCTCGCGTGCAGAAGGACCGTGGTTCGAATCCCGGTGCCGGACTATCCCCACCGTTTTAAAAAAAATCCGCGTATTGATGGAATTGCACAAAGGGGCTTGGGTTGCGGCCTGACCCCGGCGACCATTGCCGGTAATGCACTCCCTCACCAGAGCAGGATTGGCCACGCCGGTGTAGTAATGGCCACAACCTCCCATGAATACGCCAACTAACCCTCGGCCCTCAGTCCCAAGCGGCTGCGAAGCAACTGACCACGGCGGTGGTCAGACCTGTGACGCAGCAGAGGGTGCTAAGAATCTCTGGATCCGGACAGGCCGCCAATGGAATCTGAACCTGGCAACGTTTAACGCACGAACCTTATCTAGCGAAGCAAGTCTCGAGGTGTTGTTCGAGGAATTAGAGGGCATTAAATGGGATGTAATAGGGCTTACCGAGGTTAGGTGGGCAGGCGAAGCCTTTACGGTGCTGAAAAATGGACACGTCTATGTTACCGTGGTCTAGAGGACAAAAGAGAACTGGGAGTGGGATTTCTAGTCAATACAAGCATAGCTGGCAACATAGACGAATACTATAGCATTAATGAAAGGGCAGCAGGTCTTGTAATTAGGCTAAATAAGAGGTACAAGCTCAAGGTGGTGCAGGGCTACGCGCCTACATCCAGCCACGACGACCAAGTAGTGGAACGCTTCTATGAAGATGTGGAATCGGCAATCGCTAAAGCAAAAAAACACAGTATACCGTAGTTAAGGGGGACTTCAATGTAAAGTAGGCAAGAATCAGGCTGGAGACAAGGCAGTTGGGAACTACGGTCTGGGATGCAGAAATAGCAGGGGGACCTACTAGTTGAGTTTGCAGAACGGAATAACCTACGCATAATGAATACCTTCTTCTGTAAACGGGAGAGTCGGAAGTGGACCTGGAGGAGCCAATTGGGGAGCACAAAAATGAAATAGGACTTCATATTATGCGATAACCCTGGCGTCTTGCAGGATGTGGAAGTGCTCGGAAGGGTAAGGTGTAGGGACCACCGTATGGTAAGATCTCGAATTAGGCTAGATTTGAGGAGGGACCGCAACAAGCTAGTACGAAAGAAGCCGATAAATGAGCTAACAGTAAGACGTAAAGTAGAAGAATTCAGGATCGCCCTGCAGAACCGATATTCCGCTCTTAACGAGGAAGCCGAGTCTACGACACAGGAAGCCAGCGAAACCTTACACGCATTATCACGGAGTGTGCAGTAGAAGTCGGGGGCACTATGCTAGACAGGATCAGCTACTGGTAAACTTTCACAGGAGACGAAAGATCTAATCAGGAAACGGCAAACCATGAGAATCTCCACCGCAGCTGACAGAATAGAACTAGCGGAGCTCTCGAAGTTAATCAATAAGCGTAAGACAGCTGACATACGGAAGTATAATATGGAGAGGATCGAATACGCTGTAAAGAACGGAGGTAGCTGAAAGTAGCAGAAGAGACGTCTTGGCGTGGGGGAAAAATCAGATGTATGCACCTAAGGATAAGCAAGGCAATGTCATCACAAATAGGGATAAAATAGTCACAGTGGCCGAGGAGTTCTATAGGATCTGTACAGTAGCCAGGACACATACAGGATAATGCCGAACGAGACAGTAGTTCACAGGAGATAGACATCCCCCCAGTAACGACCGAAGAAGTAAGGAGGTAAAGAACTTTGAAAGAAATGAAAGGGGGCAAAGCACCTGGTGAGGATCAGATAACAGCAGACCTCTTGAAGGATGGCGGAGAAATTGTACTTGAAAAACTGGCAAACCTGTATACGCAATGCCTAATGACCGCAATGGTACCGGAATCTTGGAAGAACGCGAACATCATTAATCCATAGAGAAAGGGACATGAAGGACTTGAAAAATTACAGGCCGATCAGCTTACTGTCAGTCGTCTACAAGATATTTACCAAGGTAATCGCTAACCGAATCTCTGCAACCTTAGTTCAGTCAACCTAAAGAACAAGCAGGGTTCCGTAAAGGTTATTCAACAATGGACCATATTCACACGATCAATCAGGTGATAGAGAAGTGCTTGAAAATACTGAACCCCTATATATGCCTTCATAGATTATGAGAAAGCATTTGACTCGGTCGAAACCCTAGCAGTCATTCAGGCATTACGGAACCAGGGGGGTAGATGAGCATTATGTAAGAATACTAGAGGATATCTACAATGGGTCTACAGCTACCATAATCCTCCATAGGGAGAGCAGTAAAATACCTATAAGGAAAGGGTCAGACAAGGAGACACAATTTCTCCAATGCTATTCACAGCATGTTTACAAGAAGTATTCAGAACGTTGGATTGGGAACAGGTGGGAGTAAGGGTTAATGGAGAATACCTCAGTAACCTCAGATTTGCTGATGACGTTGCCTGCTAAGTAACTCGGGGGACGAATTGCAAAGCATGCTTTCCGCACTGGGGCGAACAGAGTAGAACCGTGGGCATGAAAATTAATATGCAGAAAGAAAACTAAGTAATGATCAATAACCTCGGGACAGCACAGCGGTTTGAGATAGGTGGCGAGAGTCAGTGGAAGTGGTAAGCGAATATATCTACTTAGGCCAAGTTTGTGACCCCTGATCCCAACCATGAGGCAGAGATAATTAGAAGGATCAGAATGGGGTGGAGTGCATATGGCAGACATTCTCAGATAATGAATAGCAGCCTACCATTGTCCCTGAAGAAGAAAGTGTATGACAGCTGCCATCTTACCGGTACTCACCTACGGGGCAGAAACTTGGAGGCTCACTAAGAGGGTTCAACTTAAATGAGAACGACTCAGCGGGCAATAGAGCGGAAAATGATAGGTTGTAACATTAAGGGACAAGAAGATGCGGAGTGGGTCAGGGAGCAAACTGGTGGTAAAGACATATTAGTAGAAATTAAGAAGAAGAAATGGACGTGGGCAGGGCATGTAATGCGAAGGCAAGATAACCGCTGGTCATTAAGGGTAACAGAGTGGATCCCTAGAGAAGGCAAGCGCTGCAGGGGGGCGGCAGAAAGTTAGATGGGCAGATGAGATCAAGAAGTTTGCGGGGATAAATTGGTCACAGTTGGCACAGGACCGAGGTAATTGGAGAATAATGGGAGAGGCCTTTGCCCTGCAGTGTGCGTAGATAGGCTGGTGATGTGATGATGATGATCGGAGGCGTCTCAAGTATTTCTGATGTGGACGTTTGTGAAGGTTGAGGGGCAGATTTGTAATGTGACAAGCGTCGGTTTGGGAGCTGAGCCAGCGACCGTTAGCAATTGTAAAACTCAAGCTGCCGTCGTGATGACGTGCGTTTTTTTTTCTTTTGCTTATGATGGGAAATTAGGTTTGCTGTTTTATTTATCTAGTTAGTGAC
>CM023452.1:75675463-75798060 GCA_013339765.2 Haemaphysalis longicornis | reverse complement strand
AAGAGAGCTGTCCCGTGTCAAGTTATCGAAACGGACACCAGGCAGCAAGAGGGCTCTAAAGCTAGGCAGGCGGTGCGGTACGGTCCCGCTTGGACCGGCGGAGCGCGAGTGGCGCGGGCGGCGGCGACAGTCAAGTTCCGCCGGAGCTCGGCGCGCACCCGGTGAAACCAGGACCGGCCGTGTCGCCGCGACGGATACCGGTAAAGAAAGCTCACTTACTACTGCTCCTGGAGGGTGCGGAGACCCGAACAGCCGCGGGCCTCTCGGGGTGCACCGGCCGATAACGCGCGCCCGCCCAGCACCTCGCCCAGCCCGATGCGCGTGCGCCGCTCGGGCTGCCCCCTGCCGCCTCTCTTCTTTATCTTTACTGCCTGCTGGGCGACGACACAGTACGCAAATTGCTAGCTCCGGCCACCAGTCGGCTGAAGGGGGTAGCTTAAAACATCTCATACAGCGCTAGAACATCCAGAATGGGTAAACTACTCAGGTTCTTCCGACATGCTCTATACACCTTTCCATTAGTTAATCTGTAATAAAATGAGTACATGTTATGAGCTGTGTTGCGCATGCGCAGCGACATCTTCCTGTCGACTACGCCAATTATATGGTCGCTAGCACAGCCCACTAATAGAATGGCAGCTCCAAAGACGAAGAAGTTAAAACGTTCTCGTATATATGCAACGCTTTCAATGAATTACTCTCGCACTGTGCGAGCATCCTCTTCGACATTTTGAACTTCCATGCGAGTTTTCCACATAGAATGCGGACTAAGTGTCATGAACATATCATAGGGCACGCCTCCATCATTGTTTATGGGCAAAAAGCGAATGCCATAAGGCGTAAATGGTAGGTCTTTTTTCAAGGTTCGTTGGAGGATGACCCAAACATTCCAGAAGGATATGCTCAATTGTTTCAAGCTTTTTGCGTAATCGACAGTTAAGTGTCTGTAAGGTCCACTTATGAGTTAGCGGCCAGGTGCCCGGGCTGCGCGTGAGAACGCGCCGCTCTGTCTGGCGACGTAGCACTGCCGACACTGCGCTGCAGCCACCGCTAATTCGTCGCGGCGTGCGCGGGAGACGGATTGTCTGGCCCTTCGCATTCCTCAAGGATAATCCCCCATTGAGAGGGCAGACGGCGGCGCCGGATTCCAGGAACGCCTGCCGGACCCGCTGGGATTACCGGCGTCTCCATTGTTGTCGCGCCCTGGTCAGCATGACGCACTGTCGCCGTCTTTCGTTTTCGCCCCGCGGGGTCGCTCGAACTTGCTCGTCTACGAGCGTGCCGTTGACCCGAAGGTGGCGGCGCCTCAATGAATATTCCGTGGCGTGCTGAGTGACAGCTGTCTACATGTATTTGGGCACGCCCATACGCGTGTACGAACGCTACAGGGCGTTCCCGAGAGAGGGGTGATCTCGAGGTTATAAAAGGGCCCAAATTGGCCGTTGGAAATCGTTCTGGTCTGAGCGCTGAGCTGGCAGTTCCCGGCGAGACAAGGAGTCTCGACCGTTAAACGCTAGGTTGGGATTTGTGAGCCCCCTAGTCGAGGTTAAGATCGCGTCGTAGGTTTAGGGTGCAGCGCCGCACCGGGCAACTAGACGGATCTTGCGGCGAGACAGAGTCTCGGCCGTCGTTTCTCGAGCGGTTTGTGTACGCTCCGAGAATAGGAAGAGTTAGACGAAGTTGAGGAGCTCGAGTGATTTGTGCGCACTCGGAGCTAGCGTCTAGCTGAAGTTTGAAGTTTTTCTTTATTATTCATGTACCCAATTTGTCATACTGTAAATAGCTGTACATAAACTCCGTTTCACTTAATCAACTTCAACGCCTCGAGTTCGTCAATTCGACCGCCATCTCCAAGAACTTCAACACCATCACCCAGCCAGCCTCCTGCCAAATCAACCGGAGCCCGGGCGATTGGGTTCCTGATCGACACCGGACTTCGGGGAAACGAGCTTCACTGTGTCCATGGGTGTGCATATAGTCCTTTTTTTCCTTCAGCCAAGGTTTTACCGGTAGCGCGCCGCTATGAAGTTTGAAGAAGAAACATTTAACGGATGAACGTATGGCGAAGATGTGTGTCTGCCCCCTCCCGCCTCGGCTGCGGGGCACAAGAAAAAAAAGGCTCATGTGGGGAGCCCTGCCCATTCGGGTGATTGGCCACTGATGTTGCCCAGGTGAAGACTAGAGAATTCAGGAGAGCGAACTCCCCCCCCCCGCCCTCCCCCCCTGCGCACCCGCCGCGGTGGCTCAGTGGCTAAGGCGTTGTGCTGCTGAGCACGAGGTCGCGGGTTCGATTCCCGGCCGCGGTGGCGGCTTTTCTGATGGAGGCGAAAAGCAAAAACGCCCGTGTGACGAGATTTCGGCGCACGTTAAAGATCCCAGTGGTCAAAATTAATCCGGAGCTCTCCACTACGGCGCGCCTCATCGCCTGCGTTGCGTCGGCGCGTTAAACCCTGCAATCAATCAATCAATCAATCAATCAATCAACCTCCCCCCCCCCCTGCGCACAAGTACAGAGAGAGAGACAACCATTTGTTGTAGCAGAGTCCTTCAATGCTTTTCGAAAAGCATTGAAGGACTCTGGTTGTAGTAATGATCAGGAAGATGTTCTTACGACCTCCACTCAGTGAGAGGCATTCTTATTCCAAGATTCCTTGGAGCTGGTTGGTCTTCCAGGCCCTTCGGGCCCGTTCCACCAGTCGACGCTGGTCCGAGAGCTCGGAGCTAGTCAGCTGCTCCTCATCACTTCTCATAGGTAGGGTTGGGATTTGGGGTTAAGAAAATTTACATTTTTACGCGCACCGTTGTGATCTCGCCCGTTCCTTCGTCACTCTGGCATTGTGCAATTAACCAGAAACAATAGAACATTGCTTCCTTTCCTGCCTACAGTTGTGCTACATACGACACATATACTTGTAAGGCGTGTTCAGTCGGTTGGCCCTCCCACTGCCTGCTCCACTAATTTTATCATTCGGGGGGAAGGTACTAGTTTTTGTTCCCTTCCCAAGAGCAGTGGGAGAGCCAGCTGGCCAGCTCCAGCCTGGAGGATCAGCTTCAGCTGACTTTCTTGTTGCTTTTGTTGTTCCTGGTGTCTTGTCACATACCCACGTGGGGGATTGGCCAGGAATCGGGCGTGAGGAGGGCTATTGCGCTCGCTTAAAACAACGGCAAATTATAAACCTAGCGATTTATATCAGAAAAAGAGCATTATTACAAAATAGAATTGGTTGAGAATTGAACGTGGAGCTTGGAATCGAAAAATAACCTTTTGAGACAGAAAAAGTAAGTGCAAGAATAGTGGTGATTCTGCTGATGGTGATGGTGATGATGATGATAATATTGATAATGATGATAATGATAATAAAGGTGGAAGGGGAAGTGGGAAGGTGAAAGGGGGGCGCCTGAATTTCTCCCCTCAGATGGCGGCCTGCAGCCGCAAAGCTAACGGGGAAGGCGCCTTGTATCGGGTACGTACGCATGGATGGCTGCAGCCAGCCCTGTGTGAGCAGTTGGCTCCACGTGCCAAGGATGATGATGATGATGATACCTTCGAAGTTTTTGACACGTACCCACAAAGGGGGGATTGACCAGGGCTAACTCAACTGATGAAAATCGCAAGGACCTCAAAATACTAATTTATTACCGGGAAGAACGAGGTCGTAAAATGAAACTTCGTTATGATTAGAACCCGAATTACCCATTAATTCTTACCCTTCAGCAATTCATGCGACCTGAGGCAGAAATAAAAGCTTGAATACACTTATATATATCCCTCTTTGCGCACCCCAAGTTTATTGCGCCAATAGATAATATAAGTGGAACCGATAAAGTCAACCCCAAACGCTCAATCGGTTCCTTCAAAAGCAGCTGTCTAGCTGCCGAGAAGCGGCGGCAGGCGAAAAAAAAAATGTTCGATTGTTTGTCCTGGACTGAGTACGTCCCCCTCGCGAGCGATCGCCTCCACCATTTTCCGCTCCGATAAAGATGTTCATTCTTCCTCTTCCTGCCACGGGTATCTCTGCCGCGCGGTACACTTTGTTCATTTCGGAATCGGGCCGTCTCCCGTGCTTACCGCCAGTTGTCCCTGCCGGGCTCCCAGAGGTGGGCAGCCAGAGTGTTACGGTATCTTTACAGGAAAAGCGTGGACACGCAGCGGAGGAAAACAAACAGAAGGCTCAGGACAACGTACGTGAAACATGGAAGCGCAGGAGAAACGACCAAGGCAATAAAAACATGAATCCTATGCACAACGTCGAGCGCAGACGGGAACGAGCGCGCGCGCTGGACAAGCGATTGGAACGGTCAGATGACATGGTCTACGTTGACGCAGACGAATATCGTACCCGCGATGCCATGATGGTAGCGGTAGTCGATATTCAGGGATAATTCCTCACGGCCACATCGCTCGCTATGGTGCAACCTATGGAAGGTAAGAAGGTGGCCATTTCTGAGAAGAACAGCGCGAAATAATGGGGCAACGTGGGGTAAGTGAATGACTATGCAAGAACAGTGAGCGGATTGCTTCACCCGACATGGTTGAAAGTGCTGGTACCGTCTGCAGTTTGGCTTAAGCATTGCCTATTTCCCTTCCAATGTTTTTTATAAGTATGCTTTGATTTCATTAACTATCACTAGTACTCTGTTGTTCTGATAGGTTTACTTTTTGCGACAACTTGTTCGTGATGTATGAATTGTATTAATGCGAGTTTTCGACGCCTTCGAGTGGGTTTCGACGTGCCTATGTTTATTTTAAATACGTCCTCACAGTGGAAATTTATAATTGCAACAAGGGCTTTTGTATGTTCACGAAGAGCCTGCGGCTTTCTCGATCATGAAGTTCGAGAACTCACGACTGCCCACAGAACCACGTGTTCCATGTCGAGCAGGGGCCGTTCTCCCTCTCCTCAGAGAAACAGCCTAGTGAGTAAGGCCTTCGTCTCGCACGTCCTGACTCATAGTCGTATCCGAATTTGTAAGACGGCTCACCCTTACTCCGTTGATCTTGCAGGCAGCGGTCCGGATCCTGGCGGTGCCTGTGATTTATTAAGCTTGCACACATCCAACAACCTACCGGCACCGTGTTCAACATGACCATTAATTCCACTAGAAGCGTCGTAGGATGACTCATTTATCCTTGGTTTGCGTCGCAAACTGTGTCGTTATTTGACCCTCCAACTAAGGGCTTTTCAAATGTTCCCACATTCAAGACGACCACATATGAACTGAACCTCCCCTATGTTACTTCCGTACCCCAGCTGGCCACTGGCCTTCATTCCTATTTAAGATTTCCACCACCATGGTATCTTCTTTAGACGATGATAGTCACTGTCAGTGGCCACTCCCGCACCTCTCCCACGGAGCCGATACTTTGGAATCGTGGGTGGGTGCTACCAGTTCCGTCCCCCACCATACGCGTCTGGTCGCTCAACCACAACATTGCCCCCCTTCTCATATAGCACATCTATTCCGCTATTTACTGAGGTTCCCAAGTGGCGGCTCGCGTGGAGGGCGGTGAAATCGGAAGCTCTTCATCAGCAATCATGACTGCGCTGCGCCTCCGTCGACAGGGAGGGCGGAAGAGGTAGCGGGCGGGACGTCGGGAATCTCGTCTCGACAAAGGTAGGCTTCGTTCGCCTTTGTTGGGCCTGGGGTTTTGCTTTTTTCTGATGCGAAATCATTTTTAGCCCTGCGAAGCGGAAAGAAATTGTGGAGGCAAATTTCGCCCGTCACAAAAACATCCCCCTCGCGAGGGGCACGATCAAATGCGGAGCATTTCCGCGGGGGGCGCGCCTGCAAGTCGTATGGATTACGTATTGGTTGTTGTTGTTGTAATTGTTGTCTTCCAGCGTAGACATTGTCGATGAAGTCGATGGTGAAACGTGCCGTGAACCCCCTGCCGCGGCTATGACGCAACGTGGCGCGGCTATGACGCAACACAATCCAGCACAATCCACTTTAATCCAATCCAATTCAAACCAATCCAATCCAAGTCAATCCAAGCCAAACCAAGCCAATCCAATCCAATCCAATGCCCCTCACGAGAGAGTGTTATAGCGCCGAAATCGCGCCACCGCACGAACGCGTGATGTTCACGTCACGATCACGCCACAGATGTTAGCGACCGAGCGCGCGCGAACGACATAGTGGTTTAAGCGCGAACCGACCGCGGCGAGAGAGCGCGATGCGAGCGCCCCCACCTTGTCTTGCGCGCGAACCGACTATTGCTCAGCGCGAACCCAACGCGGCGAGAGAGGGTGTTGCGCTCGTCCCCACCTGCTGTGCGCCCGAACCGAACGCGGCGAGAGAGGGTGTTGCGAGCGGAGAGAAGGCGAGGAGGACGCGGGGGAGAGGTCGCACCTGTGGCCGATGGTTGAATGAGTGAAGGATATAAGGCGCGTGCGTAACTTTCCAACTGTGTCGGCTTTGTGGCGCAGTCGGTAGAGCACCATGTACCTTGCGTTCCGCCCGCACAGTCGTGGGATCGAAACCTGGCGCCGGTAAGCATTATTTTTTTATATAGTGTAGGGGGAGCGATGCGGACTACGGACGTCAACGCGGGTGACATCGTGAGTTACTGAAATGCTCTGCATTTAAAACCCAGATGAGCGAGAAAATGGCGAGCAAGCGCTCGTGAGCGCGTGCCTCGCGGCGACCGCCGCGTCCCCGGCTCGCGCAATGGCTCCAGCAAAAAAAAAAAGTAGTAGAAGAAGCTCTATCGCTGTACTCTAGCGTTCCGGCGCATGTTAAAAAAATTTCACCATCTTCCCGTAGCGGAACCCTGAGTAGTATGCCAAGCAGCCATAGGGTCGACTCAAGTTCCCATTAGTTTTCAGTTCAATCGCGGCGTTTCGGGCGGAGAATGAGGGGAGCGGAGCGCGCGCGCGTCATTTATACCGCGGAGCTACAGTAGCGCCCCCAGCGGACTATGCAGCGGCTACCGTCGCGTCTCTAACCCTAAGCTGCTTCGCATTATCGTGCGCGGAGCCGCAGGTGTTGCCATTTCTTGCGCAATCCCGGAGAGGACAGAAGCTTAGGAGAGGAGAGGAGGAATGCTCGCATACTACTCAGGGTTCCCCTACGGGAAAAAGACGACGGATCTTGAACGCGAAGCTATCTCGTGATGAATTCTTTGGTTGGCCAATCCCTAGGGGCATCCTGCCACAATCATCATCAGCGGTGCCTGGCCAGGCTTGCGCAGTGGGGGTGTGGTACTCAGGGTTCCCCTACGGGAAGATGACGACGGTGGTTGAACGCGATGCTATCTCGTGATGGATGCTTTGGTTGGCGGGCATCCTGCCCCAATCATCATCAGCGGTGCCTGGCCAGGCATGCGCAGTGGGGGTGTGGACGCTGCACAACGGCGCCCACACAACGGCGGAGGGAACAGGCTCGACCATAAGCTTCTTCGCATCTAAAAAAAACAACTTCAGCGCTAATGCTAAAGTTGAATTGATACCCTGCTTGGGAGAGGTCGCTGCAGCCGCCGCATTTTCTAAAAGCCATTATGGATAATTGGAGACATGGCTACGAGTGTGCTAATCCTTATCGAGGCGACTTGCTGATTACGCCACCGCTGCTTCGAGTCGATGACGAAAAGCTGGCGGAAGTCTACAATGCTGAGGATGACTTTGCATCCACCACTCGCCGCGAAGATGGCCGCTTCGATGCATATGCCGATGATTACTATACTCGGTTACAACTCAAGAACGGCACCATCTCATGTAGTGTATCCCTCCGCCAAAGCGCCGGACCCGTTCGTCAGTGCGCGCGCGTTTTGAAAGGGGTTTGCTATGATGCGTGATATCGTCTGTCTTGTCTCACGCAGTTTGTTTGTCGTTTAATTAGCATATTAAGTCCAAAAAATCACGGGAACGGCTCACGCCATATTCAAAATATTCACAGTAACGACCTACTTGCGCCGCGCGGAGAAACATCGGCTATGGTGATAAGGCACAGCGGCACCCCGGTGCCGTTCTTAAGTTGTCACCGAGTATAGCACCGCAACTATACTGAAACCCATCTGTCCGGCAATGCTCACATAGAACAGCTTCGCCTTTCAAGTCTTGTGCGTCAGTGCAAACTTCGCTGAATTATTTTTATGTATTTGATCTAGTATACATTGCGTCTTTCTACTATCGATGTTATTGCTTAATGCATTTTTTAAGCGCCGCAAAGAGCCACAGGAACCTACGCGTGGAGTCCGCCAGAGCTTTATTTGCATTTCATGGCCGACGCAGGAAAAGTAGCGCGCAGGAGATCCAAGGCGAAGACTTCGGAGCTCGCGGCCCTATGTAGTTTACAAATCCTGAAACGAGATAAGAATTTCATCCTCACACACGAAGGAAAATTAACTGGCAATGCGATTGTTCAGCGTTTGCGTCGCCTCGCAGCTTCTACCGTAAATAAACGCCAACTTATAAAAGGAAAGGGCGGCGAGAATTAGAGGCGATTTTTGCAGTCCTGTGAATGTTTTGAAATGCCAATTGCCCCTTCCATTTGCGTCGTAGCATGAGCCCGCTGCATAGCCCGAAACCACGGCTGCCTGCCTTATCGTCTCCATTTACTATGTCGCTGGACCTCGCCTTTACCATGGCAGCCGGAAAACGTCACATCCGGTCATGACATCACGCGTCTTCAAATATCGTAACGAACACTTTCCGATAAAATGACCTCGCAGTGACCTTGAATGGCCTCCAGCCGTTTTGAATGGCCTTGCTACGTACACTCCAGAACCGAGGCCCTGGGAAGCCGAGCTTGTGGGCTTTTTAAAGCGAAGCTTTCAACGTCTTACTGATGCCTGTAGTCCACCCCAAAACGCACTGCAGGGAAGCCAACTTTATCTGACGAAAATTCTCGTCGTCGGAATGAAACCTGGGTCTCTCACGTTGTGAAGTCAACGTCTATCCGATTGCGCCCAGATTCCGACACGGTTGAAGCAGTTTAGAGTTTTTGCCCAGGGCACCTTCCTCGCTCAGGAATAAACCTTTTACAGCGAAGCTGTGTAAGGTTAGGTTTTCGCGTATTTTTCTGAGTGCGCCAACTCTTTTTCCGCTTTCCTATCACGCGAGTGGCTGGTATCACCCGGCTCCCTATGGTGGCGGTAGTTTTCCATTCTGGAGCGCAGTTCCGAGGCGCCACGTGTTTTTGAAACGCCAGGCGTTCCATAGCGCCAGGCTTTTTGAGGGCCTCAACTGAAGCCGTTTCGCGATACGGCGAATGCCTTCTTCCGCAGCAGCCGCCTATAAAACGCTCGAAAGGCTGGCGCTATAAAACAAAAGAAATACCGTCGCCTCGCGCCCGCCAACGACACCAAAAATGGTGCGGGGCACTATTGGCGGCGTCGTCGCTGCTAATTTTCGAAGCACTACGGCCTGCGTGCTACAGTCAGGGCCGGGGTCCTTCATGTAGGAGAACATTGCCAACCCAAGTTCGTATTCCTTTGTACAAAATTGTCCTCTCAGCGTTACTGGTCATCCACTTTAAAAAAAAATGACTGGTGATTAGGGATACTCCCTAATGTGATATTTGGGCGCAGCAGCAGTGCGCTGAGGCAGCACTCACTCGTGGGTTCTCTCGGCGGCAGCGATGATGAGCCTCTGCGTCGGCGGCGCATGATGCACAGGCTCATGAAGGGCTGCGACAGCGACATCGTTTCTTCGTTACCTGCCGCTGACTGAAAGCCACCGGTAGCGAAGAAACGAAGGGCGCATAACACTTGGTCCTCAACGCTGAGCCCGTGCGTCCGCCGACCAAGTTTGTCCCGGAGCTCGTCGCACAGCCACAGCAGTCCTCTTTGAGAGGCGGAAATGCTGGCGGAATGCTTCTCGGGGCATATTGAACGCGTCTACATTGCTTCTCAACCGCTTGTTCCACCGGCGAACCAACGAGGCAATAATCGGCGCATTCATGACTGCTTCCAAAAACCGCCTGTTTGAAATTCAAATCGCCTGTTCGAAGAAGCCGCGGTCAAACGCAGTAGGTCCGCCGCGCTTACGTTACGTCACATCCTGTTGTTTGCTTTTAGCCAATCAGGGCTCGCTCAAAAGGACACTTTTGAAAGGGACACAAAGAGACAAAACACCAGAATACCGCCCCTGGTATTTTGTGAGGAGCGTCAGTCATGTGGAAGTAATTTATAAAGATTCACACTAGCACACCATGGTTTCGTCTACTGTGTCACTTCGACGCTTGCAGTACTATCTTATCTACCCCAGTGCTGCAGCCTCCCACACTGACGACGATAAGAATAAAGCCGTCGCCGCCTATCTTCAAGGACACCATTTCCTACATGCCTGGGAGTGGCTGCTGCCGATTTGAACTCGCCGTCAGCCGCTCATGTCATGTTACGTGAGACTTTGCTGGGCAGATCGGCTCCCTTAAGTGTACATAATTCGTAAATTAAAAACAAACAAGCCTGTCCGAAAGATTTTACGATTTCTAGCGTAAAACTAGGTTCTTGTTTACGTGCTGCTATACTCTCACAATACGAGTGAGAAATGAAACAAGCGCCAAATAATAGTAATAATAATAATAATAATTTTATTTGCACAATAACGTGGTTTTCTAGAGGAGGACAAGGCGAAGCAGAAAGGTACCAGTTTTAGATGGATGCATGCTCCTTCGATCATTGAAACACGCAACCCAAAAGTTTTAAAGATAAGATATAGTTCACCCGTATGCACTTCTAATGAGGATTTGCATGACACATTACCGATGCTCGATAGATCAGTGAAGTTACATTTTTTTCACGTCTACTTGTACTTCCACTGTTATATGGCCCACATATATGGCCCTGCACAGAGGAGGAGGGAGGAGCAAATTCATTCATGCGAGCCTTCGCGCTGATGTCTGGGCACCAGCCTCGTTGGAGGTTAAAAAAAATATTCTGTCAGTCCCTGTGCACCTTCGCTAATGAAGGGAAACGGCCGCTTCCGTTCGCGCCCAGTTTTGCCTGAAATGCCTGCGGTTTTGGCCGGAAATCTGTCTGTCTATAAGAAAATGCCTTCGAAGCGTCTTGCGCTAACTTATATTGTACGCGCTTCTCAAGTCGCGAGGACTGTTGTGTATTTGTGCAAGGCTAAGTCGACCGAGGATATAGTCTCCCTTCAGAAGTAAATGAAGTTGAGTGTGTACCTATAATTAAGTGATTGCGTCTGATTAGTTAATCATGTGGTTAATGTTGAAACAGCTGTCAAATATTAAGTATAGAAGGTGTAACAAGTTGCTTAGCAAGGAAAAATCATCATTCACTATTCAGACTTAATATGTATTGCACGTAGCAGACATTAAAATAGCCGACAATAAATTAAACTGAATTTTTTTATTTGCTACAATAACATCTGGGCGTATCGGTTCAGCCAGGACTACCTGGAGACGTTCTTGAGCTGTATACATCCGTTAGAGAGAAGGAATAATAAATCATCCGCATCACAATCCGATACGCGTAGCCCAGCCTTCCCATTTATGCCGGCAAACCGGGGACCCCAGAGATGCCGTACCAGACCTTGTGAAATTTCCAAGCATCCAATCCAGCATGCTCACAGAAACAAGAACGATGACGAAGTTGCACCACTAGAGCTGGGTGCCAGTAATTCTGTAGCTGATTATGAAAGTTTCAGCTCATTCTGCTTGAAATCACTAGCATTCTTAGTTTCATAAAAAATAATTGGGGCATGATATATGATCAGCCACTATGTATCATGTACTTAACACCACAGAACATATTCTGTGTTGCAATTCCGGCAACGAAACAAAGACAAACTTGACATTGACAGCCGTGCCCTCTCATTCTTCAGCAGGTTATGTTTGAGACATGAGAAGTTATCTGTGCAAGCTGAACCCAATAAAATCCTGTACACGTACATCACTACATTACTTTTCATACGTACAGCACATATAGTACATTACTCGTTGGCTGCAAGAACAAGCAAAAAGAAACACAGAAAAGGTATGGGCCCATAACTACGAGCAATTCTCATCAAAATTTGCCTAAAAGGCCTTTAGGGAAGTTTGCAATGTTAACAGCGAGTCTAAGATGACCTAGTGTGCGGTTGAAGGAATGAAGAGGAACAGTAGAAGAAAGGTAGGGAGGTTACTCAAGGAAAGAATGAGAAGAACTGTCCGGTCGGCTGCGCTACACATGGAAACGGGGATAAGGGGCTTGAAAGGGAAAGAAAGGACTGTTATAAATGAAGGATAGAAAATTGAGGAGAAAATAAAAAATTGGGAGTGGGAATGGCAAGTACACAGACAACACCACAGACAAAAAAAATAGAAACTGCATAAAAATAAGCAGGAAAAACGATAAAACTGGCAAACAAAGTATGCTACACGCTGGTAACACCCTACAGAATCTCTAGGTGTTTTTCCCCCTTACGCACTTAAATCTGCTTCTTCAAGACGAGAATTGATTCGATTGCTTCCGCTGCCCCGCGTCTACAAGTGAAATATGACTCATTTGCTGTGTACATGATGTAAATACTGTATACATCTTTTATTTTTTCCTTAAGTGGAGCTGCTCCTTTCTGGCAGGCTCTTTTGCCAAACTGACGCTTAGAAATTGCACTTGTTTTGTTCATGCTGCCTCTCACTTATTCCTCTCATTTCATTTATGCTGCCACTATGTTGAGTTTCTTTCGTTCTTCTGCTCTTCTCAACTGCAAAATGTTTTTCATATTGAAATCGGTTTTCTTTGCAAAAAATCATGGCTTTAAGAGCCATGAGAAAAATGCAAGTTGGTTTTATTCGAAAGATTTCGTGTTTTAGTGCCCCCAGCGCTTGACCGGATAAAACGATGCTTTTCACTGAGAAATTAAACAATTTAAGTTTAAATTTTATTTTCCCGCTAAATCGTTTGTCTTCGGGTCTGCAATGACATCACAGGAACCGACCGCTCTGCAGCCTAGAACCCCTTCATTCACGCATCCGCCGTACAGGGTAGAGACACGTATACGCTGGCGCCGCCATTTTGGGTTGCTCGCTCGCCGGCCGAAGCAAGTCATTGTGTCAAAACCGCGCTAAAATTATCGCCGCAACGCGGTTTACTGAAGAAGTTTGAATCATATTGTCTGTTTCGCGTTGCTAGGTCTCGTGGGAAACGAAAAGAATACGCGTGTGACCGTTTGGCCCAATTGGGCGGCACGGGACCGTTCAAAGGTTGTCTCCACCCTGTACAGCGGTTGTTGGTTTGTTCCCGCGTTTCTTTACGTTACCCGAACCTAGATGGCGCCACCATACCGTGGCAAGCGGTGTGGTTGGTTTTGTTTGGCCCCATTTAAACTTGGCTTGTTTTGTTCTGGGAGAAAATATTCGTTCCCTGAAACAGTGCTCGCTCGACATCAAACGGGGGTCGAAGTAAAACGTTGCTTGCGTCAATCGGCCAGTGTCGTCTGAGACAACCCCAAGCCCCGTAGTGTTGTGCAGCTAACCAGCTGCTGTCGCAGTACGAACAGCGAACGCTCCAGACTTCTATGTTACATGTGCTCGTACTTCCACGGTTTGTCCCATCATTCTTATTGCTTTTAAAGAATGTGCCCTAAATTTAAGCGCAAAGCGCTCTTGTCTTCGTCTAGTTTAGTAACTCTACCTAATTTCGTCTGCTTCTGCCAGCTCTCCGCCAATCGCAGAGCTTAGCTCATGTGACATCATAGGTTCTGTTGGCGGGAAATGAGCTGGTGGGTCGCAGACCAAGGATCCCGTTTTCCTAATTGTAGCTTATTTGAGCGAGTTATACGTTAAAGTGGCCAGTATGATTCTAACGAGACAATCTTTTGAATGAACCAAACTTGTGTTTCTCTTCATGGCTCCTTTAAGGTAAAACGCGATACTACACTTACCAAAAGGGAATACGAGATGTGGTATACCTGTAGGCGCGACCTGATGTTGCAGTAAAAGCGTGAAGGGCGACAAACGTCCCCTCGCAGAAACCTAAACCCCGTCATCTCCGTCAGGTTTCTGACAATGACCATTCTAGAACACCATTCTGTTGGCTCCTCAACTGGCTCGATAACATCAAGCTCAACCTCTCCTTGAAGTTTTTCTTTGCCCTTGACATTAATGGTATGAGCATCTTTTCGAGGAGTGGTCAACGCTAACGGTACAGCATCTTCTTTAAGCTTGATCTTGTATGCGAGCTTAATTTTACCAAGACCGGAGAACAGCTTGGGAAACTCACCCTGTGGGTTGACAGCTTCGCTTTTCTGAATGATGACTTGATCAAGACGTTTTACAATGCCTAGTTCTTCGCTAGCTTTCCTTGAGAGGAGAGGCACCTGAAGACCATCCACAACGTAGATGCTTCCTTTCGTCGACGTGTGGCGGTTTGACATGTCTGCCGTTATCATGCAGGAAACAGGAAGTTCTCGCTCATTGGGTTCCTTCAAAACCTTTTCTGGCTTCTGCAGGTGAAGATCCCTGAAATATCTCCGGTACGTTTTCACAGGAATCACAGTCACATCAGCTCCAGTGTCCACTTGAAGGTGACGGGCGACCCATTGATGTCCACAGTAGCCATCCACTTGTCGTCGCAGCTGGACGAGACGGCTCCGAGAAGTGCATCGTTGCTACCGACGATCTCGCGGACTGATGCTCTTCCTTTGCAGACACGAGCAAAATGTCCCTTTTTGCGGCACTCGTTGCACGTCGCGTTTTGTGCAGGGCACTTCCCTGTAGCGTGTTGCGAGTAGCCACAGAACATACACTGCTTTGCTTCGGATTCAGGCGGCTTCTTGTCTCGTGTTGCAGACGTCCTTTCGATTTCTTGGAGGTACAGTCATTTTACGAGTCTGGCCGATTCTTTCACGTTTCCTTACTTGTGACCGTAGAGCGTAGCGCTTGTTTCTTTTACGACTTCAGATTGTCGCGCCATGTTGGTGGCCTTTTGGAGCGTCAGCTCCGCGTCCAGCTGCATTCGTTCAGATAGCTTGCGGTCCCTGATGCCCACTACTATCTGGTCCCGGATCATCTCGTCATGCAGTTCTCCGAAACTGCACAACTTGGCCAGTGGGTGTAGCTCAGTGACGAACTCTTCGACCCCTTCTCCTTCCCGCCGGTTCTCTTCTGAAGAATGTCGCTCTTTCGTACACGACGGTTTCTTCGACTACGAAGTGGTTTCTCGAAGCTGTTCTTCTGTGCATGTGTCCACTTGAATGAGGCCAAGGATGTCTTCTGCCTTGTCGCCCATAAAGTAGACCAATGCGTAGACTTGTTCCACCGCGCATTTCGAGGCGAGGCACTCACGATGCGAAAACGTTCAAAGCGCCGGTTCCATTGCGGCCACTCACTTGGGCTTGCGAAAGTAAATTCCTCCGGAAGCTTGCATTAAAAACTGGACATAGCCATTTCCATTGCGGCCACTCACATTGGGCTTGCGAAAGTAAATTCCTCCGGAGGCTTGCATTAAAAACTGGACATAGCCATTTTTTTTCCTGGATTGCGACCCCTCCATCAGTTCCTTCGTAGCAGGTTCGAACGTACGCTGCCACCATGTAGTTTTCGTGGAGCGCGAGAAACGTACAAAACGACACGTTTGGCGTTCAGTCTGAGCCCGTTCTACATGGAGCGAATTTCGCCTGCGAATCCGCTGGAACGAACATTCGCACTTGCGAAGTTCGCAATGCCTGGAATTGTCGTCTACATGGGGCCTGCGAACGCCGCGATTTTCGCATTTCAGATGCGCCTTGTTTGCAGACTGAATTAAGTTTGCCACCAGCAAAGGTTGTTGTGATTTTAACAAGGGTGGTTTTATTTTACTTTCTTGGCAAGTTGTTTCTGCCTGGCTTGCGGTAAATATAAGTTTATTTGCGGTTTTATATAAGAATCGCCAATTCTTTATCAATATACGCACACACAGCAGAGAAGACAAACGTTTTGGTGTGCCCGCGCTTTGTCGCGCTCAGACAAGCAACGCCATCTGGTTTCCAAGGTGCAAGTGGTGCCGAGCTGTGCTCCTATTGGCCGCAGGTCCGGCCCCTCTACGCCGCACACGCCGCACGAGCGGCGTTGCTCGACCGCTTCAAATGTTTGGCCACTTTGGGCTCGCAGCAAACGAAAAAAAGGTGGTTTTGCCGCACGAGCGGCGCCGCTCAGCGAATTCGCAGGCGAAATCGCTCCATGTAGTACGGGCTTCAGAGTGCCTTTATTTTTCGGTTCCCCTCCCCGGGACGCGCTCTCGTAATTTCTTCGTCGGGCGGGCCGAGCCGCCGGCCGCGCGCCGTCGGCTCAGGTTTTCCTTCCGTCTCCGCATAAATACACAGCGCAATTACCACCCGGACCTTTTCACGTCTGTAAATCTTGAAATTGGGGGCGACCATTACGACGCTCGCCATGTGTATGATTTGCGCCATACTCAGTAATTGCAAACCGCAGACGACACTCAATGCGTCAAGCTCAAGCTGGGAGTCGAGCGTGAAGTGCAAGTGCATTCCGCCGTGGACATTTTTTATGCAGTGTTGTTGCCTGTGCGCGGTTTGGCGCATCGAGGAATATACGGTAGACGACCCATTTGAACGCTCAAGAGACCGCGAAAATGTCTCGAAAATCAGGTAGTCCGAAAAAATTGGGCCCATCTCCCCGCGAGGGGGACTCGAGTAAATGCGTCACATAGGGGGTGGGTGTATTGCGTTAACGTTAGTGTTTGGGGAGTTGGTGGTAGTGAATGCGTTGTATGAGCAGCTTCTTGACGTAGTTTGAATGAGTCAAGGATATAAGACGCGTTATAAGGTGGCTAGAATGGCTAAGGTGGTTAAGGTGGCTAAGGTGGCTTCCATGGCTAAGGTGGCTAAGGTGGCTAGCCACCTTACCATGGCGTCGCGCTCCTCGTCGCTGGCTGCCAGGTCCAAATTCAAACCATCCGATGGTTCCCGCTGGCGCTTGGCACACAGCGCCTCGTCCATGGGCTCCGTCGGTGGTTTGGGAAGGTCAGCCCGGCCAAAGTTTTGGGCGCCAGCACCCCCGGGCAGCGCTGGAGCCACGTGCGCGCGGGCAAAGTCCTGGGCTGGCTCGGTGTGCTGCTGGCTGGTCGCGGGCATCGGCGGTGGTGCAGGCGGGTCGCCCAGGCACCCAACGAGTTTCTGGGCACGTTGCTGCTGCTGCAGGATGCTCCCGCACGAAGCCATCAGCCTCGCAAGGCTGCGAGAGCACCCCACGCTGTTGCTACGGAGATGTAGGGCAAAAGCGCGTGCAGCAGCAGCACTTCTTGACGGCGGCGGCAGGCTGCCGCCCGTCGCCGGCATGGTCCGGCCGTTGGCTAACAAATAGCCAGCGGCGCGCGCACGTGCACGATAACGAAGTTCAGGGCGCGGATCGGAGCACGAGCGAGGCGAAGAGCACACAAACTGCGCGGTCAGCGAGCCCCGAGACGCGTCGGCATGGTCCGCGATAGCCGGCGGCGCACGCACGTAGACGTAGGCGATGATCGTGGCACCGATCGAGGCAGGAGCGGAAGGAAAACACAACCTCACTCCTCGGCGGTTCGAGGCGAACTTCCGGATTTCAAAACTTCGGCCAGCGAGAGTCGTGATTGGAGCGATTCAAACTGCTCGGGGGCACAACGGACTTCCAGGCACAACGGACTTCCAGAGCCATGAAGAGAAAATGCAAGTTGGTTTTATTCGAAAGATTTCGTGTTTTATAGTGCCCCCAGCGCTTGTCCGGATACAAACGGTGCTTTATTCACTGAGAAATTAAAACAATTTCGGTTAAAATTTTGATTTTCCCGCTCAATCGTGCGTTTTCGTGGCCCCAAGTGACATCACTGAAACCGGACCGCTCCGCAGCCTAGAGTGCCTTCATTTCACGCATCCGCCGTTACTGGTAGAGACACGTATACGCTGGCGCCGCCATTTTCGGTTGCTCGCTCGCCGCCGAAGGAAGTCATTGTGTCAAAACCGCGCTAAAATTATCGCCCGCAACGCGGTTTACTGAAGAAGTTTGAATCATATTGTTTGTTTCGCGTTGCTAGGTCTCGTGGGAAACGAAAAGAATAACGCGTTGAGCCTGTTGGCCCAATTGCGGCGGCACGGGACCGTTCAAATGTTGTCTCCACCGTGTACAGCGGTGTTGGTTTGTTCCCGCGTTTCTTTACGTTCCGTAACCTAGATGGCGCCACCATACCGTGGCAAGCGTTGGTTTGTTTTTGCCCGCATTTAAACCTGGCTTGGTTTTTGTTCTGGGAGAAAATATTCGTTCCCTGAAACAGTGCTCGCTCGACAAATGGGGTCACGTAAGACACCGTTGCTTGCGTCAATCGGCCAGTGTCGTCTGAGACAACCCCAAGCCCCGTAGTGCTGTGCAGCGAAACCAAGCATGCTGTGCGCAGTACGAACAGCAGAACGCATCAGTACTTCTATGTTTACATGTGCTTTCGTAACTTCCACTGTTTGTCCCGTCATTCTTATTGCTTTGTAAAGAATGTGCCCTAAATTTAAGCGCAAATCGCTCGTTCGTCTAGTTTGTAAGTTCTACCTAATTTGCGTCTGCTTCTGCCAGCCTCCGCCAATCGCAGAGCTTAGCTCATGTGACGACATAGGTTCTGTTGCGGGAAATGAGCTGGTGGGTCGCATGACCATTCCCGTTTTTCCTAATTATGTAGCTTATTTGAGCGAAGTTTACGTTAAAAGTGGTGTCAGTATGATTCTAACGAGACAATCTTTTGAATGAACCAAGCTTGTGTTTTCTCTTCATGGCTCCTTTAACGTCGGCATTCTTCGGCGGCACTTTTCGGAGGCACTGAGTGGAGAGGTACTTTCGCCTTTGTGCGAGCTACGTAACGCTGTTGCTACCCTTGTACATACTGTATATAAATGTTGCTTCAACTTTTCGCCGGCTCGAGAACTTCATCGCTCTGCTCTGCACCGCGTCGATAGTGGACGGTGCAAGGCAACGTCGCTACACCGGTCACTGCGCTCGGATGGCCAGTCGCAACGGTGGTGGCTGCGGTGGGATGCCCAGACCCCACAATCTCATGAACGTGAATATCGTGTGACCAGGAGAGCCTCCGATCGACTATTATGCCGATGAAACGATCGCGTGTCACAAGCGCCAGGGTCTTCTATCCAGGCATATATTAAAACCCCTTCAATTGTTTGAAAGTAAAAGGAAGTAGTGCTTATTTTCAGGCCGACAAATTCATGCCACTTCATCAATTGCAATCTTGTTTGAATGACTTCCAATAAAGGGCGCGATGTCCAAAGGCAGGTGTCGTCAGCGTAAATGGAACAGTGACTGCCATGTGGGAGGCGTGTTGGGTAACTGCACCATTATTGCATTGAAAATAGTGAGACTCAAGCACGCCGCCTTGAGGAAGCCATTGGTTACCGACATATTCTGATGTTTTCGCATTCTCCGTCGTGACAAAAATTTGCCTGCCCTCAAGAAAGTTGGATATAAAGTGAAGCATCCTCCCACGTATTCCTAATTGCGCCGGTCCTTCTAAGACGTCGACATGGCTAGCCGTATTATAGGCACGCATACGGCTAGGAATATGGCTACCGCAATCTTGCCTTTTGGACTTTCCGTGTTCAACAAATGTCACCAAGTCTATGATGCTATCCATGGTACATCGACCTATGCGGAAGCCCGATATTTTTCGTTGTAGCACATGATGACTATCAAAACAATACATCACCCGTTTATTGATCATTTTCTCCATGACTTTGGATAAACTTCGACGGTTGATTGGTTACCAGTGAGCATGAACATACCCAGGCAGGTGATGAGCCAGAAGCTTTCAAGACGTGAAGAGGCAGAAGCTTTCAAGACGAGACGGAGTGCCGTGTAGGGGCTGTGCTCGTGGGAAAGCAGCAGGTGCACATCACTCAGTTTTTCGTTGTGAATGAATCCCTGAAGGGCGAGTTCACCGTCACTAATGTCTAGCATGCCGTTTTGTTTCTGCTTCATTCTCGCCAACCTTAACGCAGAACCTGCGTGTAACAGAAAACCGCGAATTTTCCGTAATTCCCTGCACAATCTCGAAAGAAGAGGAGCTGATTAGTTCTTTTAGCACATCATTACCGTCTTTGCACTGCCGTGTTTACCGGACGTAGGACCAGGCGCGTAGCCGGGATTTTTTTTTTCGGGTTGGGCTAATTAAGGTTCTTCTCACCCCCCCCCCCCCCCCCTCTCCGATCCTCGAAAAAAAAAAGAGCGCGGTTAAAGAAAAGCGCCCTTAAAGGCCACGATGATGGAATACATGTTTGGGTCATTAAAAGGCTGCATTGTCCTGATACAGTTCTTTTGCAAACTTCAAAGGAATAGTAGCGATATTAAGAACAACATATGAAGCAGTGGCGACTCCCCGCCCGCTTTCCAACGATTTCTCTAAGACATCAGGGGATATTGTTGGTACGATAGGCACCTAACGACCTAAGCCAACGGCAAGGAACATGATTGCGCGATTGTAGAGGGGCCTCCCATTGATCCTATCGTAGGAATTCTAACGTTTTAGTTGGCGCACTCATAACTACGTTTCAGTGCTGGCCTAAACTGCATAACTGCTGCCCACGTTACGTCACTCAGCTCTAATTCTGGGCCGCCAGAAACAGTCGCTCAGCCTCGCCTCCCGGAGTGGCCGCAGCGACTAGCCAATAGGAGAGCCCCTACGTATAAGCACGCAACCTCCGGTTTTGAAAGAGAACGGGGGTTGTTGAGAGGACTGGCAAAACACGGGAATTGAGTGCTTGTGGAATGACAAATGTGGGAAATTCCGCATCGGAAGGCAGCTGTCGAGGCCAGAATATTCGATTCTTCCAACAGAAGGTGAGTGTTATGCACTCCGCTAGAAAGACGGTGCAAAGGAAACCGTTGTCGCCGTCAATACTTCATTTGTGCCCTTCGTTCGAAATCTTAGCGCAAGTGAACGAGTTGTTATGGCAAAAAAAAAAATGTTGTCACGAAAGCGACGTACAATTGCAGCGATCGAAATGAAATGATGTCCTGGCCTCTGTAAACTTGCGGATGTCAATAAACGATTTGTTCTCACTTGCTGCTCACTGTGGTCTGTGCCAGTCGAGGCCATCTGGTCACCTGGCGTAACATCACTTCACTAGCGCGGCGCAAGTAAACACGCGACCAGCGTGCCAACCAGGAGCCAGCAGGAGCAGCCACGGCCGGACTCGACGCCCTTTCGCGCGCGGGAGGAGGGAAGATTTTGCAAATCCACGCAGACGACGTACGTTTGCGGTTGCAGCGGCAAAGAAAGCTTTGCATGGCAAAGCTTGTGTACACGCTGAAGCAGAAGCAAGAAGGCTCCCGCTCACACTGGGTGAGACCCGTGTGGGAAAAACGACGTCAAGAAAGCGAATTCTTCACGGCGTTCATGTTGGAGCCGAGAAACGAGGCGCAGAAGGAAAAGCGTGCGCTATCGCTAACTCAAACCAGTTTTAGAGATGCAATGAAGTGCAAAAGCAAGGTAGAAAGGCGTAATACTTTTAGTCATGCTTTTTATGACAAATGAACAAAAAAATGTTTGCAAACATCCAGCGTACCAATTCGCGTTACTATGCGCCAGTGCGGAACATTGAAATCGCCATCCTCAGTCGCATGCTCAGTCGGCTCAGTCCATGGCTCAGTCGCTCGAGCCGTCGCTGTCATGTGGTTGCCTAGGCGAGCGACTTCGGTTCGGCGACTGCGGATCCTAGTCGCGCCGCTCGTCGCGTCGCTGGAAAAATCGCTCCATGTGGTTAGCGCTTTACCCAAGGATAGTTCAATCAAATTGAACAAGGTTGTATTTGGTCTTTTCGTGGCCCCTTTGAGGTCTCTCTCATGATAGTGGTGGGGATTATGATAGTAGATTTTAGTGCCAGGTGAAGCTGCAAACTGGGCGAAAATCCGCAGGCCGCGTGGTGCAAATCTGTGCCCGTGATGCGGCACGTATACTACACGCACGGGCACCTTGCGCAGGCATTGCAATTAATAGTTTCATGTGATTACTTGCTTTATTTGAACGCGTGGAGTATGATGAGTGTGACATCCGCAATAAGTGGGCGCAGGCCGTAAGAATGAGATTCATTTAGTATTTAGTCGTTCTTGTCCAAAATGCAGAGGAAAATTTTTTGCATGTAAGCATTGCATTCCCCTACAGCAGCTTCCATAGTAAGGCCAATGGAGCTCTTTGTCTGCCTTGTCTTCAGCGCAGGTTTCATCTTTAAAAAAACATAGAAATTATGCATACCAGAAGCATTGTATCACTTGCAATAATTTCAGCAAATACCAACCCTAAACACACAGACGTCAGCACAAGAAGAGCGCCGTTAAGGGCGAAAAATACGCGGACATGGTAGGATTAGCGCTCGCGCAAAGCGGAATACTTCAGCCATCGGTATTTGTTGAGCCGTGCCAGTTAAAATTTCCGCTTCTGTTTTGAGCCTCAACGCAGTCCATCTCGTAGCTTCTATCAGGACTCCGGGCGGACAGGAGAAGCGCGTGCTTTGTGACATAGTGAATCTGGTTATTTCGGCACAGCCCAAATGTCGAGTTTGCTGCAACGAGTGTTCGGAAATATTGCATTATTATCTATCAAGTTTTCAATGCTTCGTGCATAAATGCCCTATTGTCTGCCTGAAGGCGTGTACGATCCATTAACTTTTCTGGGGCGGCCACCCGCCTTTAGCAGCAGCGGGCCATCATCCAAACTGACCAGCGTCAAGAACCTAACAACGGCGTTGCGGGTACCGCCGCGGCAAGAAAAAAGAGCGACAACTTCCCAACCACTCCTGACCCTAAGAGCGAATTCGACGTTCTTTAAATCACAAATATCGCTTCGTTAGTATATATGGGTCTAGATCCATGGACTAAACCACCACTCCATTTGTCTGCCTTCTCGCTTGCGTTGTTCTTTGTTAGCTTTCAAAAGCCCGCGGGACAAGCCAGCCGTGCACCAGATGACAACGAAACACCGAAAACAGTCACGCTAGCCCATAAAAATCACCGCAGTGCTAAAATAACTGCCACTTTGCTGCACAGTAAACTTATTACGGTTTAAATTGAGCGGCTAGAGCGGCTAACCCGGAAAGTCCTGTGACCACTAATCAAAGCGCTACCATTGGTTTAAGCGTGACAAAAATTTCTTACAGTTTTTATTTTTGCGGTTGTCTTATGTAATAATATGGTGATGTTTTAATAAACTAACTCTTTATGATATTTAGTTTACGCAAATGCAGTTCAAACAGCCAGGCTGGATCTGCAAGCTGTGTCAGCGCCATGTGAAAGCCATGTGTTCTCTGTTGTGGTCGGTGTTGTGATCGTGAAGCTATCCGTCCTCGGCATTGGCGTCAGCGCACGGCTTTTGTGACGCGTGAAACACTTCTGAAACTCACGCTTCATCATGGAACGTACGAAGTTTGGGTATTCCTTCGACTTTCTCTACAAAGTTTTCACTTCCAAAGCAGGCGGCGACAACAGCCTCCAGGCGAGAATACGGGTACGTATCGGTAACTACAGGTTTCCTACGCCTGCTCCTGCGTGTCAACCAACTGTTAAACAGCAGCTTTTAATTTTGTTTTCTCTTCTCTTCGTCTCCGTTCGCAGGGAGTAATCAATGCGATGATAAAGCAGCCGAAGCAAAATCTCTCCTCGATGCCACTGTCGTCTTCTCTTGTGGCAGAGCTTTTGGAGCACCTCACCGACCAGGTTGGTACTCACGCATGTGCAAATCAATCGAAGCATTCTTATTCTCTAAAAAACTATCTTTGGGAGGCGGAGCCGAAGTTCGTAAACTTAGCGCACCCGCGAAAACGACAACAAATTTTCCCCTCTACGTTGATCCCACGCGTGTATTAGTTTGTTGTTCATTTTGCTTTCAACGGTCTGCTTGTACAGTATAATAACCATGCTTGCTTCAGCTACACAATTTTTGTATGGCCTTTTTTTGGTGGTTCAATAGAGCGGTTTAGTGAGGCCCTACGACTTTGCATTTGGAGTGACGAGTGGACTCAAACCATTGCCAAAGGGGGGGAGGGGTGTGTGTTTAATGCTGAGTGTTCCACCTAAACCTTTCACTGTTCCTAAATTTACGGAAATCTTGTGTTACAACCGCGTACATCTCGGAAACAAGTATGTAAAAGCGGCCGGGGTCAGCCAAGGCCGAAAGTAGCAAACTGCGCAGGCTCAGAGCAGCGAGATGTTACTGTCTCCTCACCAGAAAGTCATTCAACTTCGAACATTTATGTCGGTATTTGCAAACTTTGTTCCTTGTAGCTGCTTAGCTAAGTGTGACGGAAAACCCTTAAATGCGATGTTTTTTTGTGCCAGTTCAGTGTAACTGCGTAAGTTTAAACTATTGGAGCAGTTCTCACATTCCACAGCAGGGATGGGCGAGCAGTCACAAGTTTCGCGTACCCACTGCGGTGGCTCAGTGGCTAAGGCGTTGCGCTGCTGAGCACGAGGTCGCGGGTTTTGATTCCTGGCCGCAGCGGCCCGCTTTTCTGAGGGAGGCGAAAGCAAAAACGCCCGGTGTGCGAGATTTCGGCGCACGATAAAGATCCCCAGGGTGGTCGGAAATTAACCCGTAGCCCTTCACTACGGCGCGCCTCATCGCCTGCCTTGTGTCGGCGCATAAACCCCACAATAAATCGATCAAGTTTCACATGCGAACCTTGTGAAACAGGTATTCATCCCAGAAGCCTGTTGTTGCTATCTCCAGCTGTTTCTATTTGGAGTGGAATGAATGCTTGCCGTAGCTTGTGTGACCGTCGAATTGAAGAAAAGTGTGTAACAACCAACTAGTCTACAGCATACTTGTAGCGCAGAACCTGCCACATAAATTACGAGACTGCAGATTAGCAGCTCAATAATGCATCCGCGTCACTGTAAATTCGAGAAGGCTGAAATTCATGTTCGTACAAACCTTTCAACGCAGGATGCCAAACCGGACACCCTGCTACTTGGTGGAACGTGCATCGTACGCATCCTGTGCCATTTTCTGACGCAAGATGCTGCTTCCGACGCACTGCGAGAACTTCTACGCACCTCCCCTTCACCTCTTCAGTCACCAAAACCCCACCTCGAAGCATCTCTGCCATCACCGAATCCATTGTCGGCCACGGAAGCCTCTAGTCCCCCAACCTTCTATCACCTCTGCCTTATACATGGTGCTCTGAGTGCTGGTGCGGACACACGTTCCCTCCTGACGTCGCAGAAGAATGCAACCACCCCTCCTCTGATCGTGGAAGTTCTGCGTCCTCTCATCTCTCTAGTACGTGACGACGACGTCTCGCGGTACCACAGTGTCAGCACTTTACTGCTCTGGTTCAAGACGGTCGAGCAGTTGCAGAGCACAAAGTCTGACGGAGGAG
This sequence comes from Haemaphysalis longicornis, assembly GCA_013339765.2. NCBI lineage: Eukaryota > Metazoa > Arthropoda > Arachnida > Ixodida > Ixodidae > Haemaphysalis > Haemaphysalis longicornis. Next base: position 75,772,774 of record CM023452.1, on the reverse strand, counting down.
ACGGGGAAGCCGTCACGGCCGCGTGCACTTCGATAGGAAACATGTTCGTGCCGGAGTTGGATGAATCGGTGCTCGTTCTGTCAGTGATCGACGCCCAATTGGAGTCATCTGTGAACGGAGTTTCCGACCTCGTCAAGAAGGTGTACCAGTCTCTGCTTCGCGTGACGGCAAAGAAGCGAGACCTGTTGGCGAAGAATGGCGAAAAGGAGGACGCATCGAGTTCGTTGAGTTCCTTGCCGCGGTATCATCGCTTTTTGCTGGAGAGGACGATGCAGCTCGACTGGAAGTCGAAGCCCAAATACCTCAGTCTGGCCTGCCTGTTGCCGTTTGTGCCGTTCGATTTGGTGATTGTCACATGTGTGTAGTGGTTTCTCGGTGACCGTGATTCCAGCTTTCGTGTTCGGGAGCAGAGTTGTAGCTTGGTGCAAAGTTTTGATTCTTGGGTGCTCCAAGTAATTGCGAGAGAAATTTGCAGTTTCGTCGCGACAGTAGGAAGTCAGTGCACCTACTTGACGGCAGTGGGAAGAGACCAGAAGTTTTCAATTGGTGGTAAAAACATAACAGGAGATAACAAGGCGTATCAGCGTGTAATAACCTTAAAGGAGCCATGCACGCAAAATACACGTTTGTTTGATTTGAAAGATTTGGTGTTTTATAGTGACCCCCCCCCCCCACACACACACACACACATTTGTGCAGCACCAAATGATACTTTAATCACTGAGAAATTAAACATTTGAAGCGAAAATCTCAATTTTTCCGCTAAATCGTGGGTTTTCTGACGTCAACAATGACGTATCCGGAGCAGGGCCTTAAAACTAAAGATGGCCTGCTGACTAGGGCAGCTACTATCTTATACCCCTGTCACACGGGCACTTTCAATCGCGATTGAAGTGAATCGCGATCGAGTGTTTTCAAGCACGCTCGACGTACTGCCGCTGCTACACGGCACGTTTCAATCGTGATTGAGAAGTTGCACGGGTTGCGCTCGTGTTTGCCATATGGCGCTAAGCATGTACTTGGGGCCGGCGTCTGGTAACTTCGCGCGGTCGTAGGTATACGTAACTATGTAAATATTACCTCACGCTTATTTGGGTCAATGTATTAGACACAATTTGTGGCGTTAGTTGAAGTTGTCAAATTCTGTGCCATTACTGAGTGGGGGCGAGAGTATCGCCGCTTTCGTTTGATCGCGCTTGAAGCCTCGATCGCGCTTGAGAAACCAGGATTGAGTTCGAGCGGGATCGAGCTCGATCGCCATTGAAAGTGCCCGCGTGACAGGGGTATTACAGACGGCTGTTCAGCTATCTTGTTTATCGCATTATCATAGATGGTGCTGCAAACCGCTGAAGTACCAGTGTTGGCATTTGTTTGCTTCTGACCGGACCTCTACACCTGCCGTTGTTTTAATACGTTTGATAGTAACGGTTTCCCAAAAATAAGCTATGAATCGACAAACATGGTCATAAATGTGGCGGCGCTGCTGACGGCAGTTGTTCAGTTTTGTGTCAGACAAGCCCAGCGCGTGCGAGGGCTGTGTTAGGCAGTGTCAGCAAGCAAAGTGCCACATTAACTGATTCGATGCTCGCGTGTTAGTTCGTAACTTTCAATGTTTACCCCACCATTGTTACTGCTATAAAAAGGAATATGCCTTAAATTTAAGCGCATATCTCGTTCTGCACACTTATAAACCCTGCCTAACTTGCCTTTGCCGGCCTCAGCCAATTGCGCAGCTGCGCACATTACGTCGTAGGTTCTTGTGCCCGAAATCAGCTAGTGGGTCGCATGGCCATTCTTTTTCTAATTATATAGCTTATCTGAGCGGAGTTTGCATTAAAAGTGGTGTCAGTATGATTCTACCTAGGTAGTCTTTTGAATGAACAAAACTTTATTTTGTCTGCATCGCCCCTTTTAAGCTGCGTAATGGCATAGCCATGGGCTGAGTCCTTGCTTCGGACTTTGCCTAGAATGGGGACAGCTTGAGCTCAACTTAAGTCTCATTCGCTCAAGAGAAAATTGTGGGCACATTTTTTTTTTTGTAATTCTTTCTACTTCAAAGCTGTCTCAGTGTTGTGAGAGCTCCTCAAGGCAGTGTTGCAGTACCCCATTGTTTGTGAAGCCACTCAGGACACTCTTGATTTTCCTGAAGTATTTCAATGTAGCCATTTGTTAACCACCATATTGCCGCAAAATGACGTCCTTATAGTCGATACACCATCAGCTTTTGAAATCCAAGGTTTGACGAAATCTCGTCTGGTGGGGTGAAAGATTCATAGTTGAAGAAACTGGTTATCGCCGACCTTTGGTCGGCGATAACCAGTTTTTTCAATTATGAAACCATCAGCTTTTTCTTTTGTGGTGCTACAAAACTATTTCACTGGTCTACCAATTTGGTCAAAATTGGCCAATTGTGAAAGTTGTCCATCGTGTCACAAGTTAGGTGCAGGAATTTAGCTGGCCAATTGCGGTCTTTTCGTCTTTTTCATCAGGGTGTGACTCATTTCAATGAAGTTTATGCTAGCGCTGTCGTTACTCTTATTCTGATGAGTTAATGCTTTGGTTAAAGCAGAGTTGTACATTGTACTGGTGGCCTCTCAGAGGGGTGCACGGAGGCAAGGGGCGTTTGGTTCATTCCATGACTGCTTTTGCAAAGTAAAAAAATGAGGCCACTGCTAGCCCTGACTGCCAACAGCAAGCTACATAATGAGAAAAACAGATTGAAGCGTGACGACTCCCAAGCCACTGTATTACTGCGTACGTGTTGCCACAGGGACTTGTTTGTGCCATTTAGAGCCACCGACCAAGCCAATGCCAAGAAACGTCACTGTGCAGGCTGTAATGTGGGGGGAGCCTCCAGTTTTTTTATCGTATAATTAAATGTTAACGACACTTGACCGACTGATAACTCAGTTTTTTTTGTATTCCAAAAAGGGCTTATGTCATGTAACGTGAAAAGTTGAATGTTTTCAATATTTCTCATGTTTGTCTCGGTGAAAACGCTGTACTGTTTTTAGAGCTGACATAGATTCTAGTGAGTTACTGAAGGGCTGGTTCTTTGAGGTTAAGTGATGCTTTGTTTTATCTTTGGGGGAGCTGTTAGTGCAGACAGTGTGAAACTGTTAGTGGAGCAATGTTCTGCTACCTTCCTTGCAACTGTCCAAATTTGCTGTGTCGCCAGAAGGTTGGAAGGGAAGTTTCTAGCGAAAATTTTGGCAGGGTCAAACAGTAAGCCAGTGAATGTGTGTTGTTTCGTAATGAATCAAATCGCTGCACCTTTTGATGATGTTTGTTTGCATTCCTCCGTGTGTGCTAGCGCTGTCACATTGAGGGTGAGTTTGACAAAAAAGAGAGAGAGCACAGCCAACCTTTCACGTTCATGCACTTTATTATCGCCATTGGTCAGTTCTGGTGGGACCTTTCAGAGGCGGTGCTAGCTGAAATGTGCTTAATTACCGTATTTTCCGGCGTATAAGTCGCATTTTTTTTCTTTCTGAAATTTTCATTGGTGCGCCTTATCCACCGGTGTGACTATGTCTGGAATAAATCCGATTCGTGGCGGCCGCACGTGGTCTGCGCTCAAAAAGGTGCCCGTGTGCTGCGTGATGTCAGCGCACGTTAAGAGACGCAGCTCTGTGGTCTAAATGAATTTGAAGCCACGGCCATGGCGTGTCTCGTAGCCGTATGTCGCTTCGGGACGTTAAACCAAACAATTTGCAGCTTTTTCTAGTCGAAAGCGTATTGATAATGGCCTGTAACAATTGTGCATCATCTTCTACAGTTCAGAATAAATTCAAGATAACATCAAACTGCGTTGAAAAAACAAAATGTAGTTTTTAAATTATTACAGACAGTTTAATCTGAAGGAGGGTAACTGCTGCTACATTTTTAATTAAAATGACAGCTTGCTGGTAACATGTTTCAATTTTCGGACCGCTTCCGTTCGCGGTCACTTCCGTCCGCCATGTGACACCTTGAGTGCACTGATCGTTGTGGCGTGTTGTGACATATCAATAAACCGTTTTTGAGTAGTTAGTTCTGTCTAGACTTCGACCGGTATGTACACGTGTCCTTAGTACTGCTTACCGGGGGATGTGTTCAGAGGTGGCGGCCGCCGCAACCATGTACTTTCGCCTCATTTTCGAACGAACTGATCCTCTACGAGTTTACCGAAATAGCAAGTTCATCTTATACACCGGTGCGACTTATATACCCTTTTTCTTTTCAGAAAAAATTTGATAGGGTGCGACTTATACAAAGGTGTGACTTATAGACCGGAAAATACGTATGCGAGGAGACGGAACTTCAATGAGAGTGTTGACCACATTATCCAAATCATTGTGCGTTTCAGAGAAAGGCATCTGGAATGTTCTGTTATGCCACACCGGTCGTGGCAGTAAACTTATATGGTGTAAACAGGGGTGCACCCATTTCAGTCCCACCTATGCGGCTTCCTTGGCGGCGTACGGCCGCTTTTTTATTTAGTTTCCATTTAGTTTGCCAACAATGTCCACTGACTTGGTCTTTTGCAGTGCTTGCAAATGGACCCCCAGCTTCCAAGGCATGCCATTCCCGGCCTGCTGGCCAACCACCTCGTGTCGGCAACCATGGACGTCTACAGGGCTTCTCTGGCGTCTAGGTGAGAGGTCTTGCCTGTTGTTTACCTTTACTTGGGCCGTCATCGAACGCTTTGATGCCTGTACTGTATCTGCATCCTCCTCTCATTCTGTTGAATATGTTAGTGCAGGGGGGTGAAGCAGCGTGGCTTAACGAATACACCAGAAGAAGCATTCAGACAGCACAAGTACTGACTATCGACTTAGACTTATTAGGCAAGCTGCACATTTAGGCAAAATGTTTCGTCAGTACTGCACATTCCCACACATTAGCTCCCATAACGTCACAAACTCAGCGTAAACGCACAGAAGCCTGACTGACGCAGTTATCTTAATGTTTGCAGCCTTTATGAACTCTCTTTGAACAGGACGACCATTCTTTGAAGATGGGGTACGCGTGTGTGCATTAGTGGCAGTGAACAGACAAATCGTAGTATGCAAGTGCTCCTTTTAAAGGGACCCTGCAGCACTTGCCGTTGACTACTCGGAATGTTTTTGGGGTAAAAGTCGCAAGAATTATGAAAATCCGTTCACTATCACTTAAACTACGCGCGATAAGGAATCAAGCGTAATCGTTTCCTCTCAACTCGACCGCGGACAATGCCATGAAGCTGCGCGCTCTCTCCCGGAGAGGGGGGCAGCTCGTGGCGTTCTCTTCGGCAGCCTTCGATATATCGCAGGCCAGGGAGTTTTCTCCTTTTGTGCGCAACATGGGGGGGTCTATTTCCGGTCTGGCGCTACAAAAAAGCAGGCATGGCTGCCTGCTCGCACGCGCGTGCTCAAGCTGGTAGCGTGTTTTTGAAGCTATAAGCATTTGTTGCCAAGTGGTCTGGTTGAAAGGGACATATTGAGCTCATCACTCGAACTCCGCGTGCACTCAAAACACAAAAGAAATGGCAAAGTTGTGCGTACCAGTTCAGGCATAGAAGAGGTTGGTACACAGCACCGATGATGGCGGATTGTCACAGGAAATGCGAGAAACAAGCTGCGAAGTTGACCAGCGACAGCCAATGGACAGCCATGGCCTCAATGACGTTGCTTAGGCCATGCTAGGGGTGCATAATGAGGAGAACTGAAGAGAGCGCGGTTGGTTTTTCCGCGTCTTTAACAGCAATTAGCTCGTGTAATATTTGGCTCGGGTATTCCTGGCAGTGTAATCTAAATGCTGCGCAGGTTTACGTGCACTGCTCAAAGAGTGTTGCAGGGTCCCTTTAAAAAATTACAATGCTCTTCTAAGTGTGCATTTAAGTGCCGGCCATTCTGGCCAACCTAAGGACGACTACATGGGAACGGCATTTGGTAAACAATACACGTGTAGCATACATGGTTGACCGAGTATTTATAAGATCTGTGTGACTGTGGGATCAGCAGCTCGGCCGACTGTGCGTCCCTCTGTTAGTGCAGGGTGGTGGTTTCGGTGTCACAGATGTCCCCTGCCCCAAGATCCTCGCTGGCTCAATAGGGAGCGCCCGACACCCATCGGCCACGCCGTCGTCCCGTCGCAAGAGAGGTGCGCCAAGGCCGCCATCTAGACAGGTGTCAACCGTGGCGAAAACAGTACAGTTAAACCTGGATGTACAGTTGGACACGGATATATCGAACATGGATATATCGAATTATTGTCTATATCGAACTGTCTGAACATCCCCTTGAAACCCCTTGCGCTATTGTACGCGTATATCGAACTCTCGATCACGGACACATTCGATATATCGAACGCTGCACCCCCAATTGCCCCTGCAAGTGCGCTTCTCCTGATGCGATGGATATGATGATGATAGCGACTTCTCCTGCCGCGTTCGGTTTCTGGCATGTTTTCTGCATGCTCTAGCGGTTTTCAGTGGTTGATCGCGCAGGGGGGACACATGTGGCATGTTAGTGTTTTTGTCCACGGCCCACGTTTTGGAGCCATAGTCACGGAAAAGTGGAAGACTTTGGATTTGTTAACTTATGACGCAGAAAAAGAAGCAAGCGAAGCTTGCAGATCTTGCAGATTTTGTGTGTTTCTGTTAAATTGTCATTATTGTAGCGGGTGTGGCTTTGAATATACCGGGCTGTGAAGAAACAAATCGGTAAGGTACCGCTTCTAGCGACTTTGAAAAGCTCTCAGTGATGTGTGGAGTTTTCAGATACGCTTCAGATAGACATATTTCATATTTCGAATTATCGATATATCGAACTATTTTATGATCTCCTTGGAGTTCGATATATCCGTGTTAGACTGTAACAAAGTTGACAAAATTCGCAATGTTTCGTTACATGCAGGTTTCGAGTTAGGCTTGCATGAATGAAGCACAAATGAAACCAAAATGTGACAGTAAATTCACCACCCTTGGGTGATTTATTTCACATTAAAACTGCATGATCTGCACCAGCTGCTTTCCCGCGAGCGTATTATGTCACTACGCAGCCCTCCGAAGAAGCCAGGTCACTTACCCCCTTCCTCACAGACGTAACTTAAGACGTAACCTTTTGACCCTTTTCGGTGCCCTAACGCGTTACGAGGATGAAACTGATGCTGAAAGGGTGCGTTTTCGCGAACTTGATGCTCTTTTCCACACTCAAAATAGTTCAGAATGCACTAGCTGAAATACTGTACGGGGCGGGGACGTTCTTCTTTCTTACCGACAGATATGGGATTTAAAATTGCAAGTTTGTCTTGAAACAAAACAAAACTTCTCGTTTTCTGGCCACAGAACTCGCCACCAACGAACCGACAACACAGATATAGCAGTCGAGACGCCCGACTACACGCCGACAAGCAGGCCTAGCATAACCGACCTAATCTACACTGCACTCGCGCACGCGTTATTCGCTAAATTAGGGTATTTGTCCAGGTGATTTTCAGAAGAAGGGAAAAAAACGACTCATTATCATAGTGCATTCGTAACTAAAATCTGCGAAAGCCAGCACACTTCTCGACCAATGAACAAGAAATGAATCATTCTTCTAATAACTTTTATTGTAAAACTATTTATTTGCTTACATTATCTTGCCCGAACAATTTTTTTCAATGAAACGAAAGGGGAAAAATTAGGGCCGTCTGCTTTCACACTGTTTTTTGGCTGTGGTCGTCTGCGCTCTGTAGTGAGCAGACATTCGGAGACGGGCACAATACTGTTTACAGTTCTAAAATTGCTAAAGTTTGTTGAGCCACTAAAAAGGGGTGCAAAAAAAATGTCAGCTATCGAAACAACAATTTGGTTTTAGGGAAATGTCTTAGTAGCAAAAAGGGTCAGTGCAATTGAGCAGAGTGACGCTGCAGTTGACTGGTGTGCCTGTCTGCCTGAGGCTTTCATTTTACAAAAAAAAAAAAGGGCCTGCTCAGGTTTCGTACGGCGGTCTAGGCGAATTTGTAAGGACTATAATATAATCCAACGAGCTGGCTTCGCCATATTGGCAGCTGTGGATTTTTTCAATGGCACAAATGAGGAGAAGGGCTTGAAACTTCTCAAGAGAAAGTGTGTTTTGATGCGTCTGTGTAACACAACGCCACACAGAACTTACTGCACTGTCAAAGGTAGCTGCATTCATCAAACGAACATACACACGGAGTCTTACACCATTGCAGTTGAAGTTTTTGAGCACTTTCATTTAACTCTAGTCCTGTCTACTTGTAAATGTTAGGGCAACTGCTCCAAGCAAGAGCCCGTGTGACGTTAAAAAACTAGGAAAAAGGGAAGCCATAGCACACGCTGGTTTGTTCTTGCGTAGTCCACACTTACGTAACTACATGTGCTTACTTCAGAAAAGAGGACGTGCTTGTGTGTGAGGGAAACCTGGCTTGACAGATTGACAGTTCAGGGGCTGTATTCTCGAGTTTTGTCCCTTTTGCATCCCTTTCAAAGGTGTCCTTTTTTGGCGAGCCCTGATTGGCTAAAAGCAAACAACCGGAAGTGACATAACGCAAGCGCAACAAACCTACTGCCAACGCCCACCTGCTTAACCCGATGTAAGTCACGATGAAAGGGACTCAAAAGGGACGTTTTCAATGGGGACAGTTACGAGAATACCGCCCCAGATCAACAAGGTTCTTGGTGAGAAAGGCGTTTACTCATGCCGAAGTGACCTCAAAAGATGTGGTTACTGTAGCCACCGTGTGCACTGTGCACTAAAAATGAAATGAATGCTTTTTTACCACCATTCCTGTATTTGTTCAGGTGTGTGCACGAGAGCTGTGTTTGCTGTTCTGCTTAGCGCATCGCCCTTGGGCAAAACAAAATGCGGTTAACGGATGCCAGGGCAGGTGGCAAGTTCTGTGATGAAACACCACTTTCAGCGGTAACTTCCTTTGTAGTGAGCTGTAGATATTTCTGACCAACAAGTAGTTCTCATCCGGTTCATAAGCTCGGTAAACACCGCAAGGGATGAAGAAAAATTGTCACAGGTCCGGGTCCACAAAATCTCCACGTTGCTTATCTAGCGCAGTGGTTGTCATAATTAGAGCACGATAAAGAAACAAACCACGTGAGGTAGCAGCTTGCAATCACCAACAAGGTGGGCTCATCAACACGTAGGTCTTGCCCTCGTTATGAAGTTGTCAGCTGCACGGCTAGAAAGCCGCAATGGCTCGTGGTGCACTAGAAAAAAAAGTTACATCGATGTCCGTAGTCGTCCTTATTTACCCAGACTAGAATGGCTCACAAGATTCTAGCACATGAAAAGTATTACGTGATAAAGATCAAATGCAGGCACCATACTGGCAGTTTTTGACCCAGAGCCCGTCTTGAGCTATCGCTGGCGTTTGTGGCAGGTCAGTGACAAATCGTAGGCCCCTGTGATGGAGGTGTTGGATCTGTAGATGTCTTACCGGCAATGTTTTGCATATTCACATTTTATCCATATTCTTATCCCTTTCACTGGCTACCATTTGTTTCCATCGGCACTATGTGAAAAAACAAAAACTTACACTCATCTTCTGCACACAGACATGCATGAAATGTGGGCAACCACAATGTATCTGTTGTGTTTGCTTGTCATGAAGAGATGGCAGTGTTGGAAAAACTTGTTCGCAGAGGACAGTGTCACGATTTAGTCCCGCGTTCGGAACCTGGGAGGGTAGGGGTACCCTCCAGCCGAGAGACTACATGCAGCATGCTGGTGGTGACGGTGACTGACCCCCGAGCAGCCGTGCTCGGCGGTGTTTATTGCCCGGCCACACACAAGGTTGCCCACCGAGCGTGGTGGGGCCACTGAACTTAGCGGCCAACGAATATCAGGGATGGGGGGCGCCACACACTTGTCACAGACAGTTAGAGTTAAAAATTGGTACAGTTCATAATGTAGCACTTGTAGAGTGCATCGCGAAGTCACTGTCTCTGTAGAACTACCCCAGTGCTCTTTGCTGAAGCACCTGCCGCGTATTTCGGGAAGCCGCCGCGAGATGGCATCGCTGTCTTGTGGCACGACCCCTATACCTGTGCATTGTGTCTTGTGGCACGACCCCTATATTCCAGCATTGTGTCTTGCTGTGTTTCGTCACAGCATTGCCGCGGAGTCGTTTATTTTATTATTTCGGTCACTTCTGACATAGCATTCCAAATTCCACGGTATCGTTGTCATTTTAAACTACGTATCGCAAGCTTTTTAACCTTGTGGGTGGCTTTGTTTGAAGACGACAAATTTTTGATGAGATTTTGAGCGATTCTTGAAAATGAAAACCACGTTGTACATTTGAATGTGCAGCTGCAGAGCTTTTGTTGAAAAGGGAAGGGACAAATCACTCGGTTTTGTGACATGGGCGATGGGTTGGGAATGCACAGCATGACATGAAAGACTGTCAGTATTAAAAGGTGCCAAGAAGACAAAATACAAATGCAAGGTGGTATCGTTGGTTTTGGGGCAAAGCACTCCTTGCAATGAGCCAAACTGTGTTTTGACTTCGAGGTCCCTTTAAGTGCTGTGAGGTGGAATCATTTGCTTTGTCCTGTCAGCCTTCTTCACCATGAAGACGTGGGAAGCTTCCATACACAGCTAGCATATTTTGTGCTTGGTCACCTCATCATGGCAGGTGCCACGAGAGAGTCGACCAGACAAGGTTATGAGGAACTTAGGCTTCTACTTTTGAAGTTTTAATTGATTATGTTGTTTAGCGCACCGACACTGCACAGGCGATGAGGTGTGCTGTACTGGAGGGCTCCTTGGATTACTTCCCACTCCCTGGGTATCTTTAATGTGCACCGAAATCTTGAACACACGGACATTTTCTCTTTTCACCTCCATCAGAAAAGCAGCCGAGGTAGCCTGGGAAACTTTTGAACTTTTGTAGATAAGAAAAGCGGTGGGCACTGATTGCTGTTGTTCCTGCAGTTAGACTAATTCTGAGGCTTCCTTTCTGTCTTTTCTTTTTTTCGATATGTCCCCCCTACCCAGCTCGAGTGAAGCCGCCATAAAGGAGACATGGTCCACTCACTGGAAGGGCCCCATTGTGGACGCCATCAAGGCTGACGTAGACGGGTAGGTCGCTGCATTTGGACTTTAGGTGGCGCGTTGCACTTGGTTGCTTGGGAGCATCGAAGAGACATGCGAGTTTGTAGATTGAAACGTTGTTGAGTCACCGGTGGGGTGCGAGGGGTCTCCCTGTGACCTGGCTCGCACTCGAGACTAAGGCGTCATGCTAGCTCGGATGAACTGCACCACAAATCGCTGCCCGGAGTAGTGACGGAGAACAGCCAGGAACACACAACAACAACGGATTGCCCAAAACCCACGTTGTCTGGCACTTTAATAACGTAGGTTGGGTGTGTCGCTCTTCCTCGCAGAGCTGTCTGGCCCGATCAGGAGAAAGGATTGAGGGGTAGACAAGGGGAGGCGAAATGGGGGCAGCCGTACTTGCGTCTGGGCCGCACGACGTCCCAATGAAGTGAGAGCCTTCCTCGGCTGGCACAGCCGGACCAGCGTTCTGGGTTTCCAGTCAAACCAGTCATTTATGACGCACACTTGCTCCCAACGCCTGCGAGGAGTGGGGCATGGCCTCCGCCGTTCCCACGCACCATACCAGATTGAAGTGTAGGATGCGTATGCCAATTCTTCGAGTTCTTTTGGTTGAATTGTGTCTCCAGGGTTGGGCCAAATATGTCACCACGCCACGATATTAACAGATTGCCAGCGGCAGAACAAGACTCAGTCTATGGCTGCATTCCAATTCGTAGACATTTTGCTAGACAGCTTACGGTAATTAGACGTCTAAATGAAGAAATATTGGAACAGCACAGCGGTCACCAATGCAGACAACCTCTTAGTAGACATGTTGACAAACGCGAGCTGCTGGTTTTGTAAGTAATGTTATCGTCATTATTACAGACATTGCACAATTTAAAAATTAAACAGAAGCATCTTCACCGCTAGTAAATTATACCAAATATTTTAATGAAAGAACAACTACTTTTGTTGCAGCAATAATATGCAAAAAGGCGGCGCTGGCGTCACCTATTAGTTTAGAAGACAGGAAGCTAGCCTGCATGGTTGCTGAGTTTGAGGCCGTCTCCTCAAAGCAGTCTTCGTTGACTGGTATGTTTGAATTGGAACAGGTGAAGACAGCAATGAAGCTGTCTAAAAGGGAAATTGAAACGCACCCTATATGACATCGCCCGAGTTCAACAGGGGCACCCTAGTCGTGCATAACTGTTGATTTTGGGGAAGCTAACCCCGGACGTATTGCCTCTCTGCAGTGCAAAGTAATTCACACCAGAAGGCGAGGAAACGAAGGGGAAAAAAAGGTGCAAGCTAAATGTAGCACTAAAGGAGTCTTTGATACCTATTGCCAGGGGAGGCAATAATACTTTCGTCTTCAGTCTTGTAAGCAGAGACTAAGCGAGATAGAGAAGACCATCAGTGATCTCTCTCATGTAGGTATTATTTGTCCATCTCCGACGCCAAGTGGACAGGCTTAGAGTGTTCAAACGTCTTCTCCGCCCTGTTTGGGCGTAGGACGTGCCTGCAGAACATGAGCACCCACTTGCTCCCGTGGACCCTGAGGAACGTTCCCGGAAGCCTGCAGGAGCTGGAAGAGTGCTTCGACACGGGGCGAGACGGCGACGTCGGCCTCCATTTTCTCGTGACCTTGGCTCGTGTCGGCATGCAAGCCGGCTTGACGACCAAGGCGTTTCAGGAGGCAAGTTTGGTTGCGGTGACCTCACGTGCCTTTCGGGGCGACCCTTATGGGTGCGGGTTTTGTGTACTGAGGGTGATGCTGAATGGCAGATGTTTCTTCCACTACTCAGCTTGAACACACATTTACGATCTGCCTGTGTTGCCAGCAGCTGTCTCATTCGTTGCGGGTAACACAATCCACGTCAGTTGCTGCATCAGCACCGTTGCTCAAACCATTCTAAAACACACTTTCTCAGTGCATGATGGGATAGGGCTGAAGAAATTTCTGTGGCAACTGCTAGTAACTGTACCTATCACAAACAGGGGTGTGCGAATATTCGAAACTTTTGGATGTCAAAGAATGCCATATGGTATCTGCTTTGGCTTCAAACCAAACAGCACAGTTGGAAAATTTCAAATATTTTTTATTTCAAAGTTGGCAGTGTTTTCAGTAAAATCGGATACATTCCCCACTAAAAATACATGCAAAATGTATATTCCTTGCGACAAGTTCAAACTAATGGCCCCTTGGTGTATCGCACTTTGAGTGCATAGGATCGACTGCTGCAAACATGCCACAGTGCTTTTTGCCAGCGGCTGGGCGCTTGTGGGGTACAGGAATGGGCAGAGAAACGGGCTTGTGGAGAGCCACTGCATGAGACGAACGTTGCCAGAAGCAGCAGGATAGCGTTTTTGTGTTTGTTCGCTTTCCAGCCTCTCACTGGATGTCATCTGTAGTCCACCCAGAATGCACCGCAGAGAAGCCCACCTTTCTCTGATGACGATGATTGCGATCTTGGGGGAAGTGAGGAAAAATTAAAACGCTTCCCATGGTCACAATCGAACCTGGGTTCCTCGAGGTAGGAAGCCGATATCTATCCGATTGCGCGTTCCAGCATGGCTGAAGCAGTTTGGATTCGGAGAGAGGTTCATGGACATGCAAAATTAGACGAAAATGTGCCCCTCCATCCAACAACGGTTGGCTGCTAGGGAAGGCCATATAATGCCTGTATCAGCAAGGCACTAGCAAGCACTATTGCAGTGCAATGAACTTTACCAAATAGAAACAAGTTCGTTTGGTGTTCGATTGATTTTGGAAAGCTTCGCATTCTGCCATCATTGTCATTTCAACAGAGGAATTCTTGATTTTTTAATGAGTCTTATTTTTCTGCAAGCGAGTTGCTGCTTGGAAGATTTTTAATTTCGGTTCTCTAATTAAAGATTTCCGAATACCGTATATACTCATGTAATTGCTGCACCCGCATTAAAGCTGCACCGAGAACTTTGGGGGAAAAAAAATCCTCCCCAAAAGTATATTTAAAATTACCTATGTATTGGCTGCACCCTGGACTTTTTTTTTAGAAAGTTAGCTGAGTTATCCGTTTTGTGATGCAAAAATGCGTAAGCTGTTTTTTCTGTTAATTTTTTTAGGGTGCAAAACAATGCAGCTGTGCCAAAAATGTCTGCTAGCAAAAACAAAGCCTTTGAGATCAGCAGTGGCACCTGTGGTCGTGGCCTCAGAGGCGCTGAGAGGGGCGGAGGAGGACGAGGGCAAGGAGTAACAATCTTGCAGCCAGCGTGATAGTAACAAAGGTTGTTTCTTTTCTTTTTTTTTTTTTTTTCCGCTTGTCTCAGTACAAGCGAGTACTGCAGTTGATTACCCCTTTGAGGGATTTTTCCGTACGTGTACGGCGGTGATTTTCTGTCCCGCAAGGTCTTTGCCGTGTGGGTACGATTTCAAGCATCTGTTTGAAATTTCGTGCCATAATAACGATGTATGCGTCCTGGGAGGTGCTGCCACCTCCTAGGACTTACCAGAAACATTCGAAATTTGATTGTGGTACCTTCTTTGCGGTGATAAACAGAACTAAAAGAGTCGAGTCCGGCTGTGCTTCAACGCGTTACGGCGGTGTGTGTCAACGCGTGTCGTGGTTTCAGTTTTGCCACGTGATCGCAACGGAGGCGCACGAAACTTGATCGGCACTCCCTTGCAGGGGCGGCGGAAGTGATTTTCATCTTTACTGGCGCTGCTCTTATCTTGTTTTATTACCGGCACTTACTAGGTATTCTTGCTCTCCTTGCTTGGAACCAGTGTTGCGGAGTTACCCTCCGGAATTGGAATGATTCCGGATTCATTCCACTTTTTCAAGATGCGGGAATGGAATGGGAGTGGAATGAGGACAATGCTTTGGAGGACTGGAATGGGAATGGAATTAAGCACCTTTTGCCCGGAATGGACTGGGAATCGAATGGGCATTTTTAGACGACGACGTCACCATTGCTGCTGCCTTTTGGCTTCGTAATTAGTCTGTGGCGATGACTTGCGTCAGTATATCTCAAAGGGAGCACCTGCGGCAAAAACGAGAATGCATATCCGGATCTCTAGCAACTGAATCCGCGCAGCCTGCCGCAAGGCGTGAGAAAGTCAAATATAGTCCAAAATATGCGCGCATTCATTGCTTCATTCTAAATCAGCAGTTTGTACGCTCTTGTATTTTGGCCATTTGCTGCAGGCATTGTATTTGTTTTCTAATATTTTTCTCTTTTGCCCCCCCCTTTTTTTTTTTTCTTCTTAAAAAGCAGCAATCAACGCTGTCCCTGTGCCTTGTCCACCAGTCGAATGCGATACGGATCGAGGCGTTCAGCCTGTGTTGCTCATCGTACATATTTGGGCAGGTATGGTCGCACATTTCTTGCCTCGGGAATGAATGGCCTGGCGTGCTCTTTGCACAGAAAATTTGTGGGGAGTCCTTTTAATCGTGGCGTCTGCGTTAGCGTAATGCAGTACCGTTTGCATAATGCACTTGTGTTGGCAAACGGAACCCCCTCCTCTCACCCGCACCCTGCGCGGGGCGCGGCCGGCCGCGTCAACCAGGCGGCACCTTCGGTCGCGAAGTGGTGCGGGGCGCTTCGAGCCACCGCTTCTAACCGCTACTTAAGATACCGCTCAAAGCACACACGTAGTTTCCTGTGCGGTAAACGAGCTAATAATGTGGGCAAAACGGTGCTATAGAAAATCATCCGCACCGTTAGTGAAAGCGCCCATGAAATATCTGCCGGGGTGCTAAGCCTAAACATCTCCTGTGGAGCCAGTCAGCTGTCTCGAGCGCTTCGAACTGCCGCCCTGAGGTGCACGCCTTCCCATTGGCGCAAATAGTCAGGCTCCTCCCACTGCCACGCATGTCATTTTCTGACCGAGGCACAGGCAACTGCGAGCGCGGAATCGCCGAGGTGGGCGTTAAAATCGTGCGCGCTATGCCGACGCGCAAGAATCGCGTGCAAAAACGCTCCTGTAGTGAGCTTGGGCACCGCTAGTGAGGAGAAGAAAGTCCAGAAATTACCGCTCGGCGACATGGAGGTTAAGAACAAACAGAAAAACGTCACGGATTTCTCCACGCGAAAGTAAAAAAAGAAATAAACGAAAACTTTTTTCAGTGCCAAGTTTCTTGGTCTGTGTTGGTTCATACGAATTGCGGATGATACGAATATTTTTCTTGGTCCTGCGATGTTCGTATCGTCGAGATTTTACTGCAGAAACTTTTTTACCGGAATGTCTCAGTTACAGGAAGCTCAGTGATACCTGACAGCTATTCGAATTCGCTTCGGAAGTATTCGACCCCTAGGACTATTCGCTTTGAATTCGCCTCGAACTAAATATCAGTATTCGCGCAAGCCTACTCTAAAAGTCTTTACGCGTTACAAAAGTGCACACACGGTAAACATCCTCCTTTCCTTTTCTGTTTCCTCTCCTCTCCCACCAGAGAAATCAGCTGTGCACCTTGATCGGATATCGGGCTTCGTCAAGGGAAACCTGAACGTGGACGACTCGTGGTTCAGGGCGAGGCACGTGCTGCTGCTCGAGAGCGTGCTCGTCGCACTTCGAGACCACGTTGTCGGGGAGTTCAGCCGCGTGGCACGCCAGAAGCAGTGGTCAGAAGCTCAGGGGGAAGGCGACACCACCGCCACCCTGAGCACCCACTACGACTCGGCATTTCGTAAGTTGTTCTAGTTCATTTGCTGCGCGCTATGTGTCTGGGTCTGTCTGCCTTGGTGCGCCCAAGGCGCCTAAAAGGTGCACACGCTGTGAATTCAGGTGTTTCTTATCGTTGTGTGTTTTGTTTAGTCATCGGTGACACATATTTAAGCGTATCTAGGTTTTTCGTAACAAGACGGAGTGGACCCGCCGCGGTGGTTCAGTGGCTAAGTGTATGCTGCTTAGCCCAAGGCAGCAGGTTGCACCCTGGTCGCGGCTGCTGCTTTTCTGACGGAGGTGAAAACCAGACGCCACGTGTTGAGATTTCAGTTAGAGACCCCCCAAGTGGTGGAAATTAATCTGTATCCCTCACGTTAAACCCCACAAATATCAGTTTTTTTTTGTTTTTTTTCGTAATTTTCAGGTTTTTCAAGTTCAAGTTGTGCGTTTAGGCACCAGTGCTTCACGTGGGCTATGCGGCATGCCTTTGCAAAGAGCTGCAGATCTATTTAATTAAACCGCCGGACATTTTATATTTTCACCAGATTCTCAAGCTTGTGAACCTCTTTTCGCTGGTTACTAGAGAACGGCCGCCACGGGTTTTTGAATTGTACCTTTGAGCTTGTGGTCTGTCGTGCAGCGGAAAAGCAAGGGATTGAGGTGTTGCAGTGGTTTTTCTGGGGCTTTGGTTTGGCTCTTTTAATAGTGGCCAACTCAAATAGTGTTCATCCCATTTTAATAACTCGTCAAGTTTCAATGAAGTTGCCCTTTTAGGGATAGACAACATTGCTGGGGCTGTCTGTGTTTGAGTTTAACAAAGCAGGGCTTGTCTGAAACTCAGTGACAGTGGAAAGCAGTTGTTTCATACGCTTGTATATAGCCAATGGCGTTTTCTTTTTTGTTGTTGTTGTGGTTATGAGAAAACCGTAAAACCCCAATTACATGACATTCTCTGCATCGTGCGAAAATGTTACACATATCGAATCCCGCAGCTGCGAAACTGGCCAGTCGTGCGAAAAATGTTGTCAAGCGGCAATTTATTGTTGTAATGTCTGCCCCAGCACACCACAATAGAGGCAGGAAAAATACCCCCATATATTATCCGCATCACTTACTGCATGATAGAATATTTAGCTGAAGTGCAATCACCTTGTGTTCATTTAGTTGCGAAAGGACCCAGTGGTTATGAAACTTTTTTTACCGGCAGGCATGTAAAGAGCATGTTATCAAAAGGGGTGGGGTGGGAAAATGCGATCGCAAAACATACTGCTGGGTTGCAAGGCAGGTGTGTGCAACTGATTACTTGCAGATAGCTGCTAGGCCTCAGAAGCCCCCCTCTCGCATGTGACAAAAGCAGCACCCATTATCTTGTGCTCTGACTGAGTGCACTCGCATCGCGCCTTGGAAAGCAAGCTTGTGCCCACTTGTGATAATGATAGGTTGGCCCGGCCTGCTTAATAAGTTAAACAGGAAAACATGATTTTTTTAGCTTGTGACTTTGAAGAATGGTAGAAGGAAAAACGGCAACGACAGCTGCTCACAAGTACATGACGGGCGTTGCACTAGCACGGCGCGTATTCACGCAATTTCAACTGGATACGGATTGGCTGTAGCTTGGCTGGCTTGCCGAACTGGGAGAGAGTGCATTTCTTCAAGGACCGGCATGCGAGAAAGATGCTGAAAAGGAAGGCTGATTCACACTTTTTTGCCCCAGGTGGCTGTCGCAGCAAATATCCGGGCACTCCAAAGGTGCCTTTGTTCACCACCCCATGAGACAAAGAGCTTTGAAAAAATGTGGAAGCACATTTTGCCCAGGAAGGACAAATCCCTCGACAGAATCGTCGGCAGCGTGCTGAACTCCACTTTGAAAAACATTTCAGTTTGGAGGGACTTTCGTTCACATTACCAACTGTAGCGAGGTACATATTCCTTTGCGGAAAGCCATCATTGCCACCTGATTCAATTCCCACGCGCTTGCTGGGTTGTCCAGCCTACCTCTGAGTTCGTACTATGAAAGAAGGCCTGAAAGGGAATGCCCAGCAGCAGCAAACTGTTCAGCAGAAGGCCAGAAGGCAGCAAGCAATTTTGCGATCTTTCTAACAGTACCACTGTGAACAAAAGCGTCCGCATGAACCTACCGAAGAATCGGACAGCGAACCGTTGACACATTGCAGCAGTGAGCGATTGGCATCACCCACGAAGTACTGGGAGTGTTGTCCAGGCGGCTATGCGGGCGCAATTTTTGCCACGTGCCCACCAAAACAGCTACAACTGTTTCATATGGTTGGAATAGCTCAGTTAGTGCATGTAATTGCATGTAGCTGGTCGCAGTGCTGTTTGTGTAGCCATTACTTCATAAAGAAAGGGGATGATTTGCTGTGGCGCAACGGTCGTTCTTGTAGAAGGACAAAGGCACGGCAGCGTTGTCAGTGCTGGTGTTTCCGCAGGCTTTGTGAGGGACATGGTGGCGACCGCTGGTGGAGAACCTCTTCCCGGGGCCAACTACCAGAGGGCGACCACTTCACTGGCCATTCTGGAGTCTGTGGCAGGCACCTTTCGCGTGGGATCCCTCCGGCAAGCAGAGGACGAGCTACAAGAGGGGTCAGTTGGCATCTCTTTTGCGGGGCTAGCTGGTAGAGAAAACAGTCGCTGTTTTTTTAAAGCGAAAGCTTTCTTTGTGGGACGAATAATGTCCTATCAAACAACTGATGCATTTCCTCATAGGCCAATAGGGTCGACAGAAAAGCTCTGATAAGATTGTCGGGACACTCGGTGCGTGCGTAAGGCCGGGCTTCCATTGTGTCAATACAGTTACTTGGAAATCGCGAAAAAGGAATGGCTCTAGATATGACAGTACACACATCGATTACAATGAAGGAGTAGAATGGTACACCTTTATCTCAATGAAACACGTGTCAGTACATATTTAGATTGTCCGTGGATGTGTGCACTTAGTGCAAGAGAAATCGTTGCATGGGCTTTATTTGCAACTTGCATCTTTGGAGGTTTGGAGGTTTGGCGATCAAGTGGATGCACTCTCAGCGAAAGTTCTGACGCAGTTTTCACACTTCTCATCAACGTTCTTAAGAAGGGAAGGCAAATTTCTCTACCTTTACTGTCTGCACTGTGGTTGGACTGCTTTGAGCCTTGATTAGCAATATGTAGTTCTCAAAGTGTTTTATGAACTTCTTTTGATCACTCACTGTGTCTTCCATTGGTCGAGGTGCCGTGGTGCGAGCTCTGACAAAGCTATTGCTGCCTTCAGCCCTTTTCTTTTGCCAGGAAAAATACGAGGTGCCTGGATGTTGGCAGTTTGTGGTTTTCCACTGAGACAGGGCCTTTGCACCACATTTTACGTGGCTTCGAGATCAGTTTAGTTTCATTAATATATTAGTACCTTGTAATTGCAATCTGATTTGAGGAACACTGAAGACAGTTAACAGCAAGCAGCTGGGCTTGTCCAAAACTGGTGGCAACGAGAAGACACGACTGTTTAGATTCTACCTTAGACGGCCATGGTGTCCTGCAGAGTGCATCATTGGTGAAATGTGGAAGGCACGAGGAAAAGCCCAATATATATTGTTGGCCCAGTTGCAGCTTATGTTGGTCGCCACGAAATGTAATAAAACGTTCGAAAAAGCACTCAGGAACATTCGATGGTCCCTGACCCATCGCCAGCACTCACCTGATTCAAGTCATTTGCTCCCGACAGTTTTGGGTCCTGCCGTCTGCTTCACATGGGGGAGAGGTCTGACGTCAGACTACCAGCACTAATAAAGCCAGAAAGTGGACTTTACTTGAAGAACCAGTTGCAGGAAATGTGTAGCCTCTGTGCTGAAATAAAGTGCCCAGTGCTTGCGTGCTAACCCCACATCTCTGTATCAGTTGTGAGATAGGCGTCACCAAGAAAATGTCTGACCGTATTATTGCGGTTTCCATAAAAAGTTAGAAACTGTTCGTAGTAATTGCCTGAAGCTCAGACATAGCTTGCTTCTGTTCGTTGCCTGTTTTCCTTCGTGCATTCTCTTCCACGCTTTCTCTTTGCTCACTCGATGCAGAACCCTGGAGAAGTTCTTTGCCTCCGAGACGAGCCGGTTCGGCCTGGAGTCCATGCAGAAGCCTCTGAGGGCCGCTTTGCAAAGTGCCCTTTTCCACACTGTAGCCGAGGTACGTGCAACCAAGGGTGTCCGCAGAACTTTTTGCAAGGGGGGGCATCCATTCGCGGGCAGGGGGGGGGGGGGGGGGTACGGTTGGATAGCACCAAAAAGGCGCTATTTGTGGTTACAAAAAGCTACAAACAGCGAATTAGAACCAGACTTGGAGGATATACGTTGAATTTTATTACCGAACAAAGAAATAAAGTTAATAAAGAAAATGCGAAAAGTTACTGTCACTTTGTAAAGAAGAGCGGCCAGTCTCGCTGCGTGAGGGTTCTCGACTAACGCCAACTGATCACCAGCACACACCACAATACATTCACATACATAGAACTGCACTCCGTCAATCTTCCTTGACTAGCAGCTGCAGACGCCTCGGGTTTTACGGGGCAAATTGCGAGATGACATGTGTGATGAAGTCTGTTGAAATGACTCACGCAATAAAGATACTACTCGCCTCCCTGGCTTTCAATGCAGTACAGGCGTACAAGCGTTTTGAGGGCTGATTTATAGGTTTTGTTTTGGGGCTTGGGTGGTGCCGACATTTCGCAATTTCGAAGGAAAGGGTGTACAAGGTGATGGGACCGCACGGGAGGATCTTACACTCTCCCTACTAGGTGTAGCGGTGAAGATTTTTTCCTAGATATAGCTGCAACTTTGTCCGAAAACTGAAGTTCTTGCGGTAAGACTGCATAAATCTAGAGTTTAGAAGAAAAAAAAAACAAGAAAAACGTCAAACCATTCAGAATTGTTCGCTATCTACAATAGCCAGCACAGGCAGTCTGTTTCACTGCCGTGACATGACCGGCAATGTTAGTCAGTGTCTAAAGTGCAATGTTGACCGCAGTCATGAAGGGCGTTCCATACGGATGCGCAGGACCTGAGTGTGGTAATCATTTGAGTAGCGTGGATTGTTGGGCTAGTTGGTTCACGTACATAATTAGAAAAGCTTTGCGCTAAAGGACGGGACAAAGGAGAGAACGTCGGTGTTGTTCTCTCCTCTATTCCGTCCTTCAGGGCAAAGTTATTTTAATTATGGGCCAACCAAGCTGTGCAGCTTTTTTGTAGTGCATAAAAATATCCGAATTTCCAAGGGGGGGCAGTTGCCCCCCCCTTGCCCCCTTTTCGAACGCCCATGCGTGCAACGTATCCAGGTCAAGCACTTTGTTGTTATAGTTATTATTGTGTGTAGTTATAATGCAGTTATAGTTTACAATTTTTTAAAGTTTACAGTGCAGGGAGAGCAATGCCAGAAAACAATAATGGGAGGGGAACAAGAACGGGGGGGGAGGGGGGGGTTGCAAAAGCTGCTTTTGAGCAGCTGGTTGAGACTAGTTTTGTGTTGGCCCCACCGTTATGGTTGTCAGAAAGTGTGCACTCATTTTTACTTGTTCCTTAACAGTCATTATTTGTCCTTGAGGGTTAACAGCAGCGACTCCACACGTCTTCTGCTGCGGTAAGGGGTGCCCCAAGTTCCCGTCCTCTTGCCTTTGCTTTTCAAAGTTGCACTTCTCCACTGGCTTCGTAGTTCTGGACAGTACCACACATTTACTTCCCTATTTACGTGGATGTTGTGGCTGCATGGACCACCAATGGGCTCCTCTGGTGCTTCAGGTGCAAGGACTGCACACATTCGCTATTTTCGTCATTACAAGCCTCAGCTAAGCTCCAGCTGTAAAGACCTTTAAAGGGGCCATGAAGACAAAACGCAAGTTTGTTATATCAGTAAGAATGATGGGGCAAACAGTGGAAGTTATGAAAGTACACGTAAACATAGAAGTACCGATGCATACTGCTGTTGGTACTGTGCGCACTATGCTTGGTTTAGATGCACAGCACTGCGGGGCTTTGGGGTTGTCTCAGACGACACTGGCCGATTGAGCAAGTGACGGTGTCTTACATGACCATATTTGTCGAGCGAGCACCATTTTTCACGAAAGGAATATTTTCTCCATGAACAAAAACAAGGCAGGTTAAATACAGTCACAAACAAACCAAAGGCAAAACGGCTTGCCACAATGTGGTGGCGTCCTCTAGGTTGACTAACAGTGAGCAAGTCTCTGCTGCACACCAAGTTTAGCTGAAAGACCTGTTCTTATGATGTCATTGCAAACGTCGTTAAAACACCACGATTTTGACGTGAGAATGAAAATTTTAGCTTAAGTTGATTAATTTCGCAGCGAATAAAGCGTCATTTGCTTCCGGACAAGCGCTGGGAGCACTATAGAACACGAATCTTTCGACTAAAACAACTTGTATTTCGTCTTCATGGCCCCTTTAAGCCCCAGCTGTCGTGAGGCTGACAGAAGGTATCAAATCCCCTCTGCACTTGTGCCTTGCATTCATTCACTCGCGGTTAATCAGTGACACTATTGCTGTAATCATATTGTTATGGTGGCGTGAAGGAAGATGTCAAGCCAAGAGGTACAAGAGGTATCCACGCAGTGTATTTACAATCCTGAGAGCACCGCGCAGGCAAGGCGCAAGATCCTCTTCTACTTCTACTTCTAGCTCGTTTTCCGAGTCTAGCGTGCTAGCGTCATCTTCTTTCGGCTAGTACCTGGCACATGTCCCAATGTTGTACATAGGCTATGCATAACTCTTCCTCTGCTTAGCCTCTTCGGCTAAGACACCGTCGCAATATCTTGTGTATGTTTCATTACCGGCATCCGGCTGTCTTTTTTTTTTTCAGTCTGAGCATGGGCTGGCTGTTTTTGTCGAGTGCCATGCCGGGCCATCTTGTTTCAAAGAGAGAGGGTTCCACCCTGTCGTCACCGGCCTAGACTGCTGTATTTATTAGCGTAATGAACGCACCTTTTTTCTCGTAAAACAGAAGCAAAGTTGGGGGTGCATTCAGTACGCGGGGGGAAAAAAAACCTGATTCTGATGGCTAAAGTGTTCGTTATGTGAGTGCGTTCATTGCATGAGTAAATACAGTATTCTTCTTTGATCAGCAACGCTGTCGTTCTAATCTGGTGGTTCTGGAAAGAAAAAGTGCTGCAGAGAAATGCGCGCAGGGCAATGCAAAGCATTTTAATTTGCTAATTCTCAAGTGTGAAATGAGCAATAATTGTGGTTGCACGTGTGTTAAAAGCTCTCGCCACCTAGCCTGTTGTAGTCACGTGTCAGCATTGGTGCACTGCAACCCCCCCCCCCCACCAGGTGCGCCTGTGTGCGTTCCGGCTGCTGACCAGCGCTGGCTGCCCCCTCCTGGAGTGTGGCAGTGACCTCCAGGATGCCCTGTGGGCCACAGCGGACAAGTACCTGGCCAGCCCCAGGCCCCAGGACAACGCCGTCGGGTCCCTGCTTGTTCGTCTCCACCTGACCAAGTGGGTGCCTGTTGGTTGTGTGTCTGGTTGAGGGAAAGGGGTGTGGAGTTATCTGAAATGGGGCTGTGGACATTCACTGCAGTGGGGAAGGGAACTGAGAAAAAACAACTTTGTTTAATGGCCCGCGTCAATAGCAGCAGTTGTCTTCTGGCAAGGTGCTTTTTTATGGCGCTGGTGTAGCAGATAGCACTGGTTGTTGCCTGGCGTGAAAGCTGTGGAGACAGGGTTCGCAGAGCAAGAGTATATTGTAAGCGCGAGTGACTTTCTTTAAGCGCTGAGCTTAAAGTAAGTCACTGTCAGTGCATCTTGTTCGTGTGCTTACCTCACCCGTTAGCCATCAGCACATTGTCGTTTGACGCACGACACTTCATGGTCATCGTCGTAGTTTGGAGTCCCTTCTCGGGTTCGGGCTCCTGCTTGCCGAATAAAGAGCCTTCTCACCTTCAACCAAGCCTCCTTGCCGGAGCCTTCCACATACAGTAAAACCCCGTTGATACGAATCTCACGGGACCAGGAAAAATATTTGTATCATCCGAGATTCGTATGAACCGACACAGACAAAAAAATTGAGCACTAAAAAAAGTTTCATTTATTTCTTTCTTGCTTTTGCGTGAAGAAATCCGTGACGTTTTAGTGGTCTCTTTTTTAACCTCCATGTCACGAGCGGTCCTTTTGGACTTTCGTCTCCTCACTCAGGTGGCCCAAGCTCACTACAGGAGCATTTTTGCATGCTATTCGTGTGCGTCGATTTCACGCCCCCGTCGCCGATACCGCGCCGCGACCGCCTGTGCCTGGGTCATAAAATGACGCGCGGCACGCATGGCAGTGGGAGGAGCTGATGACTTGTGCCAATGGGAAGCGTGCGCCTCATGGCGGCAGTTTCGAAGTGCTCGAGACAACCGGCTGGCTCTGCCTGAGATGTTTAGGCTTAGCACCCTGGCAGATATTTCCTGGGCGCTTTCACTAGCGGAGCGGATGATGTTTTATAGCACGTTTTTGCCCACGTTATCAGCTCCCACTTCACAACCAAAGCCGCCGCCATGTTGCCGTGGCCGACCGCACCCCGCGCAGCGTTGCGGGTGGTTTCGCGGGGCGGCGTGAGCGCGCCTGGGGAGTGCGCGCCCATTTTCGCTAGCAGAAAACAACAACCTGGTTGTGACTGGAGAAGAGTGACAAAGAAGGGAGAGAGAGCCCGTACGTCACCGTCGCTTGCTCGCTCAGCAGTTGGGCGCCTCGCCGGCTCGTTCGTATCATCCGCCGGGCCGTGTAGGTCCATCGTAAGAGCCGAAATTTTTCCCATTGCAAACAATGCAATTTCGCCGGGACTTATCAGAAATGCGTATCATCCCGAAATTTACATCACCCAGAATCGTATCATCAAGATTCCACTGTATAGGAGGCGAAAGGCCCATTGCGGCAGGGTGCGGGCGACTGACCAGATATTGTCATAATGAAAGCCAACACGAACTATGAAGCTTTGTAGTGGCCTTGGCGGACGAAAGGGTCGCGGCACCTGACAGGCGAAATATAGTTAACTTTGAGGCTGCTCAGTTCAATGCCGATCGTGGTGGTTGTGCAGTTTTTCTTCCCACATGACAGATACCACTAGTTAACGTAGGCCAAGCACTTGTGATGTTATCTGGCTGCCCTAGGAAGCGGTGTTTCCCTCATTTCTTGTTCTTGCAATGTGAGAGGGGTTCAGGCAACCTGTACAGGCAGCCTATTATGCAGTCTATATTTAGTATATTATAACCAATGATGCAAGCGTGGACAACTTGGTTAGAGTGGAAGTGACGTGTGAAATAAGAAGATGACCGTTTGTATCCATAACCAAGTACACTGAAGTGGAGCAGTTGTTAAGGGGCACTGACACAAAATTTTGAAGCGAGATAACTTCGGAGATAGATTTGTGGGAACACATATACATCATCTGCAAAATATCAGCGGTGAATACAGCCTAGAACATATTTAAAATCATTTTGAAGTGTGCGAAACGCAACCGAGCGGCCAGCAGAGGACCACGCGCAAGTGTAAATAAACATCAAACACGTCACGAGTTGTGTTTGCCGCTTCCGCACTGCCGGCCGCCGTCTCCAATCGGAGGGCCGGAGGGCGGAGCTTCTGCTCTCGAGAACGAACGACCCGATCGTTGGCGGCGGAGGCGCCGTGATTTCGTCAGCTCATCGGGCAGCTGGCCGCGACCAAAGTTCTACAGCGATTCCAGGCACATTACAGTTTATTATCATTGGATGCGGAGGAAACGCGCCGGAGGCACGAAAAGCCCACTGAGCAAGTCGCACGGTCGCTGTGCAGGCGGCGGCCACGGCCTGCTAAGTGGCCCACGCCGGCGCAGGTAGCTCGAGTGATAGCTTGTTACCGCTGCACGAAATTGTGCCCAAGTCCCGACCATGGTGGCTTACATGAGAAGGAGTTAATGATGCCATGACGGGTTGCATTAAAAATTGTCATCTGCACCGCTACGAGAGCGGCACTCGAATATCCGCCGCAGTGCTAAGCCGAACACATCTGTAGGCGGACCTGTAGGCAGACCGGCCGGCTGCTCCCAGCGCGCGTCTTGCCACCACCGTCTCGAGCGTCGCGCGTCGTTCGTTAGCCGCGGTAGCATTTGCACTCGCAGCGCCTGCGTCAAATCCACGGTCGCTTTTTAATTAAGCGCCTCACGAGATCAGTACGTGGGGGCATTCGCAGAAACTGCCGTCGATGCGGATTCGACAGTGCTACGGCGGCTCTGTCTTCTGTAACTGTGATATCCCTCCCACGGTCACGTGGTCAGCTTTGTTCACACAAAATCCACAAAATCCATCGTTTCGCGGCACTCGCTGAAACCGAAACTGCGACTGGCCGCATTGAAAATGCCTCTAATTAAACAACCGTCGCACGCTGAAGCAAATGAGGTTTCTACAGGTTATAAGTAGGTCACTAGCTACTTTCGCAACAAAAAAAACAAGATGCAAAATTTTGTGTCAGTGCCCCTTTAAAGTAAGGGGCAAATGAGGTGAAAGTAGATGAATAGCTAAATGTTCAAACCACATGGTATCTACAAATATGTGTCGTAATTGTCGGGGAGTAACTGACGAGGCTCGCTATTGCATCCTCTGGGCTTTTGCCCAAATGATGCTCTGAATTTCCGGAATGAATACATGCTGGTTTTGAGTCCACAAGGGACAGTGTCAGTCCACAAGGGACAAGGGACAGCCAGCCTTTCTTCTTCTATTTTTAGCTTCTCTCTTGGGGACGTAAAAAACAAAAATGATGGAAACTCGTAGTAACGCGCAAGACTGGAAGGTAGCGAAGCCGTGCGCAACCTTCACGACAGTCACAAAGGTTTAAGTCCACGATTCAGCCAATCAGCTTCTTCTTCTTCGCTGCTGCAACAACCTTTACCCCGTCATTGTTGCTCTAAGTGTGAGCTTCCCCCATTTTTTTGGAAGTGATAATCCTTGAACATCACCTTGGAGGGGCGTACGCTATGGAGTGTCTTTCTTGTTCCGAGCAAGTGTTGCCACAATTACGGCGAATGCTGGAGTTGTTGCTTTTTTTTTCTTTGCCAATTTGGCCAATTTGCGTAACTGGGAATGCTTGGCTTGACAAACATGCACCGGGGACGCTGGGCGGTGGGTCGCAAGGCGCGCGCCCGGGTGTGTGCGCTCTGCATTTTCTTGGTATTTAAACTGTGGACAGGAAAAAATTATGATTTCGTAGACAGGTTCGGTGTTAAAAGAAAGGGATCACGTGCCCGGGTTGTTTTTTTTCTCCCCCAGCCTGAGGGAGGAACCAGAGCAACTTGCTGCAAAGCTGCAGGAGATCTGCTGCATGGGCGAGAAGACCTTGTCAGCGTTCATGGAAGATCCCGTGTCAGCGACTGGCGCTCGTCCACTTCACGGTAGGCACTGTTGCTCCGCTCACACATGCAAAGTACTATATCTACTATTGTTGCTCTCCAGTGGCTTACTGGCTGACGCTATGTTTGTCTGATCCCAAGGGCGTGGCTTGTATCTAGGCCGCAGTGTTGGCCGCTTTTCAGATGTAGTCAAGAAATTCAAATGTGGTGCACACCAAAGATTCCCTTGTGGTGGAATTTAATCCGGAGCCCTCCACTATTGCATGCACCGTGGCTAAGCGGGAGCTTCAGCTCGTGAAAACCCAGAAATTTGAATTTGAATACAGTCAAGTTCGCTTATAACAAACATGTCGTGAAATCAGTTTGTTATGTATTCGCTTTTTGCTATATCTGCACACAAAATCTATATATACAAAAGGTAACAGGAAGCAAAGATTTGTTTGTTATAGCTGCTAGTTCGTTAAAACCAGGTTTGTTGTAAGTGGACTATACTGTATCTCTGATGCGTGGCAAACAGTTGCCAAAAGCATTTGAGAGGTGCATGCAAAGGGTGCCAGCCGGAGGGTTCTCAGACATATGCTGCAGGTGGTTTTTCTTTCTTTTTTTTTTCCCCTGTTCACTTCGTTTCAGTTTATTAGAGATTCCAAAAAATCAGTACAATAATAGCGTTATACAGGCGAAGGTCCCATAGTTGAAAGTTGTAAAAAGACACTCGCTTTTTTACAAGAACCCTTTATGACAGATTGGACGACAGGTTTTTAGGACAGGTTTTTACAGCAGTACTTTTGTACAATTGCTTTTTACAAGAGCAAATTTAAAACCCTCGGCCCACAGGCATCCTGCTGACCCTGGTGAGCTGCCTGAGTGACGTCCGGGGCGTCTTGAGTCCCCTTGCTGCAGTGGGAGGCGGCTGATGGTGGCAGTGGGAGTGGCTGTGTTAGTAGCCTCCTGGACGCTGCCCTGTCGCTGGCCAAGTGCTCCCTCTTCCACACCCTGTTCGTCATGGTGCCCAGGGGCAAGCGAGACCTTCTGGGTGAGTAGTACGCTGTCTGCAAGATTTACATCTTTGTGGTAAAAAAAAAGTAAAACAAAAGAGATCCTGCAGCGAAACAGTATTCGTTCTTTTTGCTTTAGTAAAGCCTGACGGTTTGTTGAAGAAACAGTAATGCAGTCACTGACTAAGTCAAAAAAGTATAAAGACGTTTTGGAACCCGTATGGGTTTCTTGTATGGGCGGACATCTTCCAGTTTGTGCCCCCGGACAAGAAGGGTCTGTACTACCACCTACTGTGGACAAATGGCTCAGCTCCTGCCATTTATGTTCTTTCAAAAGTCCACAAAAGAGGCATTCCTCTTCGACCCATCGTAGATTTAGCACGTCTCCTTTTATAACCTCTCAAAGTGCTTGCACAGTCTGTTGAGCTCTTTGGCTGGCAAGACAGCCACGCATGTGTCCAATTCTTGCGGCTTCGTGAAAAAGGTGTGAACATACAACTCGACGGTAAACATGTGATGGTGTCCTTTGACGTGAACTCTTTGTTCACCAGTGTCCCGTCTAACTTGGCCGTCGCTATGTGCGAAGAGCTTCTGAGTAAGGACGCCACTCTTGCTGAGCGCACGCCATTTGACGTCCCCGACCTATGCACACCACTTTGGTTCTGCCTCACAACACGTATTTCGTGTACTGCTCCCAGTTCTACTCGGAGACGCACGGAACAGCCATGGGCGCCTCCATCTCAGTGACGACCGCAGGTATTGTCATGGAAGCCCTGGAAGGACAAGCCCTCTCCAGTTTTACACTGCAACCGAAGGTATTCTACCGCTACGTGGACATTGTTTTTGCATTCTGTGGAAAGAAGACTCATCACGGTTTTTACAAGCTCCGAATATCGTCAAGCCAAAACTTCAGTTCACAGTCGAGTACGAAGATGATGATCGTCTGCCATTCCTCGACGTCTTGGTGGAACGCAAGAACGGTGAGCTCTCCTTCAGTGTGTACCGCAAGCAACACACACCGGGAAGTACCTGGACTTCCAATCGAACCACCCGGTCGCCCACAAAAGAGCCGTCGTTTCATCGCTGATGACCCATGTGAGAGAATCTGCAAAGACGGGAACGAGTTCCCGTCGGGAACTTTTTGTCTGCGGCTGCCCTCAACATTTTGTGGAAAGAATTGAGAAGCCATACTACAACCAAAGGCTCCCAGTCGTAATGTCTTCACCGCCACTGCCGGCATTCCATATGTACGGGGTATAAGCGAAGCTTTGGCCCGTATTTTTGCGGATTATGACCTACGCATTGGGCACGTGCCAGCCAGCAAGCTTCGGAATGAGCTCGTAAAAGTCAAGGACCCGCTGCCCGATGATCTTTTCCTCGGAGTTGTGTGTCGCACCTCCTGCACCGATTGCAGTCAGGTTTACATCGGCGAAACAGGAAAGTTGCCCAGAAGGATGAAAGAGCACCAACGCGACGTGAAAAACCAGACAGTGACCTCTAATGCGATTACCGAGCATGCGCACAAGCACCAGGACGATATTGACTGGGACAACGTTGCAGTTCTGTCTAAAGAACAAAACATGACATCACATCTTTTACTGGAATCATCGTTCGTACAAACGCACTCCGATACGAGGAATCGAAATGAAGGGACGTTGCCATTGATACCTACATGCGGTCATTGCATCACAAACTTGACCTTTAAATTCGAAACTTGTCTATTTTAGCCTCGTTCTGAACAAGGAACCCGTATGGGTTCCGAAACCTCTTTATACTTTTTTGACTCAATACCCGACGAGGCGAACTTTTGTGGAACCCTTGACTACCTCGGGGTTTGTTGTTTCGTTGGCTGTAATATCTGCACAAACATACGGGTACGTACAGGACGCCGGAGAACCATTTTTCTGAACAAACCAACAGTATTCTTATGTTTGCTTTTTCATTTTAATATACAGATGCGGTGTGTAATATCATGGGAAAAAAAGGAGACGGAAAGAATGGCGACAGGGAGACACAGCGCTCAGAAAATTTCAGGGGTGTTCTGACACCAACACACCCTCCCCCACTTACAGGTCACAAACTCGGTGCATGCTAGAAGAGCTGGATGCATCTGCCTAGGCTTTCCTAGGTGCACTTCAGTAGTCGGAATTCTACAGGAAGCTCTATGGTTTTCTGCCACCATGCTTCAATATCAAGGTTCATTTGCGTCATTAAACTCTTGGTCGTTTAAAGTCATCAGCCTGCTGCTCCCACCAAATTTAGCATTCAAATGCAAGCGCTTCGTACCACAACTTTGATTTTCACACCCACCAGTTTCGTAGATTGTAGCTTGTAGGTTCAGTTGAGTGGAATGCACAATCATACCTTTTGCCTACTGCACCATTCGGAATTTGTCTAGTAACTTTTCCTCAACAGTACGACACTTTCACGCAGCTTTGCGAAATAAACCTTGAAAGTGCCTGCCCTTCGGACAACTGACTTCCTCGGAGGTGCTCACTACTCTGTCTCAGCTGCAGTTATGGTCTCTCTGGAAGCTGGTCGAAGCTGGAGCTGTGTTTTCATTTTAGAGTGCAGCACTTAAGTGCCTGTTCCTGTGGTTTCGCAACGCCTTCATGCCTTGTTGTAACTGAGTGTCCAAAGGGGAGGAAAGTACTATGGGAAAGTGTGGCAGGGAGCGCAGTATGCCGAGAGAGTGCAAGGCATTGTCTTTGGTGAAGATGTGCTACAAGATGCCCGAGTATATCAGGCGCGCTTGCTATTGCGGTGATCCATGAGGCACAGCACTCATCCAGGATACTGCAGTTTGTCCTGCGCAGAAATTTTGCCTTAGAGAGAGAGAGAGAGCCATATTTTTTTATATTTTACTAAAACATCGTTCCAGTCGCCCTCTACACTGGTGTGGATGACTCTGCACTCACCTGCACTAGTTCAGGTGAAAAAGAAGCATTGTGTCTGCACGGTGACAGCTCGGGGCTTTCTGGACTGAGAAAATGCAACCCACACTTCTGTGTTGTTTGTTCGTTTCCATTTATTTTTGCTTGGCTCCGTTAAACGTCTTGCTCGCTCGCTCTGCCAATGCCTGCAACTGCACGCTGCGTGCAGGTGCGCTGTCGGCGAGTTCGGCGGACCGAGTGGCCCCCTCGTTTGAGGACACCAACGTGGCATTTGCGGAGCTGGTGGCGGACCACGAGGCTGCCATTGGGGGCATCAGGCTGACCGCAGAGGAGCACCGGCAGGCCGAGGAGAGGCTCATGTCCTTCTGCTGGCACTGCATCAAGGTGGGGGAGGGGGAGAGAGAGGGAGGAGGGAGGGAGGGAAGAAGAGGCTGGTGGGACAAAAAAGCAAGTGTTACTTGTACATACTATATTTACACGATTGTAGGTCGACCCTTTTTTTTTTCGAATTTGACAATCCAATGTTAGGGGGTCCACTTAGAATCGAAATCGAACCGTCTACCGCTAGTAACGGCAAGAGAAACGAGAAATCGGGGGTGCTACGAGGTGGGGACAGCTTTGCACCCTCGTTCCCATGGTTATGGTCTAAAGTGTGAACCGCATGGGGCGTTTTCTGCTCGCGAAAATGCGCCACACTGACGCTGCCACAAATACCACCCGCATGCTGCGCGCTACGCGATCGGCGGCGGCAACATGGCGGCGTCACCAGCCGCGAAGAGGTGCGCGTAGCTCCAGCGACCGCTTCTAACCGCTCGTAAGATATCACTGAAGGCACAAACGAAGGTTTGTGCACGAAAGGAGCTGATAATGTGGTCGAAAACGACACTATAAAGCATCATCCGCGCCGCTAGGGAAAGCACCAATCGCATATCTGCCGCCGTGGTAAGCCTAAACATCTCCGGTGGCGGCAGCCGGCTGTCCCGAGCGCTTTCAAAATGCTGCCATGAAGAGCGGGCCTCCCCATTGGGGCAAGACGTCAGGCTCCTCCCACTGCTGCACTTGTCACGCGTCATACCAACGTAGAACTTAGAAGCTGCTGCTCGCACAGAACCGTCGACGCGGGCGTGAAAGGTCGCCCGCGCAACACCGACGCGCACGAATCACCTGCACAAACGCACCAAGAAGCATTTTATTCATCTGTAGTAAACAAATGAGTAGTAGCGAATCCTTGATTCAATGCGCGGTGCTAACGTAGCCCAAATCATGTCACATTGTTGAGTACACTTCCGAACGCGATAGTGGAAGGTTAGTCGCTCAAAAGTAAACCGCATGCGGGTGCTTCCATCAGCCGCCATGTTGTTTGTTTCGGTATCGCGCGGCAGTGGCCGCTGCCGGTAGCTTCAATGGTTGTCATCTCGCAGCGAATGTGTTCTTCCCACTCAACCACAGCGCATGGTTATTCCTGGTGCTTATACAAAAGCTTTTCTTTATTAACAACTACCACGCATACCACAAGTGCACAGCTCTGTGGGAGCATCGGTCATTGATGGTAGAGCCGCCGTGTCAGTTGATGGAAGAGCTTCTCTTTGTGATACGATTTTCTAGGCGGCTCTCGCTCTTTTTATTATTTTTTTTTTTAGAGGTGCAACTTTTGGGGGTCGACCTACATTTGAGTCGACTTACAATCGTGTAAATACGGTACTGCTACATGCTACTATGTAAAGGATAGGCATCATGTGTGGTGCTACTGTGTTCTGTTTTTCTCTTTTTTTGTACAAAGGCTCTCCCGTCCAAAGAAGAGAGAGTGTTTCATACTATGAAGGGTGCTCCTAAAGGGGCCATGGAGACAAAAAAAGGGGGGGGGGGGGCCATCTCCACTAACGTGAAACGTGAGGAGGGGTGAAGCATGCAGTGTATGAGTGTATGGTGCGGTTTCAGTGATGCAGTTTCGATGTATGATGTGGTTTCGAAGTTATGATGTACTGTATAATGCGGTTTCATTGCTGAGCGCTCTGCTTCTTCGTGTGAGCACATCGGCATTTTTTCCCACGGAGATGAAAGCGTTTGGGGTAAATGTAGTAGCTTTGCTGTAAAACTGTTGTGTCTTCGAAGCATGAAGCGTACAAGCACGAGGCGTTCAAAAGCGATTTTCCTGGTGGGTTCTTTTAGTACACGTTATGTTCTAGCCAGTGCTGCCACTCCTGCGCCAAATGCGCCAATTTGCGCAAATGAGGTATCCTGCGCCATCCTGATAAAAAACCACGATTTTGCAAGCAAGTGCGCCAAAAGTGCGCCAAAATTTGTGTCGCGCCAATCGCGTGCAGCCTGTTACAAGCACTACTTCGCAGTGGTCTCTAGACATGTACTATAACTAAATCGGGTTGATAACTTGAACTCCCTCGCACCCGTAATCGTGTTTTCCGCGGTGAGTTTGGTTGGCGCCGTCACTGTACCGCCGATACAGTGTTTTCGTCTAGCAAGTCATTGCAGCGCTGGCGTACCGCGGTTAAAAACTTTCCTTCTTGTTGTAGTTTCCAATAATTCCTGCTATAAACAATAGGTAGTTTTAGGTGGCGTTTATTGCCGGCCCTCTCCGCTCTGAGAGCCAGCGGGAGCGCCGTTTCGCGGCATGCGTGACGCGGTCGGCTGCAAGTGAAGCGGGCCGTGAAAAACAGCCAGTCTCTCTAAAGCACGAACCTCATGGAGCGTTTTCTGCTTGCGAAAACGCGCCGCGTAAGCACCCGCACTCTGCGCGCGGCGTGGCAACATGGCGGCGGCTTCGGCCGCGAAGTGGTGTGGGAGCTGGAGCGACCACTTTTAAGCGCTCTCTAAAACACCCGCTCAAGGCGCGCACGAAGTTGCTTGTGTGGTAAAGGAGCTTATAATGTGGGCGAAATTGGTACTATAAAACATCATCCGCGTCGCTAGTGAAAACGTCCATGCAATACCTGCCGGGGTAGTAAGCCTAAAAACCGCCGACGGAGCCAGCCGGCCGTGACCGGGCTGTCTCGAGCGCTTCAAAACCGCCGCCATGAGGCACGCGCCTCCCCATTGGCGCAAGTCGCCAGGCTCCTCCCACTGCCGCGCGCGACGCGCGTCATTTCTGAGCTTGGTAGGAACTGCCGCGTGCGGGCGTGAAAAAATCGCACGCGCACCGCCGACGCGCACGAATCGCATGCAAAAGTGCTCCATGCGCATTTCTCGTGCACATTTCCAGCTAGCTTGGAAATGCGCACGGGGACTGATAGCAAGCGCCTGCATCTAATAAAATGAAAAAGTTAAAACACGAGGGCTTGCCTCAACAATTAATAAACTAGAAAAGAGGCGCGTTGTTTTTTTGCTAGGCAGGTTTGTCGAAGCATTTCAATATTCATTATCGTGTTGCATGTTGTCTTTTATCCACACCAGAAAGGAACTAAATACCTTGCAAATTATGTTTTGTTGCATTTTTGCTATTGCGTGGATACTTGGGGATTTAATTGCATCAAACTTCTGGCGACTTCTAGCGACTGTTTCGAAATAAGTGGAAAAAAAATCCCATTGCCCCAGGAATGACAGGTCGGGCTATAAAGAGCCAAATATGGCTACTTTTTCTTGTGGTTGTAGAACTTTTCTTTATTGGCTATTTCGCTATTCTTGGGCTATAGGGGAGAGCTGACTGTGAAAGCTATTTTTAATGCATGTTCGAGCCTGCCAACTATGAAGCGTTTTCAGTGACTCCTTGAAAAAGATTTCCCCTAGTAGGGACAAGAAGACCATTATTCTTGAGCTGTGCCGTCCATTTGTGATCGCATGTGGGAAAAGCACCTTGAAGCGCATTCCATGACGACCTACACATCAATTACTGGACGATACTGGTCAATCTTTAGTGTTGAGAGATGCTTTGGACTCATCTAGCAGTTGATGTTTAGTTGCTCCAAGGTGCTCCAAAACTGGCATTTAGGTGCTCCAAATTGCTCCAAAATTAATAATTTGCTGATACAAAAATTGCTCCAAATCACCGTTCATCAGTGGCACCACTGGTTCTAGCGCAAGGCGTTGGAAAACTAGTGTCTCGGTGTTTTAGTATCGTGACCACATGAGACGACAACAGTCCAAGCCCCTAATGGGCTTCACCCCTAATACTGGTTTTGGGTCATTAAAACGACTGCTTTGTCTTGGTACAGTATAGCATCGTTACAACAAACCACATTAGTGATCACGATTTGAGTCTGCTGTAAAAGTAGTACGAAGAATGCTAATACAGTTGAACCTCGTTATAAGAGACATGGATGTAAGAGACAAATGGGTATAAGAGACACTATTCACCCACATGGTTGGCTGCCCTATCTTTCCCATTAAACTGACCTCTTTTATAACAGACATCGAATGTATAAAGTCGGTTATAAGGGACAAGTCATCCTTGAAGTTTAGTCAATAATCTCACTTGTAACAGACATTTTAACTTCAGATGCAGTGCCACCAGTCACTAATTGCAGTTGCTTCCATTGTGGAAACACAGGTGGACGACAGACGTCTGCGGTCGCTATTATAACTTCAGCAAACACACAGTGGTTCAGTCAGCTATGAAATGACGATGAGAAGCCCTGCCAATGGAAATGCAACTTACAGAAGTGGTTGAAGCTTACTGCCATCCATTGGAGCGCGACCGCACATGCGGGCTTGCCCACTCGCGTAGCTCCCAATCAAGAAGCATCGCAGATGTTGAGTCCTGCAAGCGTAATGAATAGACTGAGCACACAGCGGAAGAAGCTGTGTGCTCTGGCTATTCATCAGGCTTGTGAACTCAACATCTACAATTCATCTTCCACAAACAGTGAAGCTTGTAGAATCGGTTGTAAAAAACAGTGTAAATACAGTCATGAAGCAAACAAAGATTCAGAACTGTTTCATAAATTCTGGGCACCAAACATAAATTGGAATGAATCTTTTGCAACATGCTGTAGCGTTTTTTTGAGCTCATTTTAGTCATATGGTGCCTACATTGAACTAGGACTGATTATTAAAGGAAAACATGGTTCCCTGCTTATAAGAGACATCTCATATAAGAGACAGAAACTGCTCCCCGGTACGTGTCTCTTATAAAGGGGTTCAACTGTAGTAGACTTTGATGGAATCATAAGTGGGGCCGGTTATAACGAGAGTTCAGTGTTAACTGCTGAAGAAAAAAACAGAAAAAAAATGAAGGTGTGCTGGTCATTTTTTAAAATTTAGTTACAACTGAAACACGTCGGTGTAACAAACCTTCAGGATGACTTGGGATTTTCAACGGCTTCATCCCTCCTGCGATGCCATGAAGCATGTCACAAGACCTCCCGCGCGAGTCTTCTCACTCTTGTCGTGCTCTTGTTGTATGGCACCTTCTCCATTTTTATTACTGCTACCCTTTCACTTCTGCAATCTACACTGGAATTTCCATTGTCTCTACATGAACTCCACTTGATGAACATTCTAGGGGGAGACAGCTGTGCATATTGTGCAGTTTTCATACAATTTCGTGTCCCCGCGCCAGGGTGCAATTGTGATAGTTGTGCCAATCTGCTCTAAAGCAGCCTGCAAAGCAAGGATTTTGATGCTCGCGCCAGTTTCGAAGGAGGAAGTGACCTAGTTGGCAACAGGATTTTTTTAGGTGGTGCTGTTCTTGGCGGAGATGGGGTGATGAGGGCTTGGTATCGTTAAGTCAGCCGAGCCCTCGTCTTGTGCCCACCAGTCACCGCTTGTCACTCACTCAAAAATGCACAAACGGCAGAAAAATAAATACTGTGAAATGCAGCAAACGATAGCTGCTAAAGTGCAATTGGCTCGACGGTCGGGTTCGCTCAAACGGCCTTCCTGAAGAACGCTCGACGCGCTTTGCCGATCTTTTCCCTTGTTTAGCTTACGCGGTCAGCTGGGTTCCCGTGTAGTCATTTTGTCTGTTGTGGTATTGAAAAGTGACACTACACGAGGACAGTGCTTGAGAATGTGCGCCAGATTATGGGAAGTTGTGCGGCTTGAATGGCGGAGTTCATTGAAAACATACTGCCCACGACTTTGCCATGGTCGGCCCTTGAGTGTGACAAGCGAACTTTTCGTCACATCGCGATGCTCTAAACCGTCGAGTTATTCCACCTGTGTTTGACAGCATGCTCACGATCCTCGGGAGTGGAATGGTAGAACGCAAGTTGTGGCCCACACTGCATCGCCGCAATGTGTTCAGGCAGCGCCAAATAGCAGAACATGTTGCTGTTGCACGCGGGCAATAGTAATTATGCATCTGAAGTGAAATTTGATGCCAAAAGCAAGGTGGCTAAGCAAAGCAAGGTTGGGCAATTTACGGTCTGGCTAAAGCTGTGCTCCAGGGGGGATTGAAGTGGAAGAACTGATAGTTGCAACGACGGTCACCTCACTCTGCGCAACTTTGGCCACAGACAACGCTGTGTGGGATTACAAAAATAATAATGTCAGCATTTAAAGGGTAAAAAATACGCACTGCAATTGTACCGTTTTTCAGTTACCCGGCTGCGACTGTGATTTCTCACTGCGGGAATAGTGCTTGCCATGCCTTGGCTTTACACTTTACACTAAATACTTTGGACGGTATTGATTCCTTGTGACCTAAATTACCCTCCACAACTCTTCTTCTGCACGAAACTGACCTTAGATTCTTACAAGTGTGCCAGTTGCACACGCATGTGCAGTTTGCAGCTCCAAGGGGGGGGGGGTGGGGGTAGCAACGTTGCCAAGGCGCCGTAAAGCCAAAATACAGATCACATTAGTGCTTGTGCTGAGTTGTATGGGCTTCATGGGCCTTACTAAATTCATTACACCAAAAAAACAACAAAGTAGGGCCGCATTCATTACGGCACAAATTTTGTCGGGGCGCAGTTTTCACTATCTCGATCTATTCTTGACGACACGTCAGACGGCAGGTCGGCCCACCATTTTTGACGGTCAGCCAGTCACACTACGTGGAATTTCCATCAGCCATCGCAGTTGGCCGAGGGGTCACCAATTTGCCGCTGTCGTGTCGGCCTAGTGTGACTGCGCTTTAAAGATTTTGGCGCAAGTTAAAAACTCCCGCAGGTGGTCAGAATCAATCCATAAGAGCCCGCGGCGTACCTCTTACCCGAGGTGTAGCCTTAGCACTTCGAACCTCCAAAATTTAACTTTGAATTTTTCGTGGTGTGCAGGAGCTAGGTTTTCAATTTCTTTTTCACCCCCCATCC
This sequence comes from Haemaphysalis longicornis, assembly GCA_013339765.2. NCBI lineage: Eukaryota > Metazoa > Arthropoda > Arachnida > Ixodida > Ixodidae > Haemaphysalis > Haemaphysalis longicornis. The sequence goes on along the minus strand of CM023452.1, from coordinate 75,733,652 downwards.
CTTGACGTTTTTCTCAATCCCGGCAGAACTCGTGCTCTCTGCTGGAGCTGGTGGTGGCCACCTCACTCAAGGAGAACGGAGTGTCTTACCCGCTGGATGTTGACGCTCTGCGGGAGATTGCAGACGCCCTCATTGCGGTCATGACCGGCTGCAGGCACCGGGTGAGTGATGCCCCATGGTCATGGTCACGCAGGAGAGAAATGGGACGTTGTCGTGCGAGTTATCGTGGACTTTGGCATAACCTATCTGGCATGGCCGTGGGTGTTGCACATTTCGTAGCTTTCAACTCGCTCGACTGTTTTGTGCTACAGCACTAAGTTTCACCTTTTTTGCCCCTCCCCTTTCCTTTGCCTTGGAAACTGGTGAAGCCAGGTGGAAAGTTGGCTTTCCAAAGCATTAAAAACTTAGTGCTAATGTGCAAACTTTCAGTTCTTGGAATGAAGTTGCGCTCTCGACACTAGCACTACATGGATTGTAGTGTTAAATGCCTAGTAAGAGAGCGGCAACTTTTGGTGCAAACTAGGTAAAACACCACAGACGTCTGCGGGCTGTTGCAATGGAAGTCTATTTCTTGCCAGCATGGACAAAATGATAGCAAAAACAGCAATGCAGTGATGGGGATGGGGCTGTTCATGCTTGCTACTGCTTACCTATCACTGCGTGCACGTTTCGTGTCTTGAATATCTTCTTGGGTGTTGTTTCTTATTGTCCATTTAAAGGGACACTGAAGTGATATGTAAACATTGCGGGATTACTAGCGCAAATTGTAGTCCGGAGTCCCCAGGCCATGTTTCGACCACTCTAGGCGCGTTTACGCGATTTTATTTAGTAGAAAAACTAATTCGAAAACGCTGTCCTCCTCTCTTTACGCTCGCCCATTTTCTGTGGCGTTTTCGTGTGACGTCAGGAGGGGATGAGCTGGCAATTGGCTGCGCCACGGCTGCGCTACTGCACGGCTCCCCGGCCGACAGAGTCAGTCGGCCCAGCGTTTCGTCCGCCGGCCGCCGGCGGGTCGTCGCAATCAAGGAGGTTAAAAAAAAATTGCTTGGTCGCAATTCGTGCGCTTAGTTGGAAACGAAGCCAGGACACGTTTGTGAATGGAAGAATGTGCCTTTCTTTACTTGGTTTGTTTGTACACTGTATCTAGCTCCCAAGTCAAGGGCGCTTCACACAAGCGCTGGCACATGCGACGCTTTCGCTGACTGGTACGCCAGTAGGAAAATATAAGGCCTCTTGAAGGCGGGAGAAGAGTCAGCGAAGTCAATATAGGTACTAAGCAAATAAAATCAAACTGATATTTTTACCGTACAGCGTAAAACTAGGGCGCGGGAAGCACTGTTTTTGCGCTGGGCGGAACAAGCACAGCGGTCAGCAGCAGCACGGACTACTCATCTGCGAACGCTTTTCCGTCTACGAAATGCATTGCTAGGACGTGAGCTACTGCTGGAAACTCGGGCGACGCTTACTGCACGATCGCAGTACAACAAATAGTCACCTAAGCGGCTTGAAATGCCAAAACTAAATAAAAGTGTAAACCGGTTGTACAATATATACCATATATTAGCAAGGAATTGGCGTCCCGCTCCGTAGCCTAGCGGTCTGAGGCTCTAGGAATTCACGGCAAATGTTTTGCGAGTCACGAGTTCGAATCCCGAGGGTACGTGCTTTTTTTTGTTTTTTTTTTGTAAGTTAACTTTTTGTTTTTCCGCCGATGTTTTCTATATTGAGTTCACCTTTTTTGGGGCCGCAACGTTCATGGCTCCACGAATCAGTTACAGAACGCGCGCAGGCTGGCACTGGCGCGGCTAGCGAGTTCTCGTTGGCGTGCTGTTGCCATAATCACCGACTGCTTGCAGGCAGTGGGCACAGGCCAGAATGAACAGACCCTTGGCCTGTGCGAGCACGCTTTTTACGATACAGGCATTGAGGGAGGCAAGCTCCAATATGGGGGAAAAGCGCATGACATTTGGGCGGTCTGCGGGTACGCGGAGGGCGTTCATGCACTGTGTAGGTCTCGGCTAGTGAATGCTACGACTACAAGCCGTCCTGGGAGGCTTATCTTGTGCATTTTACAGCCGACAACATGGCAGAAGCGCGGTACGATGATTACTGAGATATTGAGAATGCCCATCCAACAAAGCCATTGGTTATGTTTTACAGAACCGAAACCGAAACTTGTGTGATTGCTAACCTTGGGCATCGTCCAATCACGGCGCCCCTCCTCTCAACGTCACAGCCTTAGTTGGTGCGGCCGCCGCAAACCGCGCATGGTAGTTTTTCTTCTTTCGCGCTTTGTAAAATAATTACCGATTTGTCAACCGGATAAACGATGAAAAGTGTGCTAATTTGAGCCAGTCTACGCAGTGCAAGCAAAAACGGGAGCTTGACAAATTCACTTCAGTGTCCCTTTTAAAAGGGGGACGCGGCAAGTATAAACTTTTTTTGTTATATTCATGGACCAAATTTAATCACTGTTGGAGCATTTATGCAGTTAATTACCCTAATCACAAAACTGGGATCAACATAAAGATATATCCTCCATAATTTTTTTACTCTCAAGACACTCATTACGTTCGCAAAGCTATCCTGGGATCAATTAGTGAGAGACTGAACGAGGTGTTTTATGCCAACCTGATCGGGGAGGTCTATTCTGTGCAAGGAAGCTAGCAGATCACTGCCTTATGTCTTATGGGTATCCAAAAAGAAGGAGAATAACAGAAGTTTCACTTTCGTTTTGAAATAGTTTCACTTTCCATGGTAGAGGTGTGGGACGAAAGGCCCTGTGGTGAGGAATGAAGCGTTCCTTAACCCTGCAGGGTGCCATTGAGAGCTGCTGCGAGTCACTGCGAAGCCTGTGCCATGTCCTGTCGAGTAGCAAGGACCCGGAGATTGCCGACATCCCCTTTGGCCTTCTCAAAAGCGTATGTGTTGACGCCACACTAATTTTGTTGCTGTGGAACTTTGTTTCTTCTCTGTTCTTCCTCTCTCACCTAATTTCTTTCTTCACTTATTCTGAAAGCGTGGTGCACACTTAGCCAGGTTGAAGGTGATGTTTGTGAATGCAATGAAGCAGGCACTCGATGAAGCAGAGTTAGAAAGGTTGCATTTAATGGGATTGTATTGTTCCTGTTCATGTATCAGACTGGTTGCATTGATCCAGTTATTTTCCACCGGTTGGCACTACTCAGTTGGTTTCGTTGCTTTTGTTTATTTAATCTAAAAACTGGAAGTCAGAGCATTCATTATGCAGCGGGTAGGGTTGGATATACAAGAATGGACCGAATGTTATGGGGGGATAGAAGATCGAAATACAGTCTAACCCACTTATAACAATAATGATGCACCACAAAAAAGCCATCGTTATAACCAATAATTGTTATAACAGGGTTGGGCACAAAATTAAGCACTTAGCGGTTTTCACCCAGTATTTACAAAACAGAAATGTAATTGCACGGCTGAGCACCCAGGCTTAGGTATGCGTGGGCCAACCAAATCCACAGGGCCTTTAGGAAAAAGACCAGAGTCTTTCACATAGGAAGAAGTCTCCGCATCAAAGTGTTGTTGTCTTCTGCCTTTTTTAACATCGGTAATCAACAGTAGCCTAGTGGATCCCCATTACCCAGCTATAGGTTTATTTTAATATGGACAGTGTTGAAGAGCTGCCCCCTGCCCCTCTCTTATTTTCTGGGCCAGATGACTGCAGGAGATAAGAGGGGCAGTCAGAAGTCTCCTCCTTCAGGTATGGCATGGCTACATTAGAGGCACCAACTTTTTCTGAGTATTGAAAAGATAGAAAATGCTGCAACTTATTTCGTGCTTAAAAAGCCATGCTTGGTCACACACAATGCACCCAAGATCTTTCACAGATCTCCAAATACTAGGGATGGGCGAATATTCGGTATTGTCGAATATTCGATCGAATAGCTCTCTATTCGTTATTCGCTTCGATCCGAATGCAGGTATTCGATATTTTCGAATTATTCAATGCTCCCGAATAGGCAGCTAAAAGCCAAGCTTTTCGGTCAAGCTTTCCGAGAGTTACCCCAGGCTTGGCTCAAGACCCACCAACGCGGACATTTCTATTATCAGTGCCGGCACTGCCGAGTTGCTGCCTTGCCTAGAGGTTCGACGAAGCTCTCGGCCGCCAGCACACTTTAGGTTAAAAAAAAAAGGCGGCACTGAAACGACACTGCTCCGAACATAGCGGCACCAAGCCAGCAGACTTGTACAGGCCGCCATTTTGAATAGGCATGCCGCCATTTTGAATAGGCTCGCACAGTGCGGCAGTACGCCGCACTAAGCGAGCCTATTCAAAATGGCGGCCAGCCACTTGTGCTTTGCTTGGCTACGGCCGAGGATACTAGTGGCTACAATACTTCTTTTTTTAGCGGAGCTTCTAGGCGGCGCTTAACTCTGCGAGTTTCTAGGCGGCGCTTAAACTTGTGAATGAGCAGCCGGCGGAAACTGCTGCACCTAGAGCATGTGGCGCAACAGGCATTTCTTCATGAAAACTTGTGAATACAGCAAAGGAAAGCTGTGTGTAAGATTTTGCAATAAATGTTCAACTGGCAATAGTTTTACACAATGCTGTGCCTACGTGAGTTCTAATTATTAGAAAAAATTGTGTACATTAGTCAGGTCACAAGTTGCTCATTTGTCTTTGTGATTTGCAATGTGTACTATTCGAACTATTCGATTCGAAATTATTCGACCAAATCACTATTCGCTTCGAATTCGCTTCGAACCTCAAAATCTATATTCGCCCATCCCTACCAAATACTATACCTTATGTGGGTTCATACTGTCAGGCTCAATTGTTATAACCAATAATGAGGAAAATGACCATTGTTATAAGAGGTTTATTTTGCCATATAACATATAGCAATGGTGACGGTGCCACAACTGTTCATTGTTATATCCAGTATATTGTTATAACTGGTATTGTTTTAAGCGGGTTGGACTGTACTATATTAAATGCTCTGGTATCTGGGTTTTAGAGTGACCTAGCTGGCAGTAGAAATTACGCCGTGGACTGCCAACTGGCATGGTGGTAGAGAACAGCCAGGAATGCACACGATGCTGGAAGGGCCGTCACCAATGTTTATCGGCAGTCCAGTAATGCTTGCTGGGTGCGTCACTTAGTCACCGACAAGGCCAACCAATCCTTGTCTGTCTGCCTGAGCTTTGTATTTTTCATTTGTCCCTTTTAAGTGCGAATGCACTTCTTAAGCGACCCTGAACCTGCGTCCACCGGCGATGTCCGCATAGCATACCCACGTGGGGGATTGGCCAGGAATCTCCTCGTCTTCCTTGGCAACGGGGGAGATGGGCGCGCGCTGCCTGGCCGCTGAAATGGCACATACCCACGTGGGGGATTGGCCAGGAATCGGGCGTGAGAAGGGCTAATGCACCCGCCTAAAGGAGTACTGACACGAAATTTCAAAGCTGAGATCCGCTCTAGCAATCAACACGACAACACAAATAGGTGTCTGCGAATAAATGCACCTTTCTTTCTTTGTAGTTGTGTGTGTGTGTGATCTCTCTTTCGCGAACATTACCGAACCGCGCAAATTCAACTCGTGCATTCGCACTTTCACATTCTTCCCCTGGGGGAAATGCGGGGAATTTTTTTTGTTGTCCGGGACTGCTGTGAGGCATTTCCATGGGCAAACAACCATTCCAGGCCCTGTCCTCGCTGACGTCGAGGTCCAAGTCCTCGTCCATCACAAGGCGGTCGGCCGGCCTGCCACTTCTCGTCAGGGCACTGCTGGAAGGAGAGGCGAGGAACGTTAAGGTGAGCTTGTGCAGAAAGATGTTGTGAGTGTTGTCTACTGTTATGGTTTGTGTTACAACGTCAGAGATGGAGCTGTGATCTTTTATAGCATCCTCGATAACCACACCGCTGCGCACAGGGTGCACCAGTGAGCCGTTTCATCCTCAATGAACTGCACTGGTGTGCACCATCTGGCCTTGATAAACTGGGGCGCACCGCTGCAGGGGCAATTTTGGGTTGCCCCCGTTGCTCACAGAGTCACGGAGCGTGGGGGTGCAGTCCCAAGATGCATTGCGAATGACGCCAACAAAGTGGGGTCGATGCACTCGTGTGAAGACAGAATGCTGACAAGGATAGGTTGTTTGGGAATTCATCAGACAGCGATGCGAGTGGCTCAGAACGGGCGCTAATAACGACCAGAGATCGCTGATGAGCACGCAAACATTAAGTGCCTTGCAGGAATTTCGCTTACTGCAAAGAAGTCTGCATGGCCAGCCAGTAGGAGTAAATATTGGAGCTTTGCGTCCGTTTTGTTCGAATGAGGCATCGCACACAGTCAAGGAGTGCCTAGACCATGGAGGGCTATTTCACCGTAGCTGAGGGGCAGGCCATGACTGCAGGCATTTTCGCTGTTATGGTTCTCAGAAGACAAGAAGCAGTTTGTAAGTTGCTGTGTGGTGGGAGTGTGCTGTGATGCGTGTGTGAGGTTATAAGGTTGTGTGTGGGCTTGCAATAGATGTCGGTTTGTACCAGCGCTGTGTCATACTGAGCTACTTCCTTGGCACCTGTCAATGCTTCCTTGAGTTCAAATTGTAAAAAACACTTACGACTGGAGTGCTTTTCAGATTTTCAAATTTTTGCGGGATTTTACATTGTCTGTGCATACAGCCTCAATACAATTTAAGAAGTTTGCAAGAAGATAGTGCATTTTGTCTTGTTACACTCTGTTAAAAACCCCTTTTCTAAAAGGTTAGGTGTTTCACGTGCATGTGTATTACAAACTGATTCAAAAGGGTACTTTCCTCCCAAAGATGTTACAAATTTGATTTCTTAGGCCCCCGAGATGACATCATAAGTGTTGGGAACTGCTCCAAATCAAGGTTCTTCCACTGCAAAATGGAAATTTCGCTGCTCCAAAAACAGCTGCCAAATCTATTTGGATTGTCTCAGTGTGGCTTGCGAATGGCTCTCAGGAACAACAGCATTTGTCAGGGTTCGCACAGGTCCTTGAAAACCCTGAAAACCCTTGAATTTAGAAGTGTAAATTTCAAGGCCTGGAAAGTCCTGGAAGTTTTAAAGGGTCCTTAAAAACCCTTGATTTTTCTGGAGAGAACCAATGGCCCTATCTTTTCACGAGAATTTAAAGTGTTTGTCGGCAATTTTAGGTGTTAAAAATGTAAAGAAACATTGTAACAATCAGTTTCAGTGTATTGCGTGAAATTACGAGTTGTGGATTCTCATTATTACGATGCAACATTGGGAGCAGCACTCCTCAATAGAATTCATGTCACGATACAATCCCGTGAAAGCCGGCTTCTGTTCTCTATCTTGCATGTTCCATCTAGTCTGTGGACTAGCCTTTCATTGCATGTTTGCTGTGCCTCATACGCTCCATCTGAGTTTGCTTTTACGTGCAAATGGTGGATGTGTACATAGTTCATCCTGCCTGCAGCAACACTTGCTGACAAAGCAGGAGATGCAGGCAACATTAACGAAGTTTTGAAATCTAACAGCCTCAGCAAAACACCAAGAAAAAAGAAAAAAAGTCTAAATACAAAGTATGAAATAAAAAATAAAGCAGGGGGGCATTCATGACCCATAGCCCCTATCTAAATGTGCATTAATGTTCTTAGGCATTTGGAAATAAAAAATCCCAGGTAAAACATTAGATGGGGACCTTGAAAATGTGTTTTCTGGTCCTTGAAAGTCCTTGAAACCCTTGAATTTTGCTTTTGAAGCCCGTACGAACCCTGGCACTGTGTTTGTACTGCTAAGCAATCACAGGTCGTGCTCTCTAGCCTAGCATGTCACAGGCATGTACTGATTCCTGATTTGATTTTCTTCACATTCTGGCTATGCTCTGTTGTTCTCATCTTCATCATCCACTGGCACCTTATCACATATGCCTGCAGAGCATGCTTGTCGATCGGCCACCACTTCTGTCACTGTTGTTTGTTTGTTTTTTCCAACAGTAGTCTTTCTTGAGCTACCTAAATGCAAAAATTTTGGTTGTCTGTCTGTCTTTCGATTCAACTGCCTGATGAAGAATAAGAAAAATTATTGAGTGAGATGTATGTATAGGCAAAACCTTTTGTGAACCACCAAGCGTACGGCAATCTTTTTGGAGCAAAAATACACATGAGACACATTTGAGACAAAACATCAATGCACAGCTGATACTAGCAGTGTTCTTCCAATTGAAAGTAGAGACGTGTTTTACGTTTGTGATAGCAAATTAAAAAAAATGCATTCAAAACAGTGTTTTAACCAGAAATACAAAAAGGGGTCGTGGTTTGCATCAGTAATCAAAGGTCACTACAGGTGGTGCTTAAGCAGCGCGAAGCAGGAAAATTGAATTGGTTTAAACAAACTTCGTCAGGTGTTTATCATGGTAGGGGCTAGGTGGGAGGGGAAGGGCATGACAGTGGTGGGAGAGAGAGAAGGGAAAGAGAGAGAGAGAGAGAGAGAGAGAGAGAGAGAACAATTACGTGGCAGAGGTGGCAGAGAGCTAGCATCTTTCAGCGACATTTGGGGCTAAATGAGCAGATACGCGGCCCATTTTTTTCCTTCTTCTTCGTCTCTTTTCAAGAAGGGCCACTCCATCTTTCCCTCTTCCAGCGTGCCATGTCCTGGGCGGTCGACTTCCTGAGCCGCGTGGTGGAGGAACACCCCCAAGAGCAGCAGCCACCCCCCGATGAAACCACCACGGTGGACGTGCCCCAGGCGGAGGCCCTGCACGTGCTGTGCGCCATCGTCGGGTCAGCCTCCCTGGTCGCACCGGTGCTGCCGCACCTGGGGTGCATCCTGTGGCTCTGCTTCCAGGGGTTGGCCTCGCCTCTGTGGCTGGTGCGCAACGCTGCTCACCAGCTGTACGGTGGGTAGCTCTTCACTCGGTTCCAAGCTTTTGTGGGCACGTACGTGCGCAGGTGGGAATCGCAGAGGCAGTGCTCTTTCTTGAGCAATCTGAACACAAAGTACTCCCCCGTGTGTCTGCGCATCCGTCCTGCCCGTCTGTTACTCGATTCAGCTTTCCAGCGAGAAAACAGGTGACGGAAGGCTTGAGCATTGATTGTAAAGTACAGTACGGTGCACAACGCACTTGTCTAAAGCAGAGAGTTCAACTTCAACTGCTTACCTCTGAGGACTGCGGACACAAGTGATTCGCAGGAAAACATTTGGGACACAAGATTGAAACGGTAAAAAAGAGAAGGCAAGCGTTGCAGGGGGCGGTAGAAAGCTGGATGGGCAGATGAGATCAAGAAGTTTGCGGGGATAAACTGGACGCAGTTAGCGCAGGACCGGGATAAGTGGAGATCCATGAGAGAGGCCTTTGCCCTGCAGTGGGCGTAGACAGGCTATATGAAAATGATTATTATGATTTGGTATGCAAGGGCGGACTAGAACTTTGGACCACTGCAGTAGTTTTCTTGAAATTTTTTTTTTTGGAGACTTCAGGATAAGGTTGTAAGTAGAAAGGGTCTGTTATGGACAAGTGCATTGCCCTTTGCGCGTATAAGCAGGAGTACTCCAAACTATTAGAACAGCAGGCGTGGGTCATATGTTTCCCCATTATTCGGCACAGAGGAAACCTGACACACAGGTTGAGGTAAATTGTAGGTACACAACCAGTTGCACCCACATTCTTCTAATTATGAATACACGTTCATTTGGTTTTTATAACCACAAGTGGAAGAAGAAACAACATGTTGTAAAACAGGCTTGGATGGAATCGGGGTAAAAGGCACACTAAAAAAAAAGAAAGGAAAGAGATGCTGGCTCAAGCTTTTCTGAGTGCTCTTCAGTCTTTTTCTTTTTCCTTTTTTTTTTTTTTTGTTTTCTTGGTCGACAGGTGGGACGGCCCCGAGGGTCATAGGGCTGAAGAAGACCAGGGAGGAGTTTGTAGGCCATGATGCGGTCACTGCCCTGGATCTGTTTGCGAGGTTCCCCGAGCTCAGGGGAATGTTTCTGAGCAAGCTCCGCCGCTGCCTCGGCTCGGAGAGGGACGAGCTGTACTTTGTGCTGGACTTCCTCTCCAGGCTAAAGCCACCGGCCAACAACCGAGAGGGCCTGTGAGTTCAGCTTTTCCTCCCCCTTCCCATCTCTCTCTGTTGTTTTTATCTGACTAGTCAGTTTTTTCTTTTAACTTTTTATGCACCCAGTGGTGAGACAGCCGCATATATTGCACTGTTTTGATACAAATTTGTTTTCCTGCACCAAACTGCTCCCCAATAGCCTAAAAGCAAGGTACAGTAGAACCCCGTTGTACGTTTGCAGTTCATACGATTTCCAGACTACACTATCCATCGTGAACACTAAAAATTTCCCATAGTACATTTCTTACAGGATAGTTAGGGGTATGCGAATGCCGAATAGTAACTTTTGAATCAAATCGAATTCGAAAAAAAGCCGAATATCGAATCAAATATGGAATGTCAATTTTTTTTTACATGGCTCGATTTTTTTATATGTTTTTGTGCAGAAGCAGAAGCTACCGTATTTACTCGCATAATGAACCCACTCGCGTAATGAACCCTCCCCCCACTTTTCTTGTTGAGAATTTACTTTTTTGTCACTGAATAAAAAATGCAGCAGGAATATGTTTTTATTTTAAGCATGGTTGCTGATGCTGTAGGCGATCGCAGTAACTTGATATCGTGCTACAGTATGCGCAGAAATGCTAAAAATGCACTCCAAGGAAAACAAAGCTCATCAGTAGCCGGAGACGTGAGCGCGAATGCCGTGGCTTAGAATTTAAAAATTGCGCGTTTGCGGTGCGCCACCTGTTGAATGCAAAACAAACCTTGCGCCATAAAAACGTTGCGGCGTGCGAACAAAGCACTAAACGTACTCCGCACTCCTCTGCTCTTGCAGTTACGCGACCTCGCCATTTTTTTGTCCGTGGTTTTGTTGTTCAGCTGTGTTCCCAAACCCTTTTTTTTTGTGGTCATGCTGTGCGGTGTTTTAAACTACGGGAGCGGAGAATGCGCCACACATGGAAATGGCGCAGCTAGTGTTGACCCAGTGCGTGTAGGCTACAGGCGAAAATGAGAGGTTTTCGGGCGGTGAACAGGGGTCGCCGTGTGTTTCGTGGGCCCAAAGAAGCTTGACAGTGTGGAAAAGAAGTTTTGGAGTGCCTTGACGGCATGGAAGACGGTGCCGACAACAAAAGTGCGGCCGCAAGCGACTTCAGTGAGGAGGAAAGCTCCATGGCGAAGGGGGACGATGGCGAGTTGAAAATAAAAAAAATTTCATTACATAATTACCTACGTGTTTTTACGAAAATGGTAAGGCTCTGACAGCGCTTTTCTTGGCAACTTTATTGTAAGAAATTTCAACTTTTAAAAATCTCTTGCAATTTTTTCCCCGCATAATGAACCCTCTCCCCAAATTCATGCCGAATTTTCCCGAAAAAAAGTGGGTTCATTACGCGAGTAAATACGGTACTTTCATGTTCGGGAGACATGTCTTTTTTTTTTTCAACCCAGAGAAACGCACTTTTCATCTCGCATCGGCGGTACTCCAGGAATCCGGAGTGGGCTAGATATGCATTTTGGGGAAAAAAAAAAAACGACCTGCACTAGAATTGCTGTACTGCAATCATAGGCAATGACTATACAGTGCCTCCTAACTCAGAAACAAGCACTTTGCAGGCATGAACAATATGACGTGAAAACACGGCACAACCACAATCATGGAGCACGATGAGCACTTCTTCGGAAGCACATGGGCAGCGTGAGGTGTGATTAATATGTAGCGGACGGAAAGCTCTCGCTACAGTCGCCGTGGACAAGCCTGCGCTACCCTTTGTGGTCTCAAAAAACAAATAAACACACCAACTGCATTACAAACAGCCAGAACCGCTTTTGATTTTAAATTAACAGAAGCGCTGTCAAAACAGTGGCGGTCTTTACCGGAAGCTGCCCTACTATGTAAACATCCGTTCGCAGAATTCAAAATAGCAGCCACAGTCGGTGGCAACACCTTAAAAAAACGGTCTTATCGATGCGATCGCAGATTAGGCCTTGCAGCGGGATAAAATTTATGGCCTCTGCATAGCGCGCTTGTCGAAAGCGTGATTTGGATGAAACTTGCCGAGCAGATGGTGTAGCAGCAGTGCGATGGTGTGCGCCAACGTCTCTCGCTTTAGCAAAGCCAGGAAACGTTCGGAAGCTCCACTCAACTATTCGAAAAATCAAATAGTAGGTATTTGATTCGCGAATCGAATTATTCGCAGAGGTACTATTCGATTCGTATTCGAGTATTCGCACACCCCCTATGGATAGTACATTTTCCCGGGTTGTACGTTTCTCCCTAGCAGCTTTTTTTTTTTTTTTTTGTTTTTGTTTTTAAACGTATCAAGGAGGTTCTGCTGTATTTTACTCTCACATCACTTTCAATGGTGAAAAATGTCGACTTGACAACTTGATTTTCCGATCAGCCCCAAGGTGGCGTTGTTTTTGCAGTTTGATTGATTGCGAAATTAATCTATAAAGAAATGTGAGGATCAGATAGCAAAAAATGTCCCACAAAGATTGTTTGTTCGAAAGTTGCATTTTTGGATTGCACGTTTCATCACGATGAAAACCATTGTAAAGCGGCGTGAAAAATATATTTGTGCAGGTTGACAAATAGGGAAATTTATTGTGCGCTGTATCTCCGGAACTAAACTGCGCGCCACTGCCATTTTGGTGTGGTTAGGTTGGCTGGGTCCTCATCTTTCGCATTCCGGGTGCCTTTTTTATTGTCTCTCATAAACACACAAATCGCACAAGAAAAAAAAATACAGTAAAACAAAGAACATGATAGCTTCTATTACAGTAGAACCTCGTTACAAGAGACTACTGTTACAAGAGACACTTGGTTATAAGAGACATTTGAAAATGGTTTGGTTGGTTTCCCTATGTCCACCATGTTAGCAACATTGCATTCAAGAGACATGGTTACTAGACACATTCTTGTTACTTTAGTAGGACAACTTTTTTGCGTCCCTGGAGTAAATTCTTCAACTGTTTAGAAGAGACACGATGAAAGAAGGGCTTTATATGAAGGACCTAATGGAAAACTGCCCTGAAAATGAAGCTTGCGCCTGCATTTAAGAGACTGCAGAGATTCCAGAAACTTTTGAGGAGTTTTTGTTTGCAATTGTGGACCTTGTGTGTTCAAGAAGCCTACCGATCGTGTGATGCTCGCGCAAGTAAATGGAGCCCTCGAGGATGAACCAGAGGAGTAGGATTGTAGGGCAGAAAGTGTCGGCAGTTAGGGTTGACAATTGTCCAAGAGCACTTTAACGGTATTGTGAGAACAAGAACGCTTGCAAAGTGAAGGGCTTTGCCTACAAAAGTTGGGAAGAGAGCTAATACAACCTTCAGTCCCTAAAACTACGATGAACGGCTTTCTTAAACCATTGCGAGAATTTTCCCGTCGACCTGTCTGAATACGCTTTGATACTGACTTATAACAAAGTGGTCATGTTCGACTCCGTACTGTTTTTAGAATTCTTGGTTACAAGAGACATGTTTCCTGGGTCCCTTGAGTGTGTCTTGTTAGAAGGTTTTTACTGTACAGTTAAACCTCGTTATAACGAAATTGAAGTTGCGCCGCGATTTGCTCGTTATAGCCAATATTTCGTTATAGCCGTAGCCGACATTTACTGCAAATATTGTGCATTGTAGTTACCTAAAACAAAAAGCGGGCGAAATAGCATCTTGCTGCACGGCGATAGTCAGTAAAATAAACACATTCCGGAGGTAAAAAGGAAAAGTCACGAACCTACTTTATTGCAGTTCAAAACTCGTATTTCAAACAGACTTGGCTACGAAGAAGTCCGTATTCCTGATGCGAGCGATGGCTCCCTCAGCTGCGGCCGCTACGTTCACGCCATCTTCGCCGCCCTTGTGCGCGCCGAAGTAGCGACGCAGCGCGTCCACCGCATCTAGTGCCTCCGACGCCGTCCTTAGCGCTTCTTTTCAAGCCATGTGCAACAGCGCTGACGATGGACTCTCGGTTGCTCACGATGGTAGGACAGCGTACTCGTCCACACGTCAAAGTCTCTTGCCACCTTACCCGGAGTGCACCTTACCTTCCTTCGCGCCCGATGCGACGGCTTTTCATAGCCGTCTTCTGTTCAAGCGTGATAGTCTTTCGCTTTCGCTTCTCGCCTGTCGCACTCGCGTTGTTGGAATGACGCCGGCAGTACGATATAAGATAAGGCTGAAGACTGCCAAAACCCACGCACACAGAACTACGCAGCGACGTCGGCGATACGAACAGGGGGGGAGAGGAAGGAGTCTAGGTGGTGTTGTGCAAACCGCGCGCGCCGTGTGCATTGGGGTTCTCGGGCTCACCGCGGATAGTCCGCGGATTCCCCGAAGCCCTAGGGATACGTGGGAAAATGGAACGTCGGACTGCTTCTCGGGGAGCCCGCGGTGAGCCCGACACTGTGAATCGAAGGGCCCCATTGTCTGCATGCCGTGCGCAGCGAGAGGAGGGTGGGGGCTTCGCGGGCGCAGCATCCGCATGGCGCGCCAGCCAGCTTCGCGCGCGTGGCGGGAGTTTTGAACTGCTAATACAGTTGCCGCGTCACGCACTGTCTCAAATCCGCGTTGCGCACTGTTGTAAAATTAACTAAAAATTTGGTTTCTCAACGAAATTTGTTCGTTATATCCCGTAACGGGGAAATTTTACCTCGTTAAAACGAGGTTTTGAATACATTGGTTTCTATGGGGACTTTCAAGGGGAATTACGATTTGCTCGTTATATCCATTATTTCGTTATAGCCCGTCTCATTATAGCGAGGTTTTACTGTGTAGCCCTATTGGTTCTCTGGCCGGATTCACTGAGATGGCCTTCCCGATAGCTGGGCAAAGCTGCTGGTTTGTCGTTCAAGTGCTTAGTGCACTTTGCCAGTCTTTTCCCTGGTTTAGGTTATGCGGTTCCCGTGCAGTCATTTCAGCTGTTGCGGTGCTGAGCAGTGATGTTATCGTGGAGGTTATTCTTGAGGATGTGTGCCATGTTTCGGGAAGTTGCGGGGCTCCAAAGACGGAATCCATCGAAAGCAATGACTTTACTGTCGTTCGTCCTTGGGCGCAAAACATGGTGCATGTGTCTAAATGTGGGTTTGTGAAACGAAATTTTGAACTCATTGCAGTGTTTTAAAACGCCGAGCTGTATCTGTGTTTGACAGCGGCCTCATTAGTCGCAGCAACAGAGCGATCGACATGCCAAAAGTTGCGATGCAGACTGCATCGCTGCGAAGTGCTTGGGCGGCACCTGATAGCAGTTAATAATGATTGATGTATGGGAAGTGAAATTTAATGCCAAAGGTGAGGTGGCTAAACAAAGCAACGTTACTCAAATTATGATTGTGTTGAACATGCGCCTTGGGGGTGCGACGACTGTCACCTCACTTTGCGCAACTTTTTCCGTGCTGTAGACTCATTCACACAACGCTAGGTGAGGTTAGAGGTTAGTGAGGTTTATTCATCGTCATCATTGGAGGCTGATTTAGTGTTTTCATTTTAAACTGATTAAAAAGTGGACCCCCCCCCCAAGTTGCCTCAAATTTAGTTTTTTAAGTTCTTAAGGTGACTTATCAAATTTCGTTAACAGCTTCTAATTGAAGTTCTTCTGCTGCAAAAGGTGCTCCCAAATCTGTTTCAGCTGCTCACCCCTGTGCAGCTGCCGGACGTAGATTTCCTGAAATATGTGTCGTGTCATCAATGAGCCCAGTCACTGCCTTACGCTTCAGTCTGGAACAGAGCTTTCGTTCCCAGTTCAGGCCCTGAAAGCTTTTCTATAGCAAGAACAGCAGCTTGGGTTATTGATATCATTGGCATCCAGCTGTATGTGTACAGTGTATTCATCATAACGTCGTGACGTTTGTTCTTACTTGGCCCTCTACACCGATTCTAACTCTATAACACTAGCTTTTTATACAGCACCTTCAATTTTCTAGATGACAGTCACCATCATTGCATTGGTGCTCTTTGGCCTTGATGCCCTTGTGCCAAGAAAACCCATCATCATCATCATCTTTTTCTTCTTCCCTCCTTGGCGTAGCATAGGATATGTAATGTAGGTCTAATTGTAGAGTCTCTGAAATGCCCTTCGCCTGTTGTTAGGTTGAAAGCAGCGGAATTCACCTCTCTCTCTCTCTCTCTCTCTCTCTCTCTCTCTCTCACACACACACACACATTTCCTGCTTGCTTTCTTGCACCTGCGCACCTTTGCTCATCAAGCAGTGTCAAACGGTGGTTAAGAATAGCGGTCTAGACAAGGTGGCGAAGCAGTGTAAAAGATGGGAGAAATGCCGGTTTATCTGCGCCAGGGTCCGTCGTATGAAGAGGACCGCATGCACCCGAGTGTCATATCAGGGTTTTTAATGTGTTGTCACCGTGGGGAGTTTGCCGGAACCGCAGTGATCCGTTGTAAGAAGCGGGGTTCCACTGTATCATTGTTATGACAACAACACGAGGAGGCACAGCAGGTGGGGTGGTGGTGTTGCCCTCTTGGGGCAAGCGTTTGATTCTGCCACCCGCATTGCTGCCTCCGCCCGCCACCGCTGCCCCGCAACCTCCTTTGGCCATCTAGGCACACAGCTAATGAAGGCCAGTGTATGGCATTTGGGCACTAAAGACGCCAGCTGAAATCGCACTTGAACACTTTATTTGCGCTCAGTGCGCAAACGCAGTGTGTGTTGCGAAACACTAACGCACAATACAAAATAGAGTTGTCGTCAAAGCGCTCGCACGGCACAAGTCCTATTCTTCAGCTCAGCTTCACGGCATACGAACAAGTTTCTCACCTTTCTTGACCACGAGGCAAAAGACTCCTTGTTGCGATTCGTCCTGGTGTTCTTGGCGTCTCTTTCTCTGCACCGTAATGTCCGAAAAAGCACACACGGGAAATCTTTCCCTACGCACGACACACTTGTTCGCCTTGCCTTGCAGCAGCAGTAGCAGCGGTGACCGTTATCACCGTGGAGGATGTCTATCGTGCATGCACGCCCCCGGTTGCACTGGGGAGAGGCAGAGAGAGAAAAGTTGGAGGAGGATTGTTTCCCCGGGGCCGCCACATTTAGGAGAGCAATATGTTATCGAACAGAAACTAACAAGAAGTAACTTTGGCCTAACGTAGCTTTGGAATGTATGCCTCAGTGTTAAATAGCGGTGTTAAAACTCTGTGTCTGACGTTTTTGTTTTCTTTTCATTTTGCTGTGATTTAACGAGAAGCTAAGCACATGTTCCCACACTTTTTCTCGTATGCGAAATTCGGCTTCACAGAGTTCATCTTAATTGGAGTTTAGAATACTTGGCACCAGTTCAGCCCCTATACTAGGCAAGTGTTGGAATAGTCAAGGAGTAATATAGGCTCCACAATGTCCGCTTGCTTGGTTGCTGGTCTGTATGGCCAACGGCTCATTTTCACTCATTGGCGCCATCTTTTCTTTACTTCTCCCCTCTTCTCTCCCTAGGGAGTCCCTGGAGCCCTTTCGACAGAGCGTGCGCAGTCACCTCGGCTGTCGTTCGTGGAGGCTCAGGCTGCTGGCTGCCAAGTGCGTCGCAACGTTCAGTCCATCGGCCATGGACGAAGTCACGTCTTTGCTCGCAAGCGCAGCGACGTTGAGGACGGACACCCGGTCGGGCAACAACAGGGCCCAGGCCGAACTTCACGCCGCCAGCCTTCTGCTGCGGAGCAACCCAGAGTGGTTCGTACCGTATTTCAGGGTACTTGTTCCAGTTGGGGCTTGTTTAGCGTCTACAGGCAGACGTTGGGCACATGGAGATGACCACTGGGGACATGTATGCCTGCAACATTCAGTTTACCACTTTCCTGGGAAAAGCAGTGATTTGGTTAGTCTAGCAAACGATCTTTTCCCGGTCACAAAAGTACATGGTATCGAATTGTAGAAGAGTAAGTTTCCTTTGCAGTGGTGATTTTTTCAAACAGAAATTTTCATTTGAAAAAAAAAGAGAAAAGAAGCTGTACAGAAAAGTTTTGGGAAGGAACACAAAAAAATTAGCAAAAACATTGGCGTTGCTCCACAGAGAAAGGTACACAAAAAATTTAAGCTGTACATTTTGTACATGTACTATCAGTCCAAAGCTCCTCCAAGTATCAAATGCCTAACTGTAAAATTTCTTCACATACAAAAACAATGTTTGCACTAGTGGGTTTCGTGCCACTGTGCGAAGCAGTTCCTCGAAGCATAGGTTGGCCAGAAATGCATCACAGAAAGCATTGCTTTTCTGCTCCATCTTTTTCGCTCGGAGCACAATTAACAGTTCCAATACGTTTGCATTTTCTGGGACATGCGTTGAACAGGGGTATCAGGTTCTGGGCCGGTTTGGCGCATTGTTGCTTTTGGGGCTGAAATCGGATGGCGAAAAGTTGTCCTCGGAGTCTATGCTGTTATGTCACCTAAAAAGTCGCGCATAGAATCGTCCAAATCAGTAAAATGCGGTGTTTCTGCGGCACCATAGCACGCAATGTCACACCGTCCTGGTATCATCCGAGCACCCGTCACATGACACTGGTGGGGCTTTAAATAAAAAAACAAAGAGGATGTGAGTGCCTTTACTATTTATTAGATGGCGCCAGCTTTCAGAGCGCATTCGGAAAGCTCCAAATTTGAACAGGAAAATGTCAAAATTTTAATTTTAATGCGTCGATAGTATACTATCGATTTAAAGAGGCATGGCCACAGGAAGGTGTTAATTTGCTGTGGCACACATTTTCCAAGAATGGATATATCCGAGGCGAAAATCTGAGGGCAGAACCTTTGCCACCCTGTGGAAGTTTGCAGAAGCTTTGACCCTTCGGCGGGAAAAATTGGGCACTAAACAGACAAAGACGAAGATAGATGCAGACAACATATACAGACGCCAACTTGCATTGGTAGGGCTTGGGGACTGTATATGTTGTTTGTGTCTCCCATCATCCTCGTCGCTTTTTCCGCCCAACTGTTTTTAGTGCAAAAATGAACCGACAAGCGCGATAACTCCAAGAAAAGAGCACTGACGGCGGGGCTAAGCAAGAAAATGTTGTCGCCTGTGCTGTTTTGTTAGAGTTAGAATGTACTGTAAGCCCTTCAGGAAACCCTTCTGTATCTCAATAGGTTTTGTTAACTTTGAACTTCATTAGCATGACCAAAATATGTGTTTCCGTCTCTCTCTTTCTTTACTACTTGTCTCGAGCTAATCCCATTTGTTCAATAATTTCTACATTACATTACATATTCGTGCACTTTCCAGGGCGTAGAAACTGCCATTGCATGTGCAGGGCAGTAGTACAGTCAAATCCCGCCACAACGAAATTGACGGGACGTGCAAAAAAATTTTGTTGAAGCGAAAATTCGTTGGGGTGAAATCTGCCCCAACACAGTGCGGAAGGGCAGCAAAAATAGCCCCATATATTTCCACATCATTGACAACATAATACAATGTTTAGAAAAAGGAGTGACATGCAAGAAGTCGTGTTTATTCGGATAATAAACAGATAGCTGCGAGGCCGTCGGAAGCCCTCCTCTCGCTTGTGTCAGGCAGGAGCGGTGCTGTTATCTTATCCTCTCACTGGGCATGGCAGCAACTGAACTTGCTAGGCAAGTCGCGCCCACTTGCATTTACCGCAATCGCGCTCTCGACTAAGATAGGATGATGTGGGTTCAAGACTTACACAAAAACATTATTTTTGCTTTTGACTTTGAAGAAATAGGTATCCTATATTGGGGAACTCGAGTGTTGGAATAAGTGGTTTATTTTACCATGGAACGCATGCGAAAGTGGATGGTGCCATAGTGGTTTATTGTTATATCGGATATATTGTTATAAATTGTATCATTATAAGTCGACTCGACTATATTTCCTCTTTAAACTGAGTGCCATTTTCTGGACTGGACAATAAGAACTGCAACGACAATGGCACTTTTTTGCAGAATGGGCCACTTAAGGCTTTAACATCACTATTCACACATGCCTCAGTAGTCGTATCTAAATTCTCCCATTCAGTGGCAGTACACAGGTGGGTCTTTCTCATGTGCCCTGGAAGGTTGGAGTGAAATGCGCCTGACAGAACTCTGTTTTGTGCACTGCACTCGCCAATCTTATCTCACACAGTGGAGTGTCGGAACGCAGTTGCGTTTTAACGTCTTGAAGGTAAGCTGGTCTGTAGCTATTTTCTGCCAAGCTCCAAGCAAAAACATTTTTTTATAGTTAATTATCTCCCTATCAACAACACAAGAAATAGATTCAGGAAGGGAGCAAGAGAGAGTTTGCACGTAAGCTTTGCAGGCATGGGAGTACATCAATAAAGTGTCTCCTTGATTTCTATTCCAACAGATTTCTTTGAAAAGTAACGATCGTAATCCTATTTTTGTTCCTCTTCTTTTGATTTTATGCAGTGTTCAAGATGTCACGGACTGGTTTGTAGAAAGTGGAACCTGCGAACAACTCTGTCGGGTGCTGAACGGCGCACACTGCAGCCCCTTCGTGAGAGTGGAGATTGTCAACCTGTTTGATCTGCTGTCCGACCGAATCACCAGTCCGAAATGGCGGCGGCAACTCAGCCGAACCATCACCATCGACATTGTGACAAAGCACGACTGCAGGGAGGTGAGACGGCCCCAATTCATGCCATCTGCCGTACAATCTCCACAGCATGCCGTATTTATTCGAGTCTAAGCCGATAGTTTTTTTGAAATACTGTATATCAAACTCCAGGGTCGGCTTGGATTCGAGGATTTTGAAATACGCGCCAATTTCCAAGTGAAATTGAGGGAAGTGGCGCGCAGCTAGCGTCACCCAGAAAAAAAGTATTGTAGCGTGTAGTCGGAGCTTAATCGTGTACGCAGGCATCAGCGTGAACCAGCTTTTTCTGCACGCAAAAACACGGCTCGCAAGCCACAGGTGCTCTGACACAGCTGCAGAGGAGACCACCCGCACGATTCGGGTAGCTCCAGCGACCACTTCTAACCGCTCGCTGAAAACAACCGAGGGGCAAATGAAGTTCATGCAGGCAAGAAGCTGATAATGTGGGCAAAATTTGCACTGCAAAACGTCAGATGCACCGCTAAAAAAGCGCCCATCGAATATTCTCCGTGGTGCTAAGCCTGATCGTCTGTGGCGGGGCCTTTGGTATCCTCGAGCACTTTGAAGCTCATGCTATGAGGCACGCACCTCCCCATTGGCAAAAGCCGTCCAGGTCCTCCCACTGCCGTGCAGAACGTGAGTCGCTTTCTGGCTGAGGCAGAAGCTGCCACCTGCTTGCAATCGCGGATTGGCCGTGAAAAAACTCTCGCACAAGGCTCAGAAAGACCTGCAAATGCTTTGCCATGCACTTGCTGGAACGATGGAACCGAACAAGCACGAGCGAGCGAGCGCGAACGAAGGACAAAGCGGTGGCATGCGGCAGCGTTGTCATACGCAGTTTGTAGGCAAGGAGCGCACTCACGGACTCCATATCTTGCTCCATCTGTGGCATTGGGTGGCCCGTGTCGCCTTTCGCGTTTTTCTTTAGACCCCGTTTCGGCACTTGCGTCTCTGAAAATCTACTTCTACAACTGAAATTCCGTGCATAGTTGTTCATGAAACTACGTTACATTAAAATTTCAAAAGAAGGGACTTCATTACATAGAAAGGGAAAATACATGGTGTGCATACACTTGAACTTAAAAAAAATTACGTGGTGCGTTACATCAGGGGTTTCGTTATATTGAAGTTCATTACATCGAGGTTTGACTGTATATCCGGTCCTCCATCATAACCAGTTACAGAATAAATGGTCTACGCTCTACTCTGGAATTATCTGAGCTCGTGTTCTCGATGGGCTCACCTCATTCAGAGCACCAGAGAAGGGAGCTCGCAGGTGGGATCCCTTGTGTAACACCGCCTTCGGGGGTGCCCCTCGCAGCCCGGGGACGTGACGTGGAGGAAGAGGCAGACGGAGCGGCTGCTGGAGGATGCGGAGCGGCAGCACACAACGGAGGTCATCACGCTCTTCCCTGCGGTCCGGGGCGACCTGGACGTCATGGAGAGCACGCTGGACGCCCTCGTGTCCCAAGCCCAGCGCAACCTGCCCTCTGTCGAGGGGACCCTGTGGGGCCCCTTCACGGTGAGTGGTTCGCTCGTCGCTCTGCTGGAGTAGATTCCTCTCTTGAATTCCTTTTTATTTTTAGAGCAATCCTGTAAATGGCTACGGTGTGAGGGTCCAGTGCGGGTGGCAGCAATTTACCCAGTTGCGTGTGTTCAGCGTGTGGAAAAATTAATTAAAAACTGCGGTCTCTATCACACAACATGTATAACCCATACATTACAAAGCATGCTCAATTGCGGGGAACCACTGTGGGTTTGAGCTAGTTGAGCATGCTCACAAGACTGAAATGCCATTGCACAAAGTCAACACCGCCTCTGTTGAACAGGTGGAGTAGGGGCGACAAAGGAACATGCCCAGGGTACGGAGAGAATACATTTATTCTACACCAACCTCCAAGTTACATTGTTTACAGGTATGTAGTTTCCTTTGGGTGAAACGGGCAGTAAGGCGCACTGCACAAGTGTGCGCATTGTCGCCGCACATAACCAGTGGGCTCTTCAGTCAGGGCAAAATCCGGAACGCAGTGCTCCGTTGTGCACGTGCATTGCCACGCTGGCCAGATTGGCTCGCAGCAGCTATAGAGACGTGGTCCGTCCATGCTCACAGGCGCGTACCACAGGGCGTGATCGTCAAGTGTTAGAATTGGCCTACATGTAAGCATCGGGTCGGAACAACAGGAGCAACCGAAGGCATGAGCGTGCGCTGCGCGTCCCGGCGACAGGGGGTTTGGGTCCATTCAAATGGTCCAATCAGGTGAGGTTAGCCGCACTACCAGGGTGAAGCACCTGCTGCGTGACATTGCTTTATTGCCGCCACAGTCGCTACAGCCTTCACCTCGAGCAGCAGTTCGAAAGGTCTGCTCAGCTCTACGCAGTGGCGCCGAGTCGAGCCGCCATTTCGGGGAGAAAGGGGGAAAGTGCCACACAATGGTACAAACATAGGGGCCGGGCAGCTGGATGGGTGGCGCTACCATTGGGCGCTCCCCTCGTTTGTGGAATGAGCCGGTGCATTGGACTACGCAGACTTCCATCGTTTTTGCGTGTTTGCTTCGGTGCTTTGAACGTTTTGGTGGTGTTGTGAGCAGATGTGTGCGGTGAAACAAAGACTAGACAGATGTGTTGGGTTCTTAGATGCCCTAGCGGCTGCGTGAACTTACTGGACGCTTCTAAGGTTGGGAATGGGCTATATTGACATGAGCGGTTTTTGCCGCGCTCTGCGCCTGGCTCTGCGATATCAATCTCTTTTTTTTTTTGTAGGAATTAAACTATTATTAGTAGTACTAATGTCTACCACTTTAATTTATCTTCACTGGTGTCAGTGACTACGGTTTCAACGCCAGCATTAACGGGGGCATACCTCGATGCGTGTTCTTTGAAGAGAAAGGCACTTATGTGCGAGATCGATTACCATGCGGCCGTGGAAACGTCGTGGCAGTTTACACTTTCTTTCTCTAACCGTGTGCTTTGTGCCTTCGGTTTTTATGAGTGACAGCATGGGAGCCTGAGTGACCCCGAGAGCTGAAGCGGAACTCCCACGGTTGTAGTGGCCATTTTGCAAAGAGCCAAAGTCATTCAACTGCCCAACAGCCCAAGCTAAAGACCATTCCTTCTCCCTTTCCCATTTTACCAACTGCGTGGAATAAAGGCTGGCACCGATAGTTAAAAAACGTGGCAGTATTTTTTAATACATAAGCATCCTTTGCCAAGTACTTCAACGCAAACCGGGCAAGCCTCGTAATGAGACCAAAAACGCGCGTCCAGTTGCCTCAAATAGAGGTGCGTCAGCACGAGTCATCCAGCACAGATGCATTCCCGACACTCTGTAAACAGTTTGGATTTGGAAGAGAGGGGTGCGTGGATGTGCAAAATTAATCAGAAAAATCATCGAGCCCTCCGTCTAACGACGACGATGGTTGAACGCTAACCTTTCTTTGTGCGACAGAATGGGAAAGGGTCAAAGTCAAAGACGCTGCGATCAAAAGACCAAACTGCGTGCTGGCCAAATTCAAAGCTCATCTAGTCAAAGTTTTAATCCAGCTCTTGTCACCGCACAGAACCAGTGGGCTTTTCAGTCAGGGCGAAATTCGGAACGCAGCGCTCCGTTGTGCGCGCACATTGCCGCGCTGGCCAGATTCCTCGCGAAAAACCTTTGTGATAAACCATTGAAGTCGTTATACGGAGGAGTGCATGATTTTTCAAGCGTACGTGGCACCTTGTAGGAAAATGCGATCGCAGCATTCACTTGTGAAACTGAGGGCACATTTTTGGCACCCTCCTGTCCCTCGTCCTTCAGCCACGCAATAAATGTTTTTTGAAAAACCATCAACCAACTAGCCAGCAACCATTGCACGTCTTATAAAGCTATGCTTTGCCACGACAAGCAGTAACGTCCTACTATCATGCAGTATTTATTCTGTAAACAATTCCCGGTGACAGCAGTAAGCGTATTTCTGTGAAATTAAACACGTTCCTACCGTAGTTAATGAAGTCACAGAGCGTTGTCTATCATCACAACTTCTGTTTCGGGGTACCTCTTAATTTTGTGTTTTGCTTGTGCACGACTCCGTTTCGCCATCAACTGCCAAAGGCCAGCGCTTCAGCATTCCTGGATCGGCTGCACCCACCGGCTTTGTAGGATCATTCAGCTGAAATTTATTCCTCGGTACGCCACAGAAGTGAATTTGTCAAGCGCCCGTTTTTGCTTGCACTGCGTGGACTGGCTCAAACTAACACACTTTTCATCGTTTATCCAGTTGATAAGTCGGTAACTATTTTATAAAGCCCGAAAGAAGAAAAACTACCATGCGCGGTCTGCCGAGGATGGATATATAAGGTATATAATGTACAACCAGTTTACACTTTTATTTAGTTTTAGCATTTCAAGTACCTTGCGTGACTATTTGTTGCACAGCGCTTGTGCAGTAGGCGTCCCCCAAATTTCCACAATATCTCACGTCTAGCAATTGCAGTAGATTTGTGTTAGTAATCCCGCATTATTTACAAATCACTTCAGTGCGGGTCTTGTAACCCTGAAATTCGGCCAAAAAAATCGATTTTTCAAAATCGTCATTTTCGGAAAGTAGAGCTATTTTTCTCCTGGTCAGCCAAATATCCAGGCCCAGGAGTACATATTTGAGCCATAATATCAATTTATAGCACCAACGACTGCTACAATCGGCCAAGATTCGACGTGAAAATAGCATTTTTTCGACAATTCGCCGCTCAGGTTGTACCTGCACTATGGCGTCCATCTTGGTTTTATCTGAAACTGCATCTTTTTGTTTTCAATTCCGTGCTGAAACTGCTTCGTTTTGTCTGTTGGTTGCGAGTAAAACTGGGGTAGAAAAGAGACTGAACGCGCCGTCCAATTGGCTACTGGCTGCACGTGACAGCAGGGTGCAATATCATTGGCTGGTCGCCATGGGTCGTCTGCTCGGCACTCTCGTCACAGTGCGACGGCTCATGTACTCGGCCATGCGAGGACCGGCAAAAGCCCTGGATGGCATAAAAACAAACACACATTGCAATAAAGCGTCCCTTAAAAAAAAAAAAAAAAAAAAGTGCATTATCCAGACGCCTACTTTGACACTGAAATTTTCACATTTTTGGTGCAGGGTATGTGTGTGAAAATAAGGTATTGGTGTGTAGCTGCCTAAGCACAGTTTATTCATTCATTTATTCAGGTACCCCTAAAGGCCCCCAGGGGCCTTTAGGGTACCTGAAATTTGCGTACATTAAAATATAACGTGGATGGGTGCTAACAAAATCACAAATTACAAACGTAGAAAAAAATACAAGCAATAAGAACTTATCAAACACATAACTCCAAAACACGTAACTACAAAAAAAAGATAAAATGGTCAGTATACTTCAAGATTCCTTGTTCTTCTGTGAGTGGCTTGTGCCCCGGCGGGTATGCCTGCTGGGTAACCCTGTAGTGCTGAGTGATGTCTCTGTACATGACAGAGCTGTGCATGTTTTGTCTTTGTATGTAGCCTTTTTAATGGCATCACATTCGGTGCTTGTGCCCCTTGCAGATGGCCATGGTTCCCCACCTGCGGGGCTTCAATGCGGTGCGGTCGGCCCTGGAGCTGCTGTCGGCTCTACTTCCGCAACCCGCCGTGGCCGACAGGTGCATCCAGCCGGGCTGCCTGGCGACGTTTGAGAACCTGGTGATGAAGGCCACCACCGCGGGCACCACGATCAGGTCCCTGGCGCTGGTGGTGTGGTCACACTGCCTCAGGCACTGCCTCAGGGGCGGGCAGCACGCGTGAGTACCGGGCCGCCGGTGGTCCAATTAAATTGGGAGACGAAATGCAAGTTTGTTCAGTTTGTAAGAAAACTGGAAAACCCGCGCTATATCCGGTCCCGCACTAAAACGCAACTACATTATAAATGGTCTGCACTGTAGTACAATCTCCCAGCCCTGTTTCTTGGTGGTGGCATTGGTTGATGGCTGCCAGTTGCTTCAACGAGATTCCGTGGCTCACACTGAAGTCACTGGAAAGTGACTGCAGTGTAGCCACTGCTTCATACGTTTCCCTTAATATTGTCACGAAGCGTGCCTTTTGTTTATTTATGTGTTTTGTTTTTAGCTTCTGGCAGCGCATCCAGTTGTTATGTTTTGGAAGCGAAGTGCGTGTTACCTTCTCTTTCTTTTGTATGCTGCACAGGCTATGTAATTTGATGGGGAGAGTGTGTCGCCCAGTCTTCACTAGGGTGTAATGTTCTGCTTGGATCTGACTCGACTGTTTTAGAAAGAATCGCGCGGAGAGATGAATGCTTGTTGGGCAAATGCCGCAGGGTTTGACTTGCCGACACTCACCTGTGCACGTCACTTCGTTTACCGCTGCTTCACTGCTTGCGGGTTCCGAGAGTTCTTAGCGAAGCACAAGGTCGCCCCGGTAAACTTTGTTCCTTCAAGAAACTGGGATCATCCTTGGCTACGTGATAATCTATCTCAAATACTGTGTTGAAGTTTGTGATAAAACTGGTATCAGTGTTACCCAGAAACAGCCGCCTTTCTAACTAGGTAACCGCCTACTATTTTGTATTTGTGTCCCCTTAAAAGAAGGCCATGCAGACAAAATACAAGACTGGTTCATTCAAAAGATTGCCTCGTTACAATCATACCGACACCACTTTCAATGTAAACATCGCTCAAAGCTACAATAAAAGCTCGTTAATTCAAACTCGGTTAATTCAAACTGACGCCCTGGTCCCGGCACAGCCCTGTACATTTCAAGGGGGAAAAAACTCCTGATAATTCGAACAGGTCAGTATCCAGAACGGTTAATTTGAACTATGATCCCCTAGTTTCTATTGCTCCTCGCTAAAGAAATTGGCCCAGAGTGATTACAATGTGTTGCAAACCCAAACCAAAATTTACTTGAGCAGGCACCGCGCCGCCAGCCTCAGTGCTCCAGCGAATGCTGTTGCAGGTTTTCATTGTGCCGCGGTCACTGGTCTGGGTTTGCAATCGTGTGGCGTGCACAACAAGTGTGCAATATCGCATAATTCACGACATCGAGCCCAGAGGTGGCTGCTTTGGGCTCTGCCCGTGCAGTGTGCCGCGATGTCCATTCATTCTAGCGCCCGCCCAATAATTCGAACTCCGCTTAATTCGAATCATTTTATGGTCCTCTTCGAGTTCGAATTAACGAGCTTTTACTGTATATAATTTGGAAAAAAGGGAATGGCAATGCAACCCAGTAGCTCATTTCCCTCGACAGAACCGGTGATGTCACCCGCCGCGGTGGCTCAGTGGCTAAGGCGTTGTGTTGCTGAGCGTGGGTTCGATTCCCGGCCACGGCAGCTGCTTTTCTGATGGAGCTGAAAAGCAGCAACGCCCATGTGTACGAGATTTTGGCGCACATTAAAGATCCCCTGCAGGTGGTCAAAATTAATCCGGAGCCCTTCACTATGGCGCGCCTCATCACCTGCATTGCGTTGGCGCGTTAAACACTGCAATCAATCAACCAAGAACCTATGATGTTATATCAGCCAGCTCTGTGACTCGCTGAGCCAGGCAAAAGCAAACGCAAATTACGCAGGGCTTATAAGCTTGCTAAGCGAGCTCTTTGTACTTACATTTAGGGCACATTCTTTTTGTATCAGTAAAAGTGGTGGGACAAACAGTGGAAGCTATGAAAGTACATGTAAATATAAAAGCACCGATGTGCACTGGTGTTGGCACTGTGCACATATGCCGTTTTAGCTGCACAGCGCTGTGGCGCTTTGTGGTGTCTCGGACAACATTGACTGATTGGCGCAAGCAACGGTGTCTTACGTGACCATTTTTGTTGAGTGAACGGAATGTTTCATGAAACGATTACTTTCTACCGTAACAAAAACAAGCCAGGTAGATGTACGGTCAAAAACAAAGCAAAGCAAAAAACGGCCCGCCACGGTATGTTCGGGCCATCTATACTCGGGGGCAACTTTCTGTGGCAATGCAGTCAAGGCTACGGAGCCGGACCACGCCTTTTCACTGCGCACCTGGAAGTAGTTCAACAAAAATAATTGGCTGGCGGTAACCTAAGCAATTCAAAAATATTTAGTTCTTATGTTTAGACTCGCAGTGATAATGCTACTAAATTGCTAGCCAGAATATATAAAACAGAGAGCTTTTTTTTTTACATTTTCGGATATTTTTGGTTGCGGCAGTCGCCGCTGGCATCGCAATGGTTCCCTCCCCCCAAAAAACAAAAACATGGCGTTCTTGTCGACGGCTTTCGGCAGCTCGCCACTTCATTCTCTGCGTAGGATTTGTAAGAAGCTTCGCTGTCTAAACAAACGAAGCGAGTGGTTTGCAAAGTGTACGCCCAAGTGAGACTGATGCAACTGGGATTCTCCGCTGTTTTCGCAATCCGGTCGTGGGTTCGATTCCCGGCCGCGGCGGCCGCTTTTCTGATGGAGGCGAAAAGCAAAAACGTCCGTGTGTACGAGATTTCGGCGCACGTTAAAGGTCCCCAGGTGGTCAAAATTAATCCGGAGCCCTCCACTACGGCGCGCCTCATCGCCTGCGTTGCGTCGGCGCGTTAAACCCCACAATCAATCAATCAATCTGTTTTCGCAATCCGTTCGGTTAGCCAGTTTCCGGCGTAAGCGAGCGTGTCCGTAAGCATGTGTGCATGCTGCTCTTTGGTATACCGCGACCGCGATAGGTAAGTACGCCGCACATGCCGATGGTGCTGTCCAGTAGAACAGTTTACAGATCGGCGCATTCCGTCAAAACTGCAGCGCTTACAAACTTCACTTCTTTTCTGAACGATACAGAGTCCGCAGTCGGTCTGAGTTCTTCAGTTCACGGCCGCATGGGCCGTGTCCAGTCAAAGCGTTGGCCTGTGTTTACAAACAAATGAAGAGTGTGGAAGGAGACGCCAATATGCCTGCATGCTCGGTGATCGTGTTCAGCGCACTTAACTACGGAGCTTATGCGAATAAATGAACTGTATCAAATGCGTATCTGTCACGCCGAAACTGAAACCGAAACCAGTTTATTGGGAACTACTTCGCGCAGTAACACAGAGCAGTTAGCTTCCCCCTCCCCCTCCCTCCGTAGCTTTCGCTCCATCGCCACAGAAAGTTGTCCCCGAGTATAGTTTGGCTAACGGTAAAAAAGGCTCTGCAGCACACTAGGTTTAGCTTGAAGACCTGCTCTCGTGTTGCCATTGCAGACGCCATGAAAACATTCGATGTGGGAGGATAGTCAATATTTCAGCACAAATTGATTAATTTTTAGTGAATACAGCATCGCTTGCTGCCGGAGAAGCGCTAGGGGCACTATAAACAAACTTTCGAATAAATTAAACTTGTGTTTTGTCTGCATCACCCCTTCAGTACTGATCTCGAGCCAAATGATCTCCTTGTCTGAGTGTCGGTTCTGCATACACGCACACACGCAGTGCTTCCCCTGTGGTGGCGGGGAGCGTGGAGGCGTGGCTGCGCACCGTGGCGTCGTCCGTGAGCGAGGAGGCCCGGGAGGCAGCCACTGCGGACGTGTGGCGCTTCCACGCGGCACGCTCTCTGCGGGTGGCCGGCAGCGCCATCTACGTCTGGGCTGGCCGCAGGAGCTGTGGGCCCCCTCTGCTGGGGGCACTGCAGAGGTACCGCAGTCCACTCTCTATCTCGATAATTCATAGCTGGGTGGGCACATGGGTCTTTGATCAGAAAGTTTATTTTTACAATTATATGATGATGAAAATGGGGGGGCACGTGCAGTTTTTATTCTGATTGTAGATATGAAATTTGTTTTTGTGGGAAACAACTATATTCAAATTTATCTGGATTTTCATATTTATTTTTTCACAGCCACTGTAAAAAAAAAACGCCGGAGGGATGCAGCTGGACACGGTACCAGGGAACTGTGCACAAGTCAAGGAGGCAATAAGACTAACGTTATCACTCTCTCTGGTCTGTAGCAGGAGTTATGGCCATTTGAAGTTTGGGCCGGAAGGTTGCAACCAAAAAAAAAAAAAAACAGGTTTTGCCTTCAAGGCTCAAACTTCAAATGGTCGTAACTTGTGCTACAGACCAGATAGAGTGATACTGTTAGTCTTACTGCACTCCATGATTTGTGCACAGGTCACTGGTACCATGTTTAGCTGCATCCCTACGGCGTTTTTTTTTTTTTTTTTTTTTGACGGCGATTCTGCCATGCAGGTCTAAATGCGTCACACCACATACCCGACAAGAAAGCATTTCATTCCACTTACACAATGGTGGCAGCAAAAGTCTCTTGCGCTCCATTGACTGCCTTATCCAGCTCCTGCTGGCCTTTAAAATTGGAGCATAAAATATTGAAAGCACTTACTACTTCAAGCACCTCAACCTTTGTAATTTCCGACATGACGGGCTCTTGCTTTATTCCTTGCTCCTTTATGCATTTTGCCAGGTAGTCTTTCGGTTTTCGAAAGCACGCTTGGCTGAGGGCTAATCAATCCTTTCATTAGAGCCTTAGATGAGAATGCAGCGCTCCTTTGTTAACACCACTCACGTTCACTCCTTGTGAAAATTTTCTAGAGCCTGCCAAAGGTTTCTAGGCACAAGTAATTCAAAGCATAAGCTTAACATTTCACTATGACCAAAATATTTTCTAAGAGTAAGAATGAAAGGGGCTTTTCTAGCTTTCCGGCATAAAATATTTCAGCCTTGCTCAAGAGGTTAGGTTGTAGCTAAAATTTTTCCATCCTATGCACTTTAGGCATGTCTAAGAAACTTTTACAAAGGTGTACATGTCTTTGGCTTGGCTACGCTTGCTCTCAGCAAGTAAAATGACTTTGCACCTGAAGAACACAACATAGAGGTACCTCTGTGGAGCCGCCATGACTGAAACGAGTTTCTGCAGCCAACTGCTCAAAAGCAGCAGCTGAACATGTCCAACACATGGCTTATATATGGTGAAATTTATGTGCGTGATGTGGCTGGAAGTTTGAGGTTGGATTGGATTGGATTGGATTTTGGCAAGGGTTGGGGTTCATGGTGATGCTGCTAGCCACTTTGCGGCTGATCTTGCTTTTGAACCTGATCGTGATGCGCGCACAAATTCGAAGGCTACTTTTAGGGGGGAAAAAAAAAAAAGTGTGTGTTGTAATTGTGTAAATGCGGTTTATCTGTGTGTAATTTTGTCATGAAAGACCTGTTGTTGGTGGAACCATGACGATTGAGGGACCATTTGCCGTAAAAAGCCTGTTTTTTTCTTTTTTTTTGTTCTTGTGTTTTTTTACTATTGCGGTGAGTGGGGTGACTGTTCATCATCATCCAGGGTGTCTAGCGACCGGGAAAACCGGGAAAACCGGGAAAAGTCAGGGAATTTTGAGCCACCGGGAAAAGTCAGGAAATTGTCAGGGAATTTTTTCAATCAAGTAGTACCAGTCAGGGTAAACCACTTTGGGGCCAGCCCACACAGTTTTAGATAGGGGAAACCAGTGTTGGAGGCCCCCAAGAAGTTACCGAACGCAACACGTTCGCGCGCGATGAAAGCATGACCCGCATGAAACGTTTTCTGGTTTTTCTGCAAGAGAAAATGCGGCGCGTATGCCCGAGGCGCGCTGACGCCGCCGCGGAAACCACCCGCACGGTGCGTGCTGAGCGGTAGGCGGCGGCAGCATGGCGGCAGCATGGCGGCAGCACCGGCCGCGGAGTAGTGCGGTAGCTCCAACGGCCGCTTCTAACTGCTCTTTAAAATGCTACTCAAGGCACGAACGCACTTGGCTTGTGCAGGAAAGGAGCCACCGCAGGCACGAAATCGTCGACGCGGCCGTGAAAATACCGCGCACGAATCGCGTGCAGAAACTCACCGTGCGGTTCACGCAGCTGGCTTAGGTTGCTGGGTGCATTTGCGGCAGAGGGACGTCTAGGTGGTGCCCAAATCGCACGCAAAATGGGCTTTTTTTCCAGCGAATTTTAAAAGGCAGCACTTTTTTGGAGCTAATCTTGAAAGACCTTTCTTATGACATCAGGAGCCAGAATTACATAATCAAAAAGGCACATGGTTTAGCGCGAACCCAGTGAACCGCATGGGGTGTTTCTGCTCGCGAAAACGCGCCGCGCACGTCACAGGCGCGCTGACGCTGCCGCGGAACTACCGCACGCTGCGAGTGGTGCTGCCGGCGGCGGCAACATGGCGGTGGCTTCGACCACGAAGTGGTGACGCGAGCCCGAGCGACCGCTTCTAAGCGCTCTCTAAATGCCACACAAGGCACGCACGAAGTTGCTTGTGAGGTAAAGGAGCTTATAATGTGGGCGAAAACGGTACAATAAAACATCATCCACGCCGCTACTGAAAGGGCAAATGCAATACCTGCCGGGGGTGGTAACCCTTTAACATCTCTGGCGGAGCCAGCCGGCTGCCTCGAGTGCTTCGAAACTGCCGCCATGAGGCGCTCGGCTCCCCATTGGCGCAAGTCGTCAGGCTCCTCCCACTGCCACGCGCGATGCGCGTCATTTTCTGAGCAAGGCAGAAGCTGCCGCGCGGGGCGAATCGTCGACGCGGGCGTCAAAAAATCGCATGCGCAATGCGGCCATGCGCAACGCACCATGCGGTTCACGTTGCATGTCAAGCCAGGACAATCAAGAAAAAAAGCAAAAGGTGCTTGCTGAAGCGCAACTTGAAGCTTCTATCCCGCAAGATGAAATAAACTCTCTGAAGCTGTAACTGAAGGCAAGCAAACCTCAAACTGTACAAACTGAAATTAATCAAAGTGCATTTTGAGAATTAGGGCACTTGCACAAATACAAATGTGTTTTTCCATATGATAGAATGTGTTTTCTCTACGCTTTTTATATGCTTCACGGACCGTTTCCACAAAATGGCGCGTGTTGTATTGGTCAGGGAATTTCAACTAAAATGGTCATGGAAAACCTGGAAAAGTCAGGGGAAAATTTAATTAGGCAATTTGCTAGACACCCTGTCATCGTCATCAACTCAATGAGTAGGGTGGCTGACTGTTTGTTGTGAAAAGTTTATTCATCTTGAAAACAGGCGCAGAAAAGACGTCGGCCAAGAAAAGAAATATACAGGACGACGGGCATTCTTGGCCAGTGTCTTTTTTTCCACACCTGTTTTGAAGATGAATCAACACCAACTAAAAAAGCCCATTGTCAAATAACCTGTGAAACTTTACAGAGAATTTCGGTTAGACTAATGGTCGCTGCAGAGGTTAGCATGTTGCCAGTTCATTAGCGTTTCCTTTATCTCAGTTGACACTAGGAACTCGCCGCACACCGTTTGGTTGTAGCTTGTTTGGGCTCTACAAACGCTAGCTGAATATGCACTTCTCTTTGCTTGTTTTAATTAACGCAGGGGTGAGACAGCTGCGCATATTGCGCACTTTTGATACAAATCTGCTTTCCTGCGCCAGGCTGCTCCAAAAGCTTGAAAATTGCAAAAAATGCGCCAAACTGCTCCAAAACAGTCTGAGAGACAAGGATTTTAAGGCTCCCGCCAGTTTCAGTGGGCATAATTTTCCAGCACCCCCAAGGTGGTCCTGTTTGTAAAGGTTTAATTCACTGATCATTCAATAAAAAACCCGCATAAAATTGTCCCAGAGAAGTTTTTTAAAGTTTTCCCAAGGAAATTTATTGCAAATACCTGTAGAAAAAATACGTATGTGTACTCAGGCGACAAACTACTGGTGAAAATTGATGAAAAGACGGCAATTTTCGGAGCGCCGTATCTCCGGAACGACATTACTGGGCCCCGCCATCTTGGTGTGGTGAATATTGGAAAACATGGCCGTCGGGCGAAGCAGCTGCTCGTGGTTCAGGCAGAGTGCTCTTCGCTGATTTCTACTGTGGTTTTGGTTATCGGGGTGGCTGGGTTTTTATTTATTCGTTTGATCTGTTGCGGAAAGTTGCGTGACTCGAAAAACGGGAGTTCATCAAAAACAACGTGGGGCCTGTGAATTCGCCGTGTTTCGGCCTTGAGTGAGAGGCGCGATGCATGCTTGAAGTGAAATTTCGGACTCATTGCGGTGTTATAATAAAACGCCGAGTTATTGCTGCCTTTTGACAGCGAGCTTGCCAGTGGCGGGAATGGGACGATCGACACTGCAGAAGTGGCGGCGCAGGTTACATAGCATCAAAATGTTCAAGCAGTGCCGATAGTGGGACGGGCTATTATTGCACGCTAGTAATAATGGTTTATCTATCTTAAGTGAAATTTAATGCCTGCAGGCAGGCGGCTAAACATACCAACGTTGTTCAAATTGAGATCGTAGTGAATGCGCACGTTGGGGATTGAAATGGGAGGGCTGGTGGGGTGTTAAGATCGTCACCTCGCTTTGCGCAACTTTTGCCATGCCTCTACAATTGTGTGTAAAGCTGAGTCTGGGATTACAAAAATAATAATTTCATCATTCACCTGATAATGAAAATGCCTTACGATAGCTTAGTTT
Source organism: Haemaphysalis longicornis (assembly GCA_013339765.2). Lineage (NCBI taxonomy): Eukaryota > Metazoa > Arthropoda > Arachnida > Ixodida > Ixodidae > Haemaphysalis > Haemaphysalis longicornis. The sequence goes on along the minus strand of CM023452.1, from coordinate 75,698,673 downwards.
TTCGATTTGATATTTTCAGCGGCACTCCGTGTTATCTATGCATAGAGCCTAGCAATTTATAAATAGCTTGTAAAAAGGTAGTGCAGTTCGTGCCTTGTGATACTCTAGTAGAGAAAACTTCATTAAAAGGCTGCTTCAGTGTTATTGTTGCCAAAAACTTGATTTTTAGGCTCCTAAGGTGACATAATAAATGTCATCATTCTGCTCTAAATCAAGGTTCTTCTGCTCCAAATCAAGATTTCGCTGCTCCAAAAACTGCTCCCAAATCTTATTCAGCTGTCTCACCCCTGTTAACGGCCTGTCAAACAAGTGCAGGCCGTCTCAACTTGGCCTTGTCACTTTCTAGGTCACAATACATGTGCAGTACAAACATCTGTGCTGTGTGTAGTGCTAAGTCGTTCGCCTCCCCTGTCCCTTCCTTGTCTCTGCCCCCAGCCTGTTCAGCACCCTGCTGCAACTCCTGCAAGACGAGGATCCCAAGATCCGGGACGAAGCGGCCTCAGCAGTGCCACTCGAATGCCACGAACAGCTGGTACGGGGCCCCGATTGATTGCGATGTGGGACGGGACAGTGCATTGGTGGCTGAAGTTTTCCACTGACAGCAGTGCAATTCAGCTGTGGCGAGCATCGAGTTGGCTGTTTATAATATAAAAGCGTCAAGGGGGGACACTGCTCTCAGAACAGCTTCCTATAATTATTAAGTAAAGTCTGTGAAATTTCTCAGTCTTGCTGCTTTTTTTCCCACTGATTTCAAACATGCCATTATTTTTTGAGTCAGCCAGTTAGTTCCTGAGATAATTAGCCATTTTGGGGGGAACAACAGACAAAACAGTGTTAGTCATACAACTGTAACGTTTACATATTCCAATAATGACCTTCGTGAGTGCAATAAGACAATGAGGTTTTTTTGATGCACCACTTGGAAGTTATTTTAGAGCTCATTAGACTTCGGTAGCACCAGTGGCAAAGAACCATTCTGAATGCTTGTTTCAAACACCAAAGTGTTTTTAAAAAGGTGTAAAATTAGTTGCAATACGTGGATCAAAAAACCACTTCTCTTATTGCATTCACCAGTGTTTCATAGTATTTGAAAATATAAAGATTACAGTGCTATGACCAACACTGTTTTGTCTGTTGTTCCCCCAAAAATGGCAAATTATCTCTAGTTATCTTGGGGACTACTACTTGTCGGACTCAAAAATAATGGCACATTTCAAATCAGTGATAAAGTAGCTGCAAGACTGCCAAGTTTCAGAGTTTACTTATAAATTGACCCTCCGCGGTGGCTCAGTGGCTAAGGCGTTGCGCTGCTGAGCACGGGGTCGCGAGTTCGATTCCCGGCCGCGGAGGCCGCTTTTTTGATAGAGGCGAAAAGCAAGAACACCTGTGTGTTCCCAGATTTCAGTGCACGTTAAAGATCCCCTACAGGTGGTCAAAATTAACCCGGAGCCCTCCACTACGGTGCGCTTAATCGACTGCGTTGCGTCATCGCGTTGAACCAAACAATCAATCAATTTACTTATAAATTTAAAGAAATTGTTTTAAGAGCCATATGTACCCCCTTAAAACTTGTGAGCAGACTTGAGTGCAGTGAGGATTATTTTTTTCCGTCAACATACTGGACTGTGGATGAACTTCAACGACTGCAAAGCAATTCTCATGACCCCAGTTGGACTCTAGTGGATCACTTTCCATATGACACATCAAGCAGTAATTCTTATCCAGATATTTTTGCAGTACTGCGGAATTAGTTCTGGTGTGCGCAACATCACTGTTGCTGTCAAGAGAAGCTGTCACAGATATGCCAGCAACAAGGTCACCAGGTCGTCCACTAGCGCAGAAGAGAAACATTTAGTTCAGGGTTCCTGGAGTTCCTCAATGCACCAAAAGATGCACAGTTTGTTACCTTGTAGTACGTCTCATGGCAAGGTGTCCTTGAATGACCTTGTCACCAGGAAACGTACGATCAGGACCGTACCAGTATGTATATCGCTCCACCCAAGGAAAAACAGAAGAGAATTGAAGCCTGTCCAGCTGTATATAAGTTGTGGTTACTGATTACCGAAATTAATTGATCATTCATTGGTGATTGAAAGTATAACATTTGTTGTGGTGGATTAAGATGAATTGAAGTGGATTAAAGTTCTGTATTGTTTCTGCGGAAGACATGCTAACCTTTACTGTTCATTAGTGCCAAATACTTTGAACTTTTGAGATGCTGAAATTCTGAACCACTGAACTTAGGTGGGCCAGTTGATGCATGATGCTACTTAGAAAACAGCGCTAAAAACAATACGACAGGGAGAAACAAAAAACACTGCAATATGGGTTTGTCGTTTTTTCCTATCGTATCGTTTTTAGCGCTGTTTTTCTAAGTAGCTGAAATTCTTATTGAAGTGAATATCAAATAGCATATCAGTCGATTGAATGTGTGGACATGCCTAGTTATTATTCCAAAATATGTATTGCCGTGGTTTTGCGATCAAGATTCCACTGCACATGTAAAGAAACAACTTTCCCGGAGCCCAGCCTTAGTGTCCCTAAAACAGCAGTGCACATAATTGAAAACTAGGGATGGGCGAATATAGATTTTGAGGTTCGAAGCGAATTCGAAGCGAATAGTGATTTGGTCGAATAATTTCGAATCGAATAGTTCGAATAGTACACATTGCAAATCACAAAGACAAATGAGCAACTTGTGACCTGACTAATGTACACAATTTTTTCTAATAATTAGAACTCACGTAGGCACAGCATTGTGTAAAACTATTACCAGTTGAACATATATTGCAAAATCTTACACACAGCTTTCCTTTGCTGTATTCACAAGTTCTCATGAAGAAATGCCTGTTGCACCACATGCTCTAGGTGCAGCAGTTTCCGCCGGCTGCTCATTCACAAGTTTAAGCGCCGCCTAGAAACTCGCAGAGTTAAGCGCCGCCTAGAAGCTCCGCTAAAAAAAGAAGTATTGTAGCCACTAGTATCCTCGGCCGTAGCCAAGCAAAGCGCAAGTGGCTGGCCGCCATTTTGAATAGGCTCGCTTAGTGCGGCGTACTGCCGCACTGAGCGAGCCTATTCAAAATGGCGGCATGCCTATTCAAAATGGCGGCCTCTACAAGTCGGCTGGCTTGGTGCCGCTATGTTCGGAGCCATAGAGATAGTATACTGACTCTAGAGGGAAAGCGCGCCGCTGAGCCAATGCATTGGAACCGTACGACACATAGTGGCAGACATGATACAACGATTTGAAGGTTGCCAGCTGAGTTTTTGCTTACTAAAAACGGCGAAAGCGATGGGTTGTAATCTGGCAACGTGCTACTGTGGCGTTTCCGCGTCCGGCTAGCGAAGCATGCCGGGATTAATTGTAACATGGCGGACCGCTGGCCAGGCGGATTTTGTGTAGGCGGCGTCGACAGCATTGCGTAGTTTATCTCCTGTGGGTAGGTAACCGACGTGTTTTCGGTTTAGCGTACGTGTGACTTATATTTACTGAGACTATTTGAGCAAAATGTGGCAACGCTCACACAAAACTTGCGCGCAAGCTCGAATGCGACTGATCGCATGCGCGAGGACGCCAAGGAGTCAGCTGATCCGTACTGGGCGCACAGAAAAATGAATCTCCGTATGATCTCCGTGCATTTTCGCGCTGTGCCGCTTTATTTGCCATTCTGTGACATTTTGCGAGTCGCTCAAGGCTTTTCAAACGAAGTGAAGTGAACTGTGGCTTTAGACACACACAAAAAAACATCGCCATGGGCCAACGCTTGCCGGTGAGTCGCGGCGCTTTGAAGCACAGGAACGAAAGAGCGCGGTCGATCGCAGGCCAACGGAGTGGAAGAATGCATGCCAAGGGAGTATGCGAAATACAGTCCGCGGCGTGTCCCGTTTTCCTTTCTGTCTGTTGCGTCAAGTTCCACCACTTCAAAGGGAAAGCTTGCGGGACTGAATGCGCAGTATTGAATTTACCGCACATAGCGCGCGAGGAGAGAACACTGACTTATTGATTTATTGTGACTGATTAAAAAAGAAACCGCATTTCGTCACCTATTTTTTCGTTCTACCTTCACGAACGATTCGCGCGAAAGTTCGAAGCACGAAGAGCTGTAAGAAGTTCCATGAATAAAACAACTGGAACCGAAGGATTATAAAAGCTCTTTTTATTTCTCTTCCAACGGGAACGATTGCGGGCTGCCACTCCGTAGCCTGAGTGAACTTGCGGTAGTCAAGGGTTAGATGGAAATCGTTGGGTTTCAGGGGCAATAGATAGGGTGCTTAACGTGAGAAAGAATGAAAGCCGCAAGCGCCCGGGGAGGCATTTGCTAAAGCGGGCATCCGAGTTGTATAACTTGTATACTTTTTGCACGCACGCAGATCTGAGCGGAGACTGCACACACACACACACTGCGCAAGTCAGGCGCAACCTCCCCCGGCCTCGCCACTTCCTAGCACACTTAAAAAAAATCGAAACCAAAACTGAACTACGCACTTACTCTTTCTTCGCTAATTAGAGCTTAATTACACAAAAATTTTTTTATAAAGCTAGTTTAATTACTGAGGCAATTATTGTAACTATTTTGCTTCAGTTCTTGTTTTAGTTAAATAATTACGGCAAATTTTTAGAAGGCTGAATACAATTGATCTGGCAACCATGGGAATTGTATCATGTCAGCGCCCACGATTCGTACGGTCTCGGAGCTCGCTTTACCCCCCTGTTCGGAGCGGGTCTTTCAGTGCCGCCTTTTTTTTTTAACCTAAAGTGCGCTGGCGGCCGAGAGCTTCGTCGAACCTCTAGGCAAGGCAGCAACTCGGCAGTGCCGGCACTGATAATAGAAATGTCCGCGTTGGTGGGTCTTGAGCCAAGCCTGGGGTAACTCTCGGAAAGCTTGACCGAAAAGCTTGGCTTTAGCTGCCTATTCGGGAGCATCGAATAATTCGAAAATTCGAATATCTGCATTCGAAACGAAGCGAATAACGAATAGAGAGCTATTCGATCGAATATTCGACAATACCGAATATTCGCCCATCCCTTTTAAAACTTCCATTCAATTTCAAAACCCTAGCTTTTGTAAGCAACCATGCTCATTTGTCTGACATATGATTACCGTATTTATTCAAATTTTAAAGGGGGTCACTATTATAACGTCTCGTGGAGGTTTAAAAGCAAAAACGCCCGTGTGTACAGATTTCTGTGCACGTTAAGATCCCCAGGTGGTCGAAATCAATCCAGAGCCGTCCACTATGGCGAGCCTTATCGCCTGCGTTGCGCGGCGCGTTAAACCCTAAAACCAATCAATCAGTATTATAAGGTGAGGGTGCAGTTTGAAGAGTAAAAAAAATTGCCAACACACACACACACACGCACACGCACACCACACACAAAGCGAGCCGAGCCGACAGATTTGGAAAAAAAGCTTCACCTTATATCAAATAAATGCAGGAATAACCTTCTGGCGATTAAGTTTACTATGTCAACAGCTTTGTGTTGTTAATTGTTAACAATTTCATCATCACCCAGTTAAAATTGAGCGCGAGCACTTTGGCTCTGGTGGCTGGTTTTTTGTTGCATTTGTGCTGTTTTTTTTTTTTTTTCTTTGTTTCAGTTGCATCCTGTCCAGGCAAATGTGGCGGTAAAGGTAAGCAAAACAGATGTTCCTCTCCACCCGTGTTAATTAAAAAAAAAAATGGGCATACGGTTTTGACAGGGGGGCAGCAAACCCCTGAACGTTGCGCTGCTGAGAAAGAGGTCGCGGGTTCGATTCCGGCCGCGGCGGCCGCTTTCTGATGGAGGCGAAAAGCAAAAAACCCGTGTGTTCGAGATTTCGGCGCACGTTTTAAAGATCCCCAGGTGGTCAAAATTAATCCGGAGCCCTCCACTACGGCGCGCCTCATCGCCTGCGTTGCGTCGGCGCGTTATTTAAACCACCACAATCAATCAATCAGCAAATCCCTGAACTAAGTACTTGAAAAATCAGAAAAGGAAAAGAAAGAAAAATGGCGCAGCTTGCACTAGGGGGGAAAAGGCTGGAGAAACAGTTGAGCTGGCGGCCTCCTCCCTTCGTGGGAGACCCGGTTGTTGCACCTCACGAGGGTTTCTGATCTTGCCGCTGCAAAGTTCTTTATCCGACTGGCGACAAAAAGTGCCGCCCACGATTGCGTATGCCCTTCATGTTGAAGCAGTGTCAGTGGGAAAAGAAGCTGCGGCAACAGCCGAGCAAAGAAATAACTGTCTGGGATAAACCCTTTTCGCACTGGAGGGCGCAGGGCCCAACAAGGGATTTTCAAGCGCAGCACTGGGGGGAAAACTACCGGTGAAACTCGAGTATGCAAAAGATCGATTGGACTTCACCTAAAAAGGGAAAGGGATAAACCGCTCTATTTCCATCCCCCAAGTCGCTCCTGATCTATCTGGTGGTGAGAAGAAAGAGAAGAGCAGTACAGCTGGTGGTGGCGAGAATCGCTTGAAACAATACCATCATTCTCACTCATGTGGCCACCTGCCGTGGTGGCTCAGTGGCTAAGGCGTTTTGCTGCTGAGCCAGAGGTCGCGGGTTCGATTCCCGGCTGCGGCGGCCCGCTTTTCTGATGGAGGCGAAAGCGAAAACATCTGTGTGTACGAGATTTCGGCGCAAGTTAAAGATGCCCCGCAGGTGGTCAAAATTAATCCGGAGCCCTCCACTACGGTGCGCCTCATCGACTGCTTGCGTCGGCATGTTTTAAAACCCAAACAATCAATCATTCACGTGGCTGGCCAAAGGTAGTAAGGGGTGCGTGCCAAATGATTTTTTTTTTTTTTTTTCAAACGTTAAAAAGACCAAGCTCAAGCTCAAACAGCTGTGATGTTATAAAGTGCCCATGCACTCTGTACATATCAGTAACCAGAGTGGAGCTGTAACAAGCAGTTACCGTTTGAGGTACTGCACGTGAGCCACCCATTTTTCAATTATCTCGAGCCCATGTTTGCCATCACCATGTTGACGCTGTTAGACCGCACCACCCTTGCCCACTGTCGTTGCTTGAGCTGTGCGGACACTCTTTGGTGAGGAGGGCTCTTTTTCGCTCCCTCTGATGAGCCATTCCCACTCGCCAGTGTCGGTAGTTGGGAGAGAGGGGCTGCGTCATGTATAAACCCACCCCACTCTCTACCTCCTTGTTCCAGTTCCCCTCCAGACTGTTTTGTTTTTTTTTTTTCGTGCACGCGCATTGGGTTGCCCCAAAGGAGCTTTCTGTGTACATGGAGCTTTCCTTTCCCCTGCCATATAAAACCACTTTAAGTTAACCCTTTCATGGTCAAGAACGTACATATATGTCATCGCTTGTAGCTGGTTAAGGGGGAAATTCTGGGCGAGTTGGTATTCCATTGCTGACGAGTAAAGCGGAAAAAATTCACACAAGGCATGAAGAAAAGACAACAGAGACAAGCGCTTGTCCCTTTTGTCCTTCTTCGTGCCTTGTGTGATTTTTTTCCGCTTTACATGTCAGAATTTCTCTCTTGGCATGTACTGCCACACTGCGGAAATACATGAAATTTATTTCTTGCGCCGATAGCCCTTCTTTTCTTTTTTATGCTTTACTAGAGGTGGTGTGGCAGGTGTCACTTGCGCGTCCGGTCTTATGCAGACATGCAGTGGCTAGTTTGGTTTCATCCTCCAGGCGTTTCCCTCTTCTTCGGCTTCTCCCCCTTCTTGCACCGGCAAAACTTCTTTGAGATTTTTCTTTTGTTACTCGTGAATTAAAATAACCACTGGTATGGAACAACGCAAACTTCTTTTGTCACTGCATGGTCACCCTAACAATATTACGTCAATTTTTTCTCGAAATAGATTCGTCCAAAGAATTTAAAAATTTGCAATAAAAAAATTGATCCTGCAGGGTTGCATTTGGCACAAAAATTTGACCCTGAAAGGGTTAAGAGCCATTCCCATGCATAGGCAGATGAGATGAAGAAGTTTGCGAGGATAAAGTGGTCGCAGTTAGCGCAGGACCGGGGTGATTGGATAATTATGGGAGAGGCCTTTGCCCTGCAGTGGGTGTAGATAGGCTGGGGGTGGGGGATTGATGATGATGATGATGATGATGATGATGATGATGATGACAAGACACCCCTCAAGGGACTCTTGTAAGCAAGGTCTTTTGTATGGAATCTTGCTTACACGGCAAATATAGGAAAAACAAACCGAGCCGTTTTCACTTAAAGGGGTCCTGAAATACCTTCCGCCGATGCATGGATGTACATGTACCCAAATAAAGCAATGTATTTGCAATCTCCTCCCGCAAGAATTATGTTTCAAGCGATGAGTATTAGCTGAGAAATCGTAAATAAAAAAACCGCGCATTATCGTCGCTCCGCGTTTCCTCCTCCTTTCGACTTACTCTCCGCTGTTGACGGCGCGCGAGCCTTGCCTCCCATGATGCTGCGCTCCGCAGGCGGTGACGTACTTCCGCTATTGTCGTCTGCTACGGGCAAGCTTTGTTGACACCATGAAACTCACTCCGCTCAAGGCTGGAAAAGCGAACGAAAAAATCTGGCCGCATGTATGCGGCGGCCTGGCCTTGCCGTTTCGCGGTGTACGTTGCTGGCGGCACATGACTTTTTATCGGCGGCGAACTCGCAGCCGCACAAGGAGGGTCGTGCGCTCGTTCCCTTGATGCACCGCGCACTGTTTATCCAAAAAGCGCCGTATCAGATGTGGCCCCGCTGGTGCCGGGTCTTAATTTGCGGCGGTGGTAATTCCTGCCGGCGGCATGTGAAGAAGTCATATTAAATCGATACAGAACCCGTGCACAAACGCTTCAATCATGTGACCAGTTCAGCTTGGGGCGACGCGTGGTGGAGAGCGGCAACGTTGGCAAAACATGCTCCGCGCGGCTCTGAGCTTTCTAGCGCTGGAGCGAGCGCCATTTCTTTGACAATCTCAAACATCGGTTGCCTTGGCAACAAGGCACAAACCGCTCCAGAAGTCAGTTACGGTTCGTGATCCCAGTTCAGCTTGGGGCCCCACCTTCGCGACATGTGGGCACTGCAGCGTACCACTCACTCCCATTGGGAAGTGCGAGATGCGTTTGGCATTACAGGAGGCGATGGTGTGTGTGTTGGACGCCTTTGTTTCGCGATGAAATGCGACGTTGTGCTTCTGCGGGTGGATAGTGCTTCCCATGGTCTGGATTATCTTTCTCGTGCGACGTACGACTCAACCTCGCATGGGGTATGTGCAGTGTGCGTGGCTAAAAGCCATCGACTTGTGCGCCAGAGTTAAGTGACTTGCTGTTCGTCCCCGCAAACCGCGCGCGAGGTGAGTACCGAATTTACGACGGGCAGGAGGCAACCCATCCTCTGTCAATCGTGGTTCAGACTTTCAACGCATGTTGTGACGTTGTGTTCGTTAGAAACGCATCTCTGGATTGTTTTGAAGTTGAATAAAATGTATGCGTCAAACCCGGGCATTCGGCTCAGGGCGTTCTCTGCGATTGCACGAAAGAAGTGCCACGGGGGTTCAACGCTTTCTTTATGGAACGTACTCAGGTAAGAGAATATCCATGTCGTGTTATGGCCGTGTTGCATTCAATACAAACGGTTAAGCGTTTGTTTTAAACTTGTTTCGTTTGTCGTAAAATGCCCAAGCACTCCGCTGGCAGATCAGCCGGCGAGCCGACGCTGAGCAGACGAATCATCTCTTTGCCGGAAGTGCGTGAAAAAGCCGCCCAATAGCAGGATGTCTAGCTCATGACGAACATCTGGGAATCGATGATGTAGACATGTGAAGATGGCGGCGCCCAAAAACACGAAGGGAAGGGTGAGAAAAAAACGACAAAACTTGCAACAAAAGTGTGAGCTTTCCGCTGCGCGTACAAGAGTAATACTTGGCACAGAGGACGTTGACGACCCAATCTAACGGTTGCGCTAGTTCATTTAGTGTGCTCAAAATGCCTTTCTGGGCCCCTTTAAGTGTATCTTACAACTAAGTGTCTCCTGTGACAAGGTTTTGCTGTAATCAAAAACAAAATCCACCAGGGTTTCCCAGGTGTTTTGCCTACATGACAAAAAAAACCTCTTTAAAGGAGCACTTTAGAGAAAAGTGCACAATTGTTCTAATGCTGCAAGCCTGTTAAAAGGTTCCTTTTTTTTGTTGTTGGTGGTTTTTACATTTTAGCACTTGTTCATGTGTGCGAAACCGTCTGCTGTAAATAGTGCGCTGCATGTCATTTCCCATGAAAAAAAAAAGTGTTGGTCAATGCAGATTCTCTTGACGGAGATGCTGGCGAGCTGTGGTGCTGAGCCGAGCTGCTTTGAGTTCCTGTGGACTGAACTGTGCCGATCCTGCCCTTCTGCTCAAGAGGAACTGCAGCACCTGTTACGGCCCACGTGAGTTCTCGCCTCTCTGCGTGATGCTGACCTGAAGGACCTTTGAAGCACATGAGGCGATTGGCAGGGTGGAGGAAGAGAAAGTGTGCTTAAATTTCAATGCTCTTTTATATGGAGAAAAAAAAACTGGCTTGCTAAGCCTTCTGTTACGTTCATGAATAGTTTTGGCAGGATAGGTAACAGGGTCGAGTTACAGAAGTATCTCGATGTGAGTGAGTGAGTGAGTGAGTGAGTGAGTGAGTGAGTGAGTGAGTGAGTGATGAGTGAGTGAGTGAGTGAGTGAGTGAGTGAGTGAGTGAGTGAGTGAGTGAGTGAGTGATGAGTGAGTGAGTGAGGGGGAGTGAGTGAGTGAGTGAGGGGTGAGGTGAGTGAGTGAGTGATGAGTGAGTGAGTGAGTGAGTGAGTGAGTGGTGGTGAGTGAGTGAGTGCGTGAGTGCGTGAGTGAGTGGAGTGAGTGAGTGAGTGAGTTGAGTGTGAGTGCGATGAGTGAGTGAGTGAGTGAGTGATGCGTGCGTGAGTGAGTGGTGAGTGAGTGAGTGCGTGAGTGAGTGAGTGAGTGAGTGAGTGAGTGCGTGAGTGATGTGCGTGAGTGAGTGCGTGAGGTGAGTGAGTGGGTGAGTGACGTGAGTGCGTGAGTGAGTGAGTGAGTGAGTGAGTGAGTGCGTAGGGGTGCGTGCGTGAGGTGCGTGAGTGCGTGAGTGAGTGAGTGGTGAGTGAGTGCGTGAGTGAGGGGGAGGGGTGAGTGAGTGAGTGAGTAGTGAGTGAGTGCGTGAGTGTGAGTGCGTGAGTGGTTGAGTGAGTGATGCGTGAGTGAGCGTGAGTGCGGGGAGTGTGATGTGAGTGTAGTGAGTGCGTGAGCGATGTGCGAGTGAGTGAGTGAGTGAGTGAGTGAGTGCGTGAGTGAGTGAGTGAGTGAGTGATGGTGCGTGAGTGCGTGCGTGAGTGAGTGCGTGAGTGGTGAGTGAGTGGTGCGTGAGTGAGTGAGTGAGGTGAGTGAGTGAGTGAGTGAGTGAGTGAGTGAGTGAGTGAGTGAGTGAGTGAGTGACGTGAGTGAGTGGTTGAGTGCGTGAGTGCGTGAGTGAGTGAGTGAGTGATGAGTGAGTGAGTGAGTGATGAGTGAGTGAGTGAGTGAGTGGAGTGAGTGAGTGAGTGGTGAGTGAGTGAGTGAGTGAGTGTGAGTGAGTGAGTGAGTGAGTGAGTGAGTGAGTGAGTGCGTGAGTGCTGAGTGAGTAGCGAGGGTGAGTGAGTGCGTGAGTGAAGTGAGTGAGTGAGTGCGTGCGTGAGTGAGTGAGTGCGTGAGGTAGTGCGTGTGAGTGAGTGAGTGAGGTGAGTGAGTGAGTGAGTGGTGCGTTGAGTGAGTGCGTGAGTGAGTGAGTGAGGTGAGTGGTGAGTGAGTGAGTGAGTGAGTGAGTGAGTGAGTGAGTGAGTGAGTGAAAAACTTTACTATGATACGAATCTCGTAGGGTCACGAAAAAAATTCCTATTAGCCAAAATTCGTATCACCAAAACATATCCGACACTAGCTAAATTAAGAAAAAATTTGCATTGGCGAAAGTTTGAGAAATGATTAAAGACAAAACTAAATCTGCGTCTCTTTCGTGCCTTGGTTTCAAAACCCTTGCAACTTCCTCAAACCAGCGTTCACTGCCCGGTACTTTCTATTTCAGTGTGGGCAGCCTCTTTGAGCAAGACGAAAGCGGCGTCTTTTTGGAACCACTCGTGGTCTCCCTGGTACTGCGTGATGGCGTTCAGGTAAGCGTAACGTGCGTCTGCAGAGCGGTATTACTGCAACTGGTTCTGCTGTCACTAGCAGGGGTGAGACATCTGTGCATATTGCGCTGTTCTGATACAAATTTGTTTTCCTGCACCAGGCGGCTCCAAAAGCTTGAAAATTGCAAAAATTGCACAAACTTCTCCAAAATAGTCTGAGAGCCAACGATTTTAACGCTTCTGTCAGTTTAAGTGGGCAAAACTGCTTACTTATGGCATAACTTTCCAGCACCCCCAAGGTCATGCTGTTTGTAAAGGTTTAATTGATTGATCATTCATTCAATAAAAGTCCCGCATAAAATTGTCCCCAAGATAGTAATTCCAAAAGTGACAATGTCAGGTTGCACTTGTTATATTCTGAATGAAGGAATGCATGAATTTATTGTTAGCAAGGAAAGGAAAGACCATCAGCAGGTGCAGTTTGTCTCACCTAAGGGTGTTTTCAAAGTTTTGCCATGGAAAAACCATTGCAAGGTTCTCTAGAAAAAATACATATGTGTAGTGAGGCAACGAACTACAGTGTAGACCGCTTATAACGTATGTCGCGGGAGCCGCAAAAATCCGCACTATAAGCGGTACCGCACTATAACCAAAACACGCGCGAATTCAACCACATCGCCACCTATCTCTCAAGTCAACCTATATTTATCATCACTCAAACGCACAGCACTTAAAAACGAAGGCACGGTCTATATTTCGTATTATTTTTAACATCAGCCGCTGCTGCAGGGCAAAAGCGCAGTCTCACAAACGGCGAGCGCGGCTTTAACTTCCGTTGTGTTTGTTTTGAAAGACCATGGCTGCGTTTTTAGCGTCTATGAACAGATGCCGCAAGACGTAATAAAAACGCCAGCGGGTTTTTTTTTTTTTTTTTTTTTAACCCCACCTTGTGTTCACGATGCCGAAGGCGGCTGCTTATCAGCGCAACGTACTGGTGGTGGAAATCTTCGGCTTCGCGCGGCTCGAATGTTCGGAAAGGGAAAGAGCGGTGGCTTATCTGCAACAACGTTCTAAAGCGTGAACCGCGTGGTAGATTTGGTATCGCGAAAACGTGCAGTGCACGCCAGCGCGGATACAACTGGCGTGGTGTGGGCGGCGCAGTAAGAGGCGGCAACATGGCGTCGGCACTGGCCGTGAAGCGGTGCAGGCAGTTCCAGTAAGTTCCAGCGACCGCTTCTAACCGCTCGCTGAAATGCCGCACGGGGCGCAAGCGAAGATGCTCATGCAAGAAAAGAGCTAATAATGTGGGCGAAAAGTGGAATATAAACTGCCATCCACGCTGCTTGTGAAAGCGCCCATCAAAAAATACCGCGGTGGTAAGCCTAAACATCTCTGGCGCGGCTAGCCGGCTCGGAGCGCTTCGAATCTCCCGCCATTAGGTACGCATCTCCCCATTGGTGCAAGTCGTCAGGCTCCTCCCACTGCCACGCGAAGAAGCCACCGCGAACGCGGAATCGTCGATACGAGCACGGAAAAAAAAAAAAAAAAAAACTCACGCCCAACGTCGAAGTGCACGATTCGTGCGCGAAAACGGGCCATGCGGTTCGCGATTAATAAATTCAACTTGCCGCGCGCGGATGGGGAGTCTGTCGCTATCTTCCGAGGTGCATCAAGCAAGGTCAGTTGTGGTTATCAGGTACGCACGAACTAAAGGGTGCCTGTCTTTTTTCTTTGGGTGTCTACGTTAGAGGAGGGCAAGGGGTGCACGCTGCGTCAGATGGCCGATTTCATCCTTTCTTTTTTTCTTTTGCTACCCTAAAACGATGCCTCAGCTGCGCCGGTCAATCAGCAGACCCGCCGAAAAACCGCACTATAAACGGTATTGTGCTTCGGCCAACCGCATTTAAGCGGTATGCTTATGCATTGAGTTCTATGGGAGGCAAACCGGTGGTCACAAAAACCCGCGTTATATCCGGTCCCACACTATAAGCGGTTACGTTATAAATGGTCTACACTGTACTTGTGCAAGTTGATTAAAAAAAAACAAAATTTCGGAGTGCTGTATCTCCTGAACGACATCACTTGGCGCCGCTGTCTTGGTGCAGTGAAGATGTGAAAACATGGCTGCCGGGCGAAGCAGTTGCTTGTGGTTTCAGGCAGAGTGCTCTTCGCCGATTGCTATCGTGGTTTTTGTTATGGGGGTGGCGGGGTTTACATTTAGTCGCTTGATCTGTTGCAGGAAGTTGTACGACACGAAAGATGGGAGTTCATCAAAATCAACGTAATGCCTGCAAATTCGTCGTGTTTCGCCCTTGAGTGTGAGGCGCAGTGCGTGCTTGAAGTGAAATTTCGGACTCATTGAGTGTTATAAAATGCCAAGAGGGAGGTGGCTAAACATACCAACGTTACTCAATTACGATCGTAGTGAACATGCGCCTTGAGGATTGAAATGGCAGGGCAGGTGGGGTACGACGACTGCCACCCTCGCTTTGCGCAACTTTTGCCGTGGCTCTGCACTTGTGCATAAAGCCTAGTCTGGGATTAAAAATATAACAATTTCGGCACTCACATGATAATAAAAATGCCTTACGATTGCTTAGTTTTTCCATTCGGTATTTTCAACGGCACTCCATGCTATCTATGCATAGAGCCTTTAGTAAATCTATGCAAGAATTTAAAAATAATTTGTAATAAGGTAGTGCAGTTTGTACCTTGTGATACTCTGGTAGAAAAAACTCAATTGAAAAGCTGTTTTGGTGTTGCCGTATTTACCCGATTCTAACGCGCACCCGATTTTTCTGGAAAAAAACCGAAAAAACTTGCACCTCCGATTGTAACGAGCATGGGACTTTGTGACCCAGACAAACGAATGCGAGAGAAACGGGCGATTTATTTCCGAAGTAATCTCACTCATCTCACTCCTCGTCGCTGCTCCGCTGACCACGACATTTCAGCTTCGGTGCCTTCAAGCGCTTTCGCGATGCCACACTTCTGAACGAACGTTCAACCATAGTCTATGAGGTCGTGGCCCACCCCTCGCACGCCCATCCCGAGAGCTTCTCCAGAGGTGCACGCTTCAGCCGACCGCTCGTTTTGAACGCGTGGGAGCCGCTGCTGCCATTGGTGTTGTCAAGCGCGCAAGTGAAACGATTTGACAATGCTGTGTGAACGCCGACAGAAAGGCCTAGGCGCGTAGGCGTGCTGCGTCCGAAAAATCTTTGCTAAAAGCTTTGGCGGCTTCTTGAGATGGCGATGGCGATGGGTCGGACGAAATTTCCGCTGTTTCGGCAGTTTCGGTTTTGTATCCGATTCAACGCGCATGCGATTTTTCGGCCTATTTTTTTCGGAAAAAAAGTGCACGTTAGAATCTGGTAAATACGGTATGTGCGTTCAAAACCAATTGAAAAGCACACTTTTCCCCCCTCAGTTGCCTCAAATTTGATTTTTTAGGCTCCTAAAGTGACATAATAAATGTCATTACCTGCTCCAAATCAAGGTTCTTCTGCTCCAAAATCGATATTTCGCTGCTCCAAAAACTGCTCCCAAATATGATTCAGCTGTCTCACCCCTGCACATGCCGTTACTTCTTCATTCACTGACCAGTAGCACAGGTGTCGCAGGCAATTCCCCTGGCACGCAGCGTCAATTTGCTTTTCGCGGGGCAAAAGAAGGCCTAAGGCCTGGTGCCTTGAGTACATACCACCTGCTTGTGTGGTATCAACTATTATCTAAAACCCTTCTTGTAAGTCTTTGAATGCATGTCCCTGAAGGAGAAAGTGTACGACAGCTGCATCTTACCGGTCCTCACCTACGTGGCAGAAACTTTGAGGCTCACTAAGAGGGTTCAACTTAAATTGAGGACGATTCAGCGTGCAATGGAACGGAAGATGATAGGGGTAACATTAAGGGACAAGAAGAGAGCGAAGTGGGTCAAAGAACAAATGCGTGGTAAGGAAATATAAGTAGAAATTATGAAGAAGAAATTGATGTGGGAAGCCATGTACTGCGAAGGAAAGATAACCGTTAGTCATTAACATAACAGAGTGGATCCCTAGAGAAGGCAAGCGCTGCAGGGGGCGGCAGAAAGTTAGATGGGCGGATGAGATCAAGAAGTTTGCGGGGATAAATTGGTCGCAGCTGGCACAGGACCGGGAGATCCATTGGAGGTCCATGGGAGAGGCCTTTGCCCTGCAGTGGGCGTAGACAGGCTGATGGTGATGAAGATGAGTGCTGGGCCCATCTACGTACATTTGGCTGTATGATACTGCATGAAACTGATGTGAGCACACCAGAAGAAAACACAATTCTTGTGTGTGTATGGGGTAAAAACTGTGTTTTTTCCCTCAACACTGTGTCACTTCCTGTGTCGTTATGCTTTGCTGTGGCAAAACCGAGCACCCTCTATGAATCAGTCCGGAAACTACATGCTGCAGCAGACTCATTTGTATGAGGTCATCTGTTGGGCATGTTGTTCAAAGACAAAGACAAAATGGCTATGCAAGCAGCGACTTACTACTAAATTGTCATCATGGAAAGTGACATAAGTGTGTATGGTATAGGTACGAAGTGAACGCAAAAAAAAAAGACAACAACGGATTTGTTTTGCAACTTAAAAGCGTCAAAAGTGCGTGTGAAATTTGAGCTGCTTATGTTGTGCAAACTGCACCGCACCGTGGTGTGCATTTCTTTAGGGAGCAAAGCAATGGAGGCAGCACTCACACACTCACTGAACACACCCCCTTACCAACCTTGTAATTGGATTGCTTCAATGGTGTCCCACAAAGTTTGTACACCGCTGCCATGCAGAGCTGCGTTCTTTTTAAGTTCGAATTTGCATTTCCATGCTTGGAAATAGACGACAAATTGGCCGTCATTGCATCCTCATCAGTTGTCGTCATCACAATCAGCCTACTTCAGGTCCACTGCAGGACGAAGGCCTCTCCCATTGACTTCGACCTGGTCCTGTCTTGCGCTGCCAGAGTCCATTCTTGCTCTCCGAACTTGATTTTGTCTCTTCATCGAGTCAATGGCCTTCCTCTTCTTATAGCCCTGTCTCTTGGTATCCTCTCTGTTATCCTTGTGGTCCACCTGTTGACAGCTTGTCTCCCTACATAGCCAGTGCAAGTCCGCTTCATCATCTTAATTTGAACTATGATATCTTCTACTCGAGTTTGCTGCATTCTCACTGTACATATTATTGGCACGCTCTTTCAAGCGCTCATTGATCTACCTAGTCTGCTCAACATTATGAGATAGTGGAAGTGTGTGCAGCTTGATCTGTGCAATTAATCCATCAGTTGGTGAAACTTGGAGCGCGATTTAACAAGGACGACAGAAAGAAAACACAAACACAAACGCTTGATAAACACAAGCACAAGTGCTTGTGTTTAAGCACAAGTGCTTGTGTTTGTCTGCTTTTTGTCGTCCTTGTTAAATCGCGCTCCAAGTTTCACCAATAATGCACGAACTTGTCCAGCAGTCTGTTCTGCTGTAATCCGTCAAGGTTCAGGTTTCTTTTTTTTTCTTTCTTTAGCCGTTTTGTTTGTTTGTTTCCTTGGCGGGTGGTATTTTTTTGTGTTGCCTCGTCTTTTCTTTTCGCTCGCTCAGTAGATCAATGTGTTCATGTAGTCTGCATGTTTTTGGCGTCTTGAACCACTCTTCTGAAAGAGCACACTGATTTCCGAAAGTGTAAAAGAAGACTCCTGTGCCCCTCCAAAGGAGCCCAGATCCATCCTGACTTGCTAAATCTTATAACATACATACTTCTGCCCTCAAGTTGACAGTTTCGGTTGTCAGTTTAACAGCACACCTAAAAAGAAAAAAAACCTGAGCCCCCTTTTTTAAGAGAAAGACGGTTATAACGTAAAGCTGTCTCCCATGCAAAGTAAGTCTAAGTTAAAGTCCAAAATCCAAGCTGCTCCTACCGGGTATTAATGGTGCAATCAGATAGATGTTGGATTCGTAGCTTGAGAAACGCAGGTTCAATTCCGATGACAGGAAGCGTTTTTTTTTCTTCAGGTGCTTGAGGTGCCTTCGCTTATAGTCATGATCGTTTTGTGAAAAGTCGGTTTTCCTGCTGTGCATTTTGGCGTGACATCGAACGCCATCGCGGAGGCGTAGAAAGCTCCGCTTTAAAAAAAAAGCTGTTCCTGGTTACGGTTTCCCTCCCCGCTGCATATGCAAGATCGGTATTCCACTTGAACATGCAGCCAGCAAAGCCAAATAATGGCATTGGATAGAACACCGGAATCGTCATTTCTGATGATGAGGGGTTTTCAGGCACTGCCAACACTTACGCCGACAGCACAGCAGAGAGAACGAGTGAAGGCTTGGTGTTCTACAGTATGGTAACAATCTTTTAAGGGGGCAGTTGGGTCTTTAGGGCCAAAAAACGGTCAAAAAAAGCGTTTTCTGAAAAATGGCATTTTCAGCCTCCACGGCCGTTTTTCGATCGGTCTGTAAATTTCCTCATTAAAAAGCACCATATTTTGTTGTTATTATATTATAATAGCATTTAAAGTGCACTCTACAGCTCAGTTAGCACAGAATTCAATGGTGAAACGGCACTTTTCTTGCAATGCAAAGCTAGCATTTCGTCCTCGGATATCTTGGCACCCAGAGCAGGTACAACTGTACCTCTTTTTGCTTCTGATACCGAAATGTGTGGAGAATACAATGTTGGAAACAAATTATTCAAATGGAGGTTTTTGGGAAAAATTTTTATTGTGTTCAATTGGCACCACCTGCGAGCCATTTCTGGCAGAGCGCGGGAGGAGCGAAGTTCACTGTGTTGTAAAACGACCAAAAGTAGCTGGATCAAAAAAGTTCTTCCTACGTTGTATTCTTTAGTCATTTGTCTGCCTAGCCACATGGTAATTGCCATTCTGTATAGAGTGGTTATTTTGCAACTGTGACCCAAAATAATGGCAATTAATCATTAATTAACTCATAAGAATCTAATGGCAGATTTGAAATAAGCACGAAAAACTCTATAATGCAGTGCAGTTTCATTTAAATTGGTTGGTAAATAAAAAAAACAGCTCTAAGACCAGTCTGCCCCCTTAAAAAATCTACCGTAAAATTCCGAGCAAGCGCCCCCCCTCAGCAAGGCGGAATTACCGGCAAAGTGAAGGGGGGGGGCTGTCCCGGAACGGCACCGAAATTCAAGATGGCGGCGACAATTGTTTTTACAAAAAAAAAAAACGCAGTGCGCGTGGTTTTAAACTTTCATTAGGAAGATGAACTTTATTACACAAAAGATGTTACTGATAGTTACTTTGGAAACCATTGGAAAACTTAGCAGCAAAAAAAAAAGTTCGCAGCACTCTGCTGCCTCAGTCTTCGGGTGCCACGGCTTGATCTTACTGCTGTTCGTCACTTTCGAAACCATCGAAAGGCTCCTCAGAGTCTGTAGCAAAAAACAGTTCGGCGCACTCGTCTTCCAGTCCGCCCTGGTCTTCTGGCACCACGGCTCCGACATCTGCCAGCCCGCCGTGCAGGTCGCCGTCCTCGGAGCCATCGATTACGTTTGCAATGCCGCACCCCTTGAAGCAGCGCGCCACAAGGACCTGCTGCCGCGACGGCTTCTTACAGTTGCCTTTTGACGTCATTTCACCATCGCAGGAAGTTCGCGGAAGTCCGGAAGGCGCTTAATGCCTCCGCAGATTCCTCAGGCGTCCTCTGGCTCTTGTTCATGGCGCGGCGCATTGCAATGCCGAACCGCTGCTTCCAAACCTGCTTATGTAGTGGCTGGAAGCTACAAAGTTACCTAACTGCATGCTGTTTGCTATTTTCACAGCCTCTTCAGACAGCAGCCGGTTGCTAACGGCGCGTCCCGCGCTTCTTTCGCGCTCTAAGTACTCGAACAGCGCATCGTCCACGTACTCGCTGAACACTGCGCCGTTGCTTAGCTTCCGTCGAAGTTTTGCTGCAGGAGATTGTCGAAATTGTTCACCTATTCACGTATGCGCTTTCGGTCGAGCTTGAACTGTCGAGAGGTCTGGTGCACGTTTTTCCCGTGCTCTCGGTGCTATCGGATCACCTCTATTTTCTTTGCAACTGTGTAGGAATGCATGACCTACCACTGCCAAAACAAAGAAACAAATGGCGTGTAGCGTTCGGTTGAAGCAGATTGGATTGGATTCTTAGACTGGCTCCAGCAAGCCAGTGTTGCCTGCACGTGGTGCGTGATAACTGCGCGGAGGGAGGGGGGGGGGGGGGGGGCGCTTTCCCGGAATGGCGCGGAAATTTGAAATTAGCATTGAAGTGGTGGGGGGGCGCTTGCACGGGTGGGGGCGCTTGCTCGGAATTTTACGGTATTTGGCATGACCGGAGCAGCGCACCATGCCTGTTCAGGGCCACCTTGTGCTAGTGCAAGAGGCGCAAACGCAACAAAAATAAAAAGAGGAAGAAGAGGACGGTCCATCACTGTCGGCTCGATCAGAGCTCAGTTGTTTTCACAGCAAAGGAGGCAGAACTTGCGCAACGTTTCTCTTGTAGATTACATGTGGAGTCTCGTGCATGACGCTTTCCACATCGGAGAATATCATGGTAGTGGATTGGAATTGTTCCTCCCCATGTGTGTGCGTTTTCTGAAAAAGCATAAAAGAAGCATCTGAAATGAGCAAATGAGTTTCAGCACAACACCAAGAATGATCCTAAGCAAATCAAGGTGTCCAAACAAAACCCAAGAACAGATTCCTGCTTATGCACATGCTGTCACAACTCTGGACGAATTTGCACATTTATTATTTTATTTTTCAAAAGAATAATAATTGCGAGGGGTTTTGGACTGAAGTGAGTATTTTTTAACCAGAGCAATTTAATCGATTGCCGCATCAGAGACCGAAATTTACATCTCGGGTAAGCTTCAGTAACTGCTATTCGAAAGAAAATTAAGCTGAGCTCAGGGCGTTGTAAAAACTTTTCTGTTGCATGAAACAAACACAGCCACAAATGTAAATAAGTAGGCCTTGAGCTTATTTGATGGTTTGGAGGCAACTCCTGCTTCTGAACTACAGTTGAACCTCGATATAACGAACCTCGATTTAACGAAATTCGCGATATAACGAATTTTTCAAGTTTCTATCCAAATTTTGCTAAATCCATGTATTTTTATCTCGATTTTACGAAGTAATTTCGTGCAGCGCTTTCGATTTAACGAAGTCATGGCGAGAAAAGAAGAACGAAATTCCGGTCGAGGCACGTTTTATTTTGCCTCTCAGAGCCAACATTGAAAACATTCATTACTCCCATTAACTCTTAAACGGCAAAAATGCAAGAAAAGCGGTGAATTATGCGGTTGACAACAATTAAAAGCGATGAAAAGCTGCTCAAAAACCGCTAGTGGTCATGGACGGTTTAATAGTGCGGCCACCATTTTGACGGCTCCATCGTTGCCTACGCCAGCGCCCTCTATGCTTGGGCGCTTGGGCTGCCGAAGCCTATTTCAAGTTTTTTTTCTACGCGTCCTTGCTCATGGTGCGGCTGCTCTAGGTTGTGCTTGATAACCACATTAATGTTTTGTTCGTCCATCATTAGATGAGTCTTATAAGCAGCATGAGCACTCCAAGGGAAAGAAAAGTGTTCTGAACAAGAGCCTGAGGAAGTGTCGGTGAAACCGAAGGCCACCAAAGTGATGGATGCCATCGACGTTCTGCGGAGGCACGCAGGAACACGAGAATGTTTAAAAGCAAGCCTTGTTTGCGCTGTCAGCATACGAGCGTCACGTAAAGTCCACCCTGGTCAAGAAACCCCAAGCACTGCTTACGGACTTCTTCACTACGTCTTGAACATCGAGTGCCGGTGGCAATAAATTGCTCTCCGAACGTGGTCAAAACGTGTTGATTAGAACGCTGCGATGCGGAGAAATCCGTTTCTTTAGGGCTCAGCGGGCATAAAAGTAATTGCTTAATCAAATTTGGCCAGAAGATATTTAATGTAAGCTTTCCGCTTTAGCGGGAGCACGTAAGCGCTGCTCCACAAAGTAAAAGCGGTCCGTGTGTACTCCGCTCAACTCTCAATCATGGCTTTATCTCGAGTGTGGTGGTTTCATCGCGCGCCCGTACTGCAGAGCCTTTGTGCATGAAAAAAGTCCTTCGAAAGCTTTATAGCACCCTTCCGCAGTTGGCCCGCCGCACCCCTCAACACCACGCCTAAGCCTACCACCGAACGGAAGAAAAGAGGCGTAACTTCGAACCAGCACCTCGCTGGGGCGAAGTTCACGGGGCATGGACGCGGGTTCAATTGACTAACAGCGGCGTTTAGTAGTGACCGAAATGAAAAAAAGAAAAAGTGGAAACCTAGTCTGCTATCACATTTAAGGAGGCGTTGCGGATAAACCACTGGTTTTACGACGACACAAACTACTGTCGGCTACCCGAATTCCATTGCCAAAGTGCTGAAGCTCTTAATTCACACAATTTTCGCGGCCAGTTTTGGTACAAATTTCGCTTTAAGTGGAGAGAGAGAGAGAGAGAGAAAACTTTAATGAATACTGAAGAGGTTAGCCCCACAAACGGCGGGGCTTGCTACTTCAGATGGGGGTGAACATAGCGAGGTGAAAAAAAAAGAAAAAAGAAAAAAAAAAGAAGAAGAGGGGAAGAAGTGCGCACCAACAATGAATAAGAGGGAGAAGAAAATAAAATCAGTTCGGAACGTAGAAAAAAAAAATTACAGCACTAGGAGAAAAAATGTGAGGATCCCAAGTTTAAAGAACATCGGTTAGTCCCGTGTCAGACAGAAAAGTTAAGAGAGCCTTTGTCCCTCGCGCCGCGTCAGCGCGTCAGTTGCACTAGAGTTCTTTTAGCTGTTTCGCGTTGAGTTGTATGCTTCGAGCAGTAACACAAGACATGCTGTATGTCGTCTCTCACAGAGCACACAGAGCACAATGGCGAGTCCGCCCAGCCTATCTTAAAAAGAAAACTACCAGTGAAGGCAACGTTCAGGCGTAGTCGGTGAAGGACACCCTCAGTTTTCTTTTGCAGACCTCGCGGAAACTGGAAATTGCACTGAGGGTCAATCGCGTGCAGAGGCAAGGGTATCTTAAGAGGGTCCTGCCAAGCTGATAACTGCAGTTTCCATCCAAGCGCATTCACGGCCGTACTTCCGTCTTGTCTGGAATACGGGATTCCAATAGACA
>CM023452.1:75514873-75675363 GCA_013339765.2 Haemaphysalis longicornis | reverse complement strand
TTTTCGACGGTTTTTCAGGCAATGATGCTAATATCCTGTGGAAAAAGTTCCAGTCGCTGTGTGAGTTTTGCCTCGAAAACTTCATTCCAAACCAAAGCTAAAACGTCAAACCGCAGAAACCCTTGGATAACCAGAGAAATTATTCACTTTAACGGTAAGGTTAAGAAAACGA
Source organism: Haemaphysalis longicornis (assembly GCA_013339765.2). Classification (NCBI taxonomy): domain Eukaryota; kingdom Metazoa; phylum Arthropoda; class Arachnida; order Ixodida; family Ixodidae; genus Haemaphysalis; species Haemaphysalis longicornis. The sequence continues at coordinate 75,675,191 of CM023452.1, read as the reverse complement.
AAAGGCAGCAGCCGAAAGGGCCTGCTTCAGAAGTTAAAAAGATTCACTTGTAATAATATACGCGCAGCTAAACTCCATTACTTCTCGGTGACCATGCCACAGTTTCTAAAAGTGATCCGGCAAAATTCTGGCGCAAGCTTCAGCCTAACAAACAAAAGATCAGTCGAATGTGTAAAGCTCGGAGATGAGATTATTCAGGATTGTAAGCAAATCGCGATTGAATTTAACCGCTATTTCCACTCAGTGTATTCTGACCCGTCCGTGTGTGCTAATTCAAATGATAACTGTATTAGGTTGATCCAGAATTCATAACATTTGAAGGCGTATTTTCCATGCTCCTTAATATCAAATCTAAATCGTCATGTGGCCCAGACAACATTCTTAATGTATTTCTTCGTCGCTACGCCGAGTCACTCGCACGTTTCCTGGTTGTTTTTCGCTCGTCCTTATCGCAAGGCATTGTCCCGAAAGATTGGCTCATCGCCCGGGTGGTCCAGTGTTTAAAAAGGAGATAATGCCATCGTAACAAACTATAGGCCCATATCACTAACAAGTGTCTGTTGTAAACTCATGGAGCACATTATTTCGAACTACATTTTGAACTTTTTAGATGAGCGTAATATTCTGTCACCATTTCAGCATGGGTTCCGTAAGGGCCTTTCTACCACTACCCAGCTTATTACTTCTATTCATTCCTTCTCTGCTGTAATTGACAAATCAGGCCAAACCGACGTAGTTTTCATAGACTTCAGCAAAGCCTTCGACAGAATTTCCCATTCAAAGTTAATTTTCAAGCTTAATTTACTGGGTCTTCCATCTACCATCGTAAACTGGATAAAATCTTACCTGCATTCCCGCGTTCAATTTGTAGATATAAATGGTTCTCATTCAGACTTCCTTCCTGTTAATTCCGGCGTCCCCCAGGGAAGTGTTCTGGGACCGTTACTTTTCCTGATTTATATTAACGATGTAGCATCATGTGTTAAAGAAGGCGTTGAAATACGATTATTTGCAGATGACTGTTTGTTATCCAGCACAATTAATTCTTCTAATGATCAGCAAATTCTAAACGATAGCCTTGACGCAATAAATAATTGGTGCGACCTTTGGGACATGAAACTAAATACTGAGAAAACCGTATTTATGCGTATTACTAACAAAAAGCAACCACATGAGCATCAGTACACAATCAATGGTCTTCCTATCTCGCGAACTGATAGCTTTAAATATCTTGGCGTTACAATTACTAGTAATCTAACATGGTCCTCCCACATTCTTAAAGTATGCGCCTCAGCACGACGAAAACTAGGCTTACTAAGACATAAACTGAAAAACTCGCCTGCGAACATAAAGCTTCTTGCGTATAACACAATAGTACGACCATGCCTTGAATACGCATGCGTAGTCTGGGATCCACATACTAAAAAAGACATTGACAATCTCGAAAAAATTCAAAGATTAGCCGTCCGCTTCATTTACAACCGATACCGCCGTCATGACTCCCCAACAGAACTAATGAAAATAAATAAAATCCCAACTTTGGAATCTCGACGCAAAATGAATAGGCTAAAATTTCTTTTCCAATTATCACACGGGAATATCAGACTCGAAACATCGGCCTTCCTGACTCCGTTATCATCGCGTCCCACCAGGAATTACCATTCTGCAAAGTTCACGCCTATCACAGCGCGCACTAACAATTTTAAGTATTCTTTTTTTTCTCGCACTATAACCGACTGGAATAACCTCCCGCATGAAATTCTTTCATCCGATAATGTGCTGAAATCTATTGATCAAATGTTTGACTTGTAAATTTTGTATTATTAATTCACAGTGTTTTTCAAAATAATTTTGTATTGTCCTGTTTATTGTTTTTACCTCGCTAAAGATTGTATAATTGGTCTAACGGCACTGTAACACCCCCACTCCTGCTTGGGCCCATTTGTGGCCTGCAGTATTGTATAAATAAATAAATAAAAAATAAAATAAATAAATAAATAATATCTCTCTCTCCTAATATCTCTCTCTCTCTCTCCTAATATCTCTCAATCTCTGTCTCTCCTAATATCTCTCAATCTCAATCTCTCTCTCCTAATATCTCTCTCTATCTCTCTCTCCTAATATCTCTCTGTATCTCCTAATATCTCTCAATCTCCTCTCTCCTAATATCTCTCCGTCTCTCCTAATATCTCTCATCTCTCCTGATATCTCTCCGTCTCTCCTAATATCTCTCAATCTCAATCTCCGTCTCTCCTAATATCTCTCCTAATCTCTCAATCTCGTCTCTCCTAATATCTCTCCGTCTCTCCTAATATCTCTCAATCTCAATCTCTGTCTCTAATATCTCTCTCAATATCTCTCTCTCTATCTAATATCTCTCCGTCTCTCTAATATCTCTCAATCTCAATCTCCGTCTCTCCTAATATCTCCGTCTCTCCTAATATCTCTCTGTCTCTAATATATCTCTCCGTCTCTCCTAATATCTCTCCGTCTCTCCTAATATCTCTCCGTCTCTCCTAATATCTCTCCGTCTCTCCTAATATCTCTCGTCTCTCCTAATATCTCTCCGTCTCTCCTAATATCTCTCTCCGTCTCTCCTAATATCTCAATCTCAATCTCTCCTCTCCTAATATCTCTCCGTCTCTCCTAATATCTCTCATCTCAATATCTCTCTCTCCTAATATCTCTCATCTCTATCTCTCAATCTCCATCTCTCTAATATCTCTCTGTCAATCTCCCTCTCCTAATATCTCTCCTCCTCTCCGTCTCTCCTCCTAATATCTCTCTCTCTCCTAATATCTCTCTCCGTCTCTCCTAATATCTCTCTCTATCTCTAATATCTCTCCTCTCTTAATATCTCTTCATCTCTCCTAATATCTCTCATCTCTAATATCTCTCCGTCTCTCCTAATATCTCTCCAAATATCTCTCAATCTCAATCTCCATCTCTCCTCTCTCCTAATATCTCTCCGTCTCTCCTAATATCTCTCCTCTCTCTATATCTCTCCATCTCTCTATCTCTCCGTCTCTCCTAATATCTCTCCATCTCTCCTAATATCTCTCCGTCTCTCCTAATATCTCTCCGTCTCTCCTAATATCTCTCTCTCCTAATATCTCTCCGTCTCTCCTAATATCTCTCTCTCCTAATATCTCTCCGTCTCTCCTAATATCTCTCATCTCTCCGTCCGTCTCTCCTAATATCTCTCTCTCTCCTAATATCTCTCCGTCTCTCCTAATATCTCTCCATCTCTCCTATATCTCTCCGTCTCTCCTAATATCTCTGTCTCTCTAATATCTCTCAAATCTCCGTCTCTCCAATATCTCTCCGTCTCTCCTAATATCTCTCAATCTCAATCTCCGTCTCTCCTAATATCTCTCAATATCTCTCCATCTCTGTCTCTCCTAATATCTCTCCGTCTCTCCTAATATCTCTCCGTCTCTCCTAATATCTCTCTGTCTCTCCTAATATCTCTCTGTCTCTCCTAATATCTCTCAATCTCAATCTCTCTCTCCTAATATCTCTCCCTCTCTCTCCATCTCTATATCTCCGTCTCTCCTAATATCTCTCCATCTCTCCTAATCTCTCCGTCTCTCCAATATCTCTTCTCTCCTATATCTCCGTCTCTCCTCTCGTCTCTCCTAATATCTCTCAATCTCAATCCATCTCTCCTAATATCTCTCTGTCTCTCCTAATATCTCTCCGTCTCTCCTAATATCTCTCTCTAATATCTCTCCGTCTCTCCTAATATCTCTCTCCTCTCTCATCTCTCCTAATTCAATCTCTCTCCTAATATCTCTCAATCTCTTCTAATATCTCTCTCTCCTAATATCTCTCCTCTCTCCTAATATCTCTCCGTCTCTCCTAATATCTCTCAATCTCCGTCTCTCCTAATATCTCTCTCTCCCTCTCTCCTAATATCTCTCAATTCCATCTCTCCTAATATCTCCTCTCCTCTCTCTCTAATCTCAATCTCGTCTCCTAATATCTCTCCGTCTCTCCTAATATCTGTCCGTCTCTCCTAATATCTCTCCGTCTCTCCTATATCTCTCCATCTCTCCTAATATCTCAATCTCCATCTCTCCTAATATCTCTCCTATTCTCAATATCTCTCAATCTCTGTCAGTCTCTTAATATCTCTGTCTCTCCTAATATCTCTCTCTCTCCTAATCTCCAATATCTCTCCGTCTCTATATCTCTCCGTCTCTCCTAATATCTCTCCGTCTCTCCTAATATCTCTCTCTCCTAATATCTCTCCATCTCTCCTATATCTCTCCGTCTCTCCTAATATCTCTCAATCTCAATCTCTCTCTCCTAATATCTCTCCATCTCTCCTAATATCTCTCCGTCTCTCCTAATATCTCTCCATCTCTCCTAACATCTCTGTCTCCTAATATCTCAATCTCCGTCTCTCCTAATATCTCTCTATCTCAATCTCATCTCTCCTAATATCTCTCCTCTCCTAATATCTCTCTCTATCCTAATATCTCAATCTCAATCTCTCTCTCTAATATCTCTCCATCTCTCCTAATATCTCTCCGTCTCTCCTAATATCTCTCTGTCTCTCCTAATATCTCTATCTCTCCTAATATCTCTCCATCTCAATCATCTCTTAATATCTCTCCGCCTCTCCTAATATCTCTCCTCTCTCCTAATATCTCTCCGTCTCTCCTAATATCTCTCCAATATCTCTCAATCTCTCATCTCTCCTAATATCTCTCATCTCAATCTCCAACTCTCATAATATCTCCTCCTCTCCTACTATCTCTCCGTCTCTCCTAATATCTCTGTCTCTCCTAATATCTCTCTATCTCTCCTAATATCTCTCAATCTCCGTCTCTCCTAATATCTCTCATCTCTCCTAATATCTCCCATCTCCTAATATCTCTCGTCTCCTAATATCTCCAATCTCCATCTCTCCTAATATCTCTCAATCTCTGTCTCTCCGTCTCTCATATCTCGTCTCTCCTAATATCTCTCTCTCTTAATATCTCTCCTCCGTCTCTCCTAATATCTCTCCGTCTCTCCTAATATCTCTCAATCTCAATCTCCGTCTCTCCTAATATCTCTCCTTCTCTCCTAATATCTCTCTGTCTCTAATAATATCTCTCCATCTCTCCTAATATCTCTCTGTCTCTCCTAATATCTCTCTCTCTCCTAATATCTCGTCTCTCCTAATATCTCTCCGTCTCTCCTAATATCTCTCCGTCTCTCCTAATATCTCTCTCGTCTCTCCTAATATCTCTCTCAATCTCTCCTCTCCTAATATCTCTCCGTCTCTCCTAATATCTCTCATCTCTCGTAATATCTCGTCTCTCCTAATATCTCTCCATCTCTCCAAATATCTCTCAATCTCCATCTCTCCTAATATCTCTCTGTCAATCTCCAACTCTCATAATATCTCTCCTCCTCTCTCTACTGTCTCTCCGTCTCTCTCCTCTCCTAATATCTTCTCTCTATCTCTCCTAATATCTCTCAATCTCCGTCTCCTCTCCGTCTCTCCTAATATCTCTCCTCTCTTAATATCTCTCATCTCTCTATTATCTCTCTCTCTCCTAATATCTCTCCGTCTCTCCTAATATCTCTCAGTCTCTCCTAATATCTCTCAATCTCAATCTGTATCTCCCTAAATACCTCTGTCCTAATATCTCTGTCTCTCCTGATATCTCTCCTTCTCTCCTAATATCTCTCCATCTCTTATATCTCTCCGTCTCTCCTAATATCTCTCCATCTCTCCTAATCTCCGTCTCTCCTAATATATCTTTCTCCTCTCCTAATATCTCTCCGTCTCTCCGAATATCTCTCCATCTCTCCTTATATCTCTCCGTCTTCCCTAATATCTCTCCGTCTCTCCTAATACCTCTCTGTCTCCTAATATCTCTCAAATTCCATCTCTCCTAATATCTCTCAATCTCTCCTAATATCTCTCCGTCTCTCCTAATATCTCTCAATCTCTCCAATGTCCGTCTCTCCTAATATCTCTCCATCTATCCTATATCTCTCCGTCTCTCCTAATATCTCTCCATCTCTCCTGATATCTCTCCGTCTCTCCTAATATCTTTCTGTCTCTACTAATATCTCTCAATCTCCGTCTCTATTAATATCTCTCCGTCTCTCCTATTATCTCTAAATCTCAATCTCTGTCTCTCCTAATATCTCTCCGTCTAATATCTCTCCATCTCTTCATATATTTCTCAGTCCCTCCTAATATCTCTGTCAGTCTCTCCTAATATATCTCCGTCTCTCCTAATATCTCTCTGTCTCTCCTGAATATCTCTCTGTCTCTCCTAATATCTCTCAATCTCAATCTCCGTTTCTCTTATATCTCTCCCTATAACATCTCTCCATCTCTCCTAATATCTCCATCTCTCCTAATATCTCTCCATCCCTCCTAATATCTCTCCGTCTCTCTAATATCTCTTCTCTCCTGAATATCTCCGTCTCTTCAAATACCTCTTCGTCTCTCCTAATATCTCTCAATCTCAATATCCATCTCTCCTAATATCCCTCTGTCTCTCCTAATATCTCACCTTCTCTCCTAATATCTCCCCGCCTCTTCTAATATCTCTCCGTCTCTCCTAATATCTCTCTCTCCTCTCTCTTCATCTCTCGTAATATCTTTCTGTTTCTCCTAAGATCTCAATCTCTTCTAATGTCTCAGTCTCCTAATATCTCCGTCTGTCGTCTCTCCTAATATCTCTCCGTCTCTCTAATATCCCTCAATCTCAATCTCCGTCTCTCCTAAATGTCTCCGCCTCTCCTGATGTATCTGCATCTCTCCTAATGTCTCTCATCGCAACCTCCATCTCTCCTAATAGCTCTCATATTCTCCTAGTAGCTCTCAATCTCTGTTTCCCCTAAAATCCCTCAATCTCAATTTTCGTCTAACTTAATATCTCTCCGTCTCTCCTAATATTTCTCCGTCTCTCCTAATATGTCTCCGTTTCTCCTAATATCTCTCCGTCTCTCCTGATATCTCTCCGTCTCTCCTAATATCTGTCTCCGTCTCTCCTAATATATCTCTCTCTATTCTAAAACTCTCCATCTCACCTGATATCTCTCCCTCTCTCCTAACATCTCTCAATCTCGTTTTCAATCTATCTAATATCTTTCCGTCTCTCGTAATCTCTCCGTCTCTCCTAATATCTCTCCATCTCTCCTAATATCTCTCCCTCCTAATATATCTCAATCTCCGTCTCTCCTATTATCTCTCTCTATCTCAATCTCATCTCTCCATCTCTCTCCTAATATCTCTCCGTCTCTCCTAATATCTCTCTATCTCAATCTCTATCTCCTAATATCTCTCGCCTCTCCTAATATCTGTCCGTCTATCCTAATATCTCTCATTCTCAATCTCTGTCTCTTTTAATATCTCTCCTCTGTCCTAATATCTCTCTGTCTCTCCTAATATCTCTTCCATGTCTCTCCTAATATCTCTCCGTCTCTCCTAATATCTCTGATCTCAATCTCTCATCTCTCCTAATATCTCTCCGTCTCTCCTAAATATCTCTCTGTCTCTCAATATCTCTTCGCCTCTCCTAATATCTCTCCGTCTCTCCTAATATCTCTCTGTCTCTCATATATCTCTTATTCTCCGTCTCACCTAATATCTCTAAATCTCAATCTCCGCCTCTCCTAATATCTCTCTGTCTCTCCTATAATATCTCTCATCTCTCCTAATATCTCTCCGTCTCTTCAATATCTCTCAATCTCCCTCTCTCCTAATATCTCTCGATCTCATCGCGAACTCTCATATTATCTCTCATCCTCTCCTACTATCTCTCCGTTTCTCCTAATATCTCTCCCTCTCTCTTTATATCTCTGTCTCTCCTAATATCTCCCAATTTCTATCTTTCCTAATATCTCTCAATCTCCGCCTCTCCAATCTCTCTGCTCTCCAATCTCTCTGTCTCTAATATCCAATCTCTTCTAATATCTCGCTCTCTCTCTCTAATATCTCTCCTCCTAATATCTCTCCTCCCCCAATATCTCTCCAATCTCTGTCTCCCCTAATCCCTCAATATCAATTTCGGAATCTCTCGTCTCTCCTAATATCTCCTCCCTATTATCTTTCTCTCTCAATCTCTCAATCTCTCCGTCTCCCTGTCTCCGTTTCTTCTAATATCTCCCTGTCTCTCTCCTTTATCTCTCCTCTCTCCTATAATCTCTCCTGTCTCTCCTATCTCTCCTCCTAATATCTCTCTCTCTCCGTCTCTCCTCTCAAATCTCTCAATTTCTCTCCATCTCTCTCTCTCTAATATCTCTCTCTCATATCTCCTCTCCTAACTCTCTCCGATATCTCTCCGTCTCTCCAATTCTCTCCGTCTCTCCTAAAATCTCTCCTTCTCTCCTAATATCTCTCCATCTCTTCTAATATTCTCTCCATCTCTCCTAATATCTTTCAATCTCAATCTCCGTCTCCTAATGTCCCTCCATCGCTACTATCTCATCATCTCTTCTAATATCTGTCTCTCCCAATACCTCTCCATCTATCATAATTTTCAGTTCAGTTTATTTCCTAGAAGCATCTGGACGACTTCCTGGCTAAAAGCTGCTCGAGCAGCTTGACAAAGGCGCAGGAAGCCGTTACAAGGCATGGAGGACGGACGACGTAACACACATGTAATCATAAGTAACAAAAAAAAACAAAAATAAAACACGATTTCAATTTAACAAATCAGTTCTACAAATTTCATCAAAGATAATCAAAATTAGATGAAGGAAACACAGATTAGAGAAACAGGCCACGAACAAAATGAATAGTTTACATTATCAATAGGTTATTCAGGCACAGTGTAAATAAAAATTAAAAATAATACGCTAGAAATATGTAAGAAAAAACATGATTCAGAACCCAGTGCATAATCCATTCCAAACACACAGTAAACATACAATAGGACAGAAATACAGAAGTAAAAACCAGTTAGGTGAAGTTACAATAGGCCAGGAATACAGAAGTAAAAAGAAGCTAGGTTCAGTTACGATTGCAGGATGTATGTTCGAAGTTGTTTTCTACTGTACCCAGAAGTATGTTGGTGTCTATTTAGTGTCATGGGAACATTATGAGATAATGACTGAAACTTGTAATTTGTACGAAAATGTGGTATAGCCCATATATCGGTGCAGCGTGTTTTAACAGTCGATGAGTAATGTTGTAATGATGCAAGAGAGGACAGGTAATTAACGATTTGAGGTGAGGAGCAGTTAAAGATCTGTAATAACCGAAACTCATACATTTTATCGGCGCGAAGTACATTATTCACTAGAAACACCTCTTTTGTCGTGTCGGCGTGTTTAAGATTTGATATTTATCGTATAATTCTTTTTCGTATAGTAACAATCCTATTCATTATTCTTTTAGTTGTGGTAGCCCAAACCAGGTTGCAGTTTTTTATGTGTGAGTAAAATTAAAGCATGGTAAATTTGAAGCTTTGCTTGCTGCGGAAGAATACTACAGCAGCGCGACAGTACCCCTGTCACTGCAGATAACTTTTTACTAAGAGAATCAATGTGAGTGTCCCAATTCAAGTTTGAAGAAAAATATACCCCTAGAATTTTGTGGTCACTGACAATTTCCACAGGCTGATGTTCATAACTAAGGTGGTAAGACGAGGAAACTTGTTTGTTTTTAGCACGGATTATGATGGCCTTGGTTTTAATGGGATTAATTTTGAGTTTATTTATTTTAGACCACAATGATAGCTTATTGAGAAGTTCATTGCATTTTAGAATTATCCGATCTAAATTAGAACCAGAGACTGTAAAAGTGGTATCGTCGGCGTAGATCATAAATTTAACTTCGGGATCAATCAGGACAATGTCATTAATATAGGTATTGAATAACAGTGGACCCAGTATGCTACCCTGAGGTACACCGTGAGTAACAGGTAAAAGAGACAATTTGTGGTTGTTAATAAAAATACATTGCTGTCGGCCGCGCAGGTAAGACTCTAGCAAGGCTAAAGGGCTCCCGCGAATCCCGTGTTGTTTAAGCTTTATCGTGAGAATGTCATGGTCTATTAAGTCAAAGGCCTTACTAAAATCTAAAAAAAGACCTACTGTATATAAATTTTGTTCAATGTTTCCAAGGATGTTTTCTTTTAAAGGTATTAAAGCCAATTCTGTGGATTTTCCCGCTCGGAAGCCAAATTGAGACTTAGCACATTTTTTGCGTCGAAGAAATTTGTTAATCGTGAACATGGAATTTTTTCTAACCGTTTAGAAAAAACAGGTAGAACAGAAATCGGTCTATAGTTCGATGGATTGTTCTTGTCTCCCGCTTTGTAAATCACTGATACCCTTGCTTTTTTCATGGCATCGAGAAAAATTCCGTGCTCAATCGCCAAGTTAAAAATATGAGCAATTGGGGAGGCGATGAAAAGCAAAAAATACTTAACCGGTTCAATTTGAATGTTGTCAATATCCAATGCCTTACTGTTTCGCAATAGCATAAATGTATTGTTTATTTCAATTTCATCTGTTCTTTGAATAAAAATACTGTCGGTAGAATTGCTAAATTGAGTGCTGATATCGGGTTGGTTATTATCAGCCACTTTTACATTAACAAAGTGAGTATTAAAGTAGTCTGCAAGTTCTTCGCCTGTAAGTTCACGGTTGCCTACGGTTTACTTTTGCACACCAGATCTATTGGTGTTACGACCAAGAACATCATTTATCGTCTTCCAAGCAACATCAGGGCATTGTCGAGTGATATGCCCAAAGGTGTTTTGATAATAGTTTATTTTGGAACGTCGCAATTCTGTGTTCAGGTTATTTCTAAATCTTTTAAACTGCTTTAGCGTTGTTTCCGAGCGTGTCCGCAAAAACGAGTGATAGAGTAAATTTTTTCTTTTTTATCATTTTTATGTGCTCTTCAGTCACCCAGGGCTTCCGTATCTTTTTCGATGGCTTCACCACAGTGAACGGAAAATGTCGCATGTAAATGCGCACAAAAGCCTGCATAAACTCCGTGTACGCATCGTTTACATTGCCTATATTAAGCACAAATGACCAGTCATGGTTCATGACGTCTTGATTAAATGATAGTAGCCTGTCTTGGGTGACTCGCTGAACAATCAAAGGCTCAGATCGAGCATCGTTTTCTACGCATTGGGAGTGGTAAATGAGAAAAACTGGACAATGATCGCTTAAACCCGATGCTACTGTCCCAGCACTATTTACGGTAGTTTCAACATCGGTAATAAGCAGGTCAAGCGCAGAAGAGGTAGATTGTGTGACTCTGGTTGCAGTTGAAATTAGGTTGGCAAAACTACAGGAAGAAAGCAGAGTGTTGAACTCTCGAATAGACCAATCTTGGTCCAGGATATTTAAGTTAAAATCTCCGCCACAAACAAGGTAATAGTTGTTGTTGCTTATGTAATATAATAGCCCTTCAAAGAAATCGAAAAATTGCTTTACATTCCCAGTCGGAGGGCGATAGATAACGCAAATTGCTTGCTTTTTGCACATCACAGTGAGCACTTCATAATCATCGGTGACACTAGTAAATTCTGATACAATTTCACAGTGTTTCCGATCTGTAACATAGGCGGCAAATCCACCACCCCGTTTATTATTCCTATTTATGTAAAAAGCATTATAACCCAGCAAATTAATTATTTTGGAATCGTTTTGATACCAGGTCTTCGAAAACATGATTATGCTAAAATTGAAAGAGAACTGGTCGAGAAGGAGAGCAAAAGAATCCTCTTTGTTGCTGATAGAACGTATATTAATATGAAGGACCGATTCACAGGATGAATCATAAAGCTTAACTGTGTGTGGCAAACGAAACTCGCGGTATGTCATGGGGTACATTGCGGTTTTATGTAGAAGCGTTAACTTCTTCACTGCTCTACGCAGTCAGCAGGCGCTTCTGCACACGGCTTCATTTGTTACTGGCAGCCTGCTTAGCAGAGATCTTACCGATAGCATTTTATTTGTTATCGACACAATGGGCGAGTCATCAGTTTGCATTCGCGAAAATTTTTCCGTTGTGCGACCAAACGCTTTTCCAGTGGTATTCATGTTTCTTTTGACGGCCATGGCGATGGCGTAGTTTTTTTCAGGGCGGGGCAGAGATGTTCGTTTACGTAAACTGGTGCCGTGTTCCCAAGGCCGAGGTCATTGTTCGTGAGTCGAGTTTTTTTTTGCTTTCTTGAGCACAGCGTCACGTTTTGTGGGCGACTTAAACTGGACAATGATATGAGACCTATCAGCGTTGCGCGTAAGCACACGGTGGCAAGCCTCATGTCACTGTCGGCGATTGGCTCGTTTATTGCTGAGCAAACTTTGGAAAGGATTTCAGAGACGGATTTATTGTCTTTCCTGATTACGCCCTGTATCTCTAGATTAGCCTTCCGAGAGTATTGCTCCAAGTGAACAAGGCGCCCTTCCAAGTCTTGCAGCGTTCTTTCCAGCACTGCGTTCTGAGATGCAAGCCCTGCATTTTTTGCAGTTTCGGCATCCAGTTTTTTTGTTGGTTCTTCAATGGTTACGTGAGCAAACTCGAGGCTCTGAGTCAAAGATTGTTGCTCAGCTTTCAGTTCACGAAGCTCGCTCCGAATTTGGCGTTCGAGGGCTTCGCGATGTTCTTCTTGTTCTTCAGTTCAGCCTTCATTCCTCTTTTGTTTTTCAAAATTCGGCCTTCATCTCCTCCTTCATTTTGGCTATTTCTGTAGACATTTTGAAGAACTCATCCACTACGTTAGCAACTCAAAGGTAGGCGAGTATCCCCCTTCCAAGAAAAAGGAAAAAAAAACACTTGGCAGGAGTGACGAGCGGGAAGAATAAAACCTGTTTGATTTGAGCGTTATTGGGACTAACCGACAACGCACAAATTGGCACTCTTCAACTAACTAACAGCGCGCAAATTGGCACTAACACACCAAATGCGGGCCTGTTCTAACGGCCGCACGCGGACGGCTGCAGAGGGGCGAGAAGACGACCGCGCAGGAAGCGCGCACAGACAAGCGCGCACACAGACCCACGCTCGGGGGGCGCCGCGACGGTGAAATTCAAATGCGGGCCTGTTCCAACGGCCGAGTAGAAACAGGGACCGCTGCAGAGGTGCGAGGCGACGACCGCGCAGAAGCGCGCACCGACAAGCGCGCACACAGACACACGCTCGGGGGCGCCGCGACGGTGAAATTCAAATGCGGGCCTGTTCCAACGGCCGCACAGGGACCGCTGCAGAGGTGCGAGGCGACGACCGCGCTGGAAGCGCGCACAGACAAGCGCGCACACAGACACACGCTCGGGGGGCGCCGCGACGGTGAAATTCAAATGCGGGCCTGTTCCAACGGCCGCACAGGGACCGCTGCAGAGGTGCGAGGCGACGACCGCGCTTGAAGCGCGCACAGACAAGCGCGCACACAGACACGCTCGGGGGGCGCCGCGACGGTGAAATTCAAATGGGGGCCTGTTCCAACGGCCGAGTAGAAACAGGGACCGCTGCAGAGGTGCGAGGCGACGACCGCGCAGGAGCGCGCACCGACAAGTGCGCACACAGACACACGCTCTGGGGCGCCGCGACGGTGAAATTCAAATGCGGGCCTGTTCCAACGGCCGCACAGGGACCGCTGCAGAGGTGCGAGGCGACGACAGCGCTGGAAGCGCGCACAGACAGTCTATACCCGTTGCCGGTTTCCCTGGTTTGAGGATCGCCAAGATCTGGGCAATCTTCCAGCAGGCTTCAAGACGCCCGATCTGCCAGGATTGGTTGTCGAGAGAGAACAACTGCTGAAGAGTCTTGGAGCCCAAATGGCGTAAAGCAAAATACGTGATTCCATCAGCACCCGGAGAGAAAGACAAGATGAGATTTCCCAACGCCATGGTAAGCTCTTCAATGGTGAAGGGTTCATTCATCAGCGTTGTGTTGGCGCTGGAGTAGGAGAACGCAGACACCTCCGAAATTACGACGTTGCTGGGCGGAGTGGTGATTTTAGTGCAGAATTGCTCGGCAACGCTCACTTCACTGACGCCCTCCTGGAGAGCCACGGCTGAGAACGGGTGAAGTGGGCTTGGTGGTGTTCTGAAGGTGCGAAAAGTTTGCCAGATACGCGTGAGTGGCTTTTGCGGATCCAGTCGAGAGCAGAACTTACCGCAGCGCTGTTTAGCGAGCTTGCGGATGTGTTGATGAACGTGTTTCTGCGCCCGTCTAGCACATCGAATATCATCCGGAGATGCCGTTTTTCATGCTCGCAGCTATGTTCTCCTGCGAAATGCCCGAAGTCGCTCGTACTCCATGTCTACTACAGATGCCTCCCGGGGAAGCAAATAGCATCTTTCGGATGCAGCCCTCGCGTTCCAAACAGCGTCAGCAAACTTCTCGTGCGAGCTAAGAGTGGCACTGCTGTCCTCGAGAAAATATCTAAACTTCTCGCAATTTGTGCCGTGCACCCAGAGGTTTTGTGGAAATTCAGATTCACTTGATGATTGTATATGTGTGGAAATGGTCACTTCCAAAGCTTTCTACGTCAGCAAACCACGACGCAGATAACAGCAGGGATGTAGATATCAGCGTCACATCCAAGGCAATCGACGCTTTACCACGGACAAATGTGTCGGCTATATAAAACACTGGCCTTCATATGAGCTAAAGAACATATATGCGACAATAATAGGTTGTCGGTCGCTTAAGGTGGCAATGGCAGACCTGGGCTCAAAGGCCCGCCGTAGCGGAGGGCACCAGATTAATTTTTACGACCTGGGGATCTTTATCGTGGGCCAAAATATCGGCAGACCACCATTTTCGCTGTTCAGCTTCATCTGTAAAGCAGCCGGTGCGGCCGGGAGGTAGGCTGTAACACAAACATCCACCTGCTGACACGTCCCATGCCGACACACAAGAGAGGGAGGGCCACGTCAGGAGGGCGAATACCATCCTTCATTGAATTGGCTGTGAAGGAAGGTAGCCGCCTGTGTGAAGTCTCCGTCTGTTCGAAATGTATATCCACTGGCCTGAACGCCTTTTGCGGCACCGCTTGAGATGAATATAGCTAAATTCTTAGATACGCCATAAAACTTCACACATGGTCGTCGTTGTCATCTGTATGGATGACAACGATGACCGGTAGAAAAAGGCCGTCGTTATGACAAGAAAATGTATAGAAACACATGAAATTACGCGCGATATTTAATACCGGATTTCCAAACCAAGGGGCAAGTACGCCAACCAACAAATAACTGAGAACCCTGTCAGAATAGAAAAGTTAGCCAGACGTACGCGACCAATTAAAGGTGAAAGTTGTCACCCGAGCAGGACAGGTTCACACAAAGGAGAGCTTTGGAAATGGGGAAGCTCCCGCTGTAGTTGGAGCCAGCCTGTCTGTCGAAACAATTCGCATCAAAGAGACAAGAAAGAGACGTAGAAATTATGGATCAAAAGAAGCAGCGTTAGGCAATTTTTATGCCTTCGCCTTAAACACATAAAAAAAGATATACGATCCCAAGAATTGCTTGCAGCTCGGATACACCGCGGTCGACGTTGGTACGAACCACAGGGCAGTGATCGAACACCGTTGGCCTACGCCGGACGCTTGCTGTACTGTGACACATTTACGTGTCCTGCCGTGTGTTTAAGCTGTGTTGTGACCCACTGATAAAGCTGAAAATAGCCCTAACGTTTCCCCACCGTAGATTTTCTCCTGACTATAACAGCTGAACTCTGAAAAACACAGCCGCTAATAAATATTTCCTTGTTGGCGGCATCAACGTACCGCCTAAAATTTTGGCATTCCTCCCTGACGAAGTACACATGCACAACAGGGACCATCCCAAGTTCGTCCGCGATTCATTTAGATGCAATAATTAGGATTTGTGACTATATAAGTCTGTCAAATATAGGATACGCGAAATATGTTAGGGTTACAAAATTTTGAACGTCCAACAGATTACACCCGTCAAAGCGCAGCAAGCATTCATGTAGTAGATGTGAGTTTGGAAATCTTATTTAATTACGTACTCTCTCAATACTTTTGTTGTGAGCTCCAGAGAGTCATTTTTGTTAAAAACACAGTCTCTTTGTTGTTTATTCTCGTGTGCACGATGTTGTGGCGTGCTCCGATTGAATGTAGAATGCTCTTATATCTTTCGTGGGGCGGTATTCTCGAGTTTTGTCCCTTTTCTGTCTCTTTGAAAAGTGTCCCTTTTGGCAAGCCCTGGTTGCTAAAAGCAAACAACCGTAATGACGTAACGCAAGCGCGGCAAACCTACTGCCAACGCTTATTTCTGCTTAACCGGAAGTACGTCACGAGAAGGGCGCAAAAGGGACGTTTTCAAAAGGGACAGTTACGAGAATACCACCCCTGGTCGCTGAAACACCCTTACACGGTCGGGTTTTGGTTGGTATGCGTCAGAAACACTGCCAAATATTCTGCTGCCAAACTTCTGTAAAACAGATCGCCCAGTCGAGAAAACGATAACATGTTTTCATAAAAGGTTTAATATGCTGTGACGCCTCCCTTCTGCGAGAACAAACTTTATTCGCACGGAAGCGGTTTCCGTCCCCGAGAGAAGAATCCGTTTACTTCGCTGTAATGCTGCAGGAACCGAGTAATAAATTGCGGGTGAAGAGACATCCTGACAGCCCAAATAAAGCTCCATTGCAGGAACAATTCGAAATTTGTAGGTTGGGTACAAGTAGTAATTAATGTTTTAATACTAAGCATTGGTGATTGGCATTGGTCCAAGAGTTGGCTTCCATATCATACCAAATAGTTAGCAGATTTTAAACAATGTTGTCCACTTCTAAAAAATGAAAAGCACGCCGGCGAATGTTCATAATATTTCAACTTTTTTAGAGCTCCCACTATCATCAAGGTAACTAATTCATTTGCAACAAATTTTATTAAATATAGAGATCTATCAATTTGGCCTACTCTGCAATGCGTGTCCACCGCTGGACCCCAGGAGCACCGAACGGTTTTTTCCCCTTTCCGGGATACTCAATATGGCGAATACACTATACAGCTGCAACCTTTCAGGATAAACAGTTCTTTCTCAGATTTTAGGGCAGTGATGTTTACTTTAAAAACCTTTGGTAATATTTCTATAGTTCTCGCCGTTCCAGTTTCACGCTAAGACTCGACTGCCTTATATCTCGTTGGCAGTTACATGTTTTTCAACGTTTATGTCAATCAAATGATTGAACAAACTGACTAGTTCTGATCACTTTCACTCCAGCTCCATACTTCATAACTCTGAAAATGTCTTTTAGAAAGAAGCATGTAACGCATCGACATTAAAATTGTTGTGGCGAACCGCCATTCTACTCGCTGCAACGCGTGGATACCAAGTCGAAAAATGTAGTGTCCAGAGTTGAATCGAGATGCCGGATTCCTTCCTTCCTAGAGGCAATTTTTATTTTAACTGTGCTTTCCAGCAACTCCCACACCAAAAAGGATTCCAGCAGTCAATAAAATCTGTTACACATTTCAAAGCTTTTACACAGATGGCCATTTGGTCCCAACGGCAAAAAGAACGTTTTTTATACGTCATGACTGCTAAAGTCTTTGTACGCAGTTTGCAAGAGGTGATATTTACCCCTCCTGGCACCAAATTGTTTAGCATTTTTTGCAGGTGACTGCCAGTGGTGTTACGTTAAATCGAACAGTAGCAGTAGGAAAGTCCTTTATCGGGAAAAAAGGCTGGTTGCCCGGAGGGGGGAAATGGAATTAGCAGGGAGGGAGTAACAACACTTTAATGTTCAGTGGTCGTGTAGGCAGCTTTTAATTGAGGATCTAATTGTCCAGTTTGAGATGTCGAGTGTTTTGTAGGCTTCGTCTCACACTACTCGAGCCAGACCGCTCTCAAGAGAAAAAGTTCCTAGAGGGGTGAGGAATTGGGATGTCAAAGTATGGGGGATTATCTGGTGAAGAACCATTGGGACTGCACGATCGATAATATACCGGTGGTCTGAGAATGCCTCCAAGTACCAGTTAAATGGCTATGGTCTGTGATAGAAGCCACCGAACAGTGCCGACAACGCGGGGATGGCGACTTTCCAAGGTGAATGCATTTGGATCTAATGCGAGGGTTGAGAACCGCGTTGGCAAGACTGCTATAATGAAAATTTTGGTTGGGCGCGGTTGAGAAGGGACATCGTTGAGGTAGCCAAGCGGGGTGCTTGATGCTCAGGCGGCGTCGGCGCGCGTGGCGAGCGTGGTCTAGTTGCAGACTAAATAGATAGCGAGACATTAGGGGATTGGTCATCCATCGGAGGGGTTACGAGGAGGCTCTCCCTAGCAACGGAGTGCTGGTTGCCATCTCCCGTCACCATGTATCCTGGTATCCATGTCAGGCGAGTTTTAGTGCCTTTCTGAGCGAGTTTGTTGACCATAGGTTGAATTTGGTGGACACTAGGATGGTCAGAGAAAGCCTTGTTGAGCTCGTCAAGAGCAGTTTTGGAGTCTGAGTATACGAATGCTGGAAAGAAGTGGAGCACAGACGTCGAATGCAAGATGGTCGAGTGAATAAGGAACACCACGCAGTTCGGCTTCAGTGCGACAAAGATAAAGTACATGTTTTGTAACCGAACCGGTAAATTGGGGTCTTGGTGTACAATGCAAACCTTGTTTTCTGTTGGTCCAGGCCGGCATCAGGAAAGATGTGAAATTTCATCTGGGAGCTCCGTGTCCAGGATGTGACGAAGGGCTTATTGGCGTGGACACATCCCTTATTTGTAAATGCCAGGTCGCCGGTGTGGCGATATCAAAAGTGGCCTTTCCCAAGAAACAGGTGGTGCCTGACTCAGTGGTGACGGCAACATGTTCCGAGAATCCCACTCAGCGAGCGCCGCTCTATGAGACGTAAGAGATCCGCGTTGTTCGTGTTGGAAGGCAGCTTCAGAAAGCAAAGTTTCCATAGGAGGCGGAGGAGCTGCCTTTTCGAGGGCGTCAATACGGGTATGTCGCCTCTTTCCAGTTAATGTTTGGAGCGTGGCCCTCTGCAGTACTGATAAATGCTTCTTTTAGCTTTTTGACAGGGTATATAAAAAGGCGCCGTAGAGGGGGTAACTTAGAGTCACCCCATGTGCTCGGGCAATGCAGCCGCTGGTTGGGTCTCTCCGTACTCATTTGACCTTCTAGAGATTGTACAAAGAATTGGCTTCGAGATACAACGATGGTTATTTATCCCGGACTGTGCGCTGTTATGACTACCCAGCATTCCAATTTTCTCACATATAGACCGAATTTTTGTATCAGTTACATATATATTGGGGTGCATATCAAGATGCATGTTATGCCGTCCATGCACCACGAAGAACTGTTCTTTTCAGAAGTGAGTTCTAGCTCTAACGTCAGAAGGTTCGACGTGCGGATGTGGGCGGTGTCCCCTAACTCAATTATTAATCGTTCAGTTGATGTGTACACTGCAGCTGCGGTCAATACTGTAAGAACATCTGCATAGATCGGCAAACATGCAGAAGAATCATTTTACTTTTGCCGTGCACGCAGGTCATTTCCAAATTCAAAAGCGCATGTAAAGGATAGAGCCTTTAGGCACGCCTCTGTCAAGGTAGTAGGTCTTGGGGCTCCATCCCGGGTTCGTGGCGCTTAAACGTAGGGGTCGGTTGTCTAGAAAGGACAGGACCCACTTTTGGGCTCGCTCGCTTGAGAATGCTCGCGCCAATTCGGCAGGAATTGCAGTTTGGATCCCGCGATCAAACGCGTTACGCAAGTCGATGGTAAGGACATAGTCGGGGTTGCTTGTTATGGAAGTGCAATTGATCACTCATCGCAGCAGCCATAAACATTAGACCGTATCCAGGTGTGGCCGGAAGCAGTTTGTGATGGATGGAGTCATGGCTGGACGTATTCCATATAGAGTTTCATGCGGTTATTTATGAGACGCTGGGTGAGTTTGCAGATTCTTGGGGTTAAGGAAATAGGCCGAAGGTAAGACGTATTGGGGGGGTCTTTGTTAGGTTTTTGGATTGGATGGATGAGCGTCAGCTTTAGTTGTCCGGAACAGTCTCTGTCCAACAAAGGTCATTGATAACCCCCATATTAATTAGGTGAGTGGCTTCGTCTACGTGGAATCGGTGCTGCCAAGTCACCCCATTAGGACACGGAGCCGAACGTAGTTTGCCTTGGTGGAGGGCAGCCTGGAGCTGGGAGATTAGCTCTCCAACAGGCTCTGACACTACTATATTGCGTAGGTTGTTATGAGGAGTGGGTGAAACGTGCGAAAAAATAGTTATGAGCTGCCGTTTCACAGCTTCAGCGGTGTCCTTTAGAGTGAGTGTGGAGAAGCGCACCGACTCATGCTTGCGCTTGCCGGACAACCAACAATACCCCGCTATAATTTCGTGAGGCCACGTTCCTTGCCGATTCTTCCACAGAGGCTGTGCCATTGTTCGCTGGCGAGCGAGCGTTGATATTCCTTAATTAGCTTTTTATTGTTTTCTTAGCTTGATGAGATCACGGTGATGTTTTTCGTAACAAAGTATCCGTGGTTTGAGTTTGAGTCCCGTTTCAAAAGTGGGTGTCATATGGACGCCATGTGGGCGTTCATAGCCTGGGTGTAATCGCCACATAAGATATATTTACGAATGAGATCTTTAGTTTCCTGGAAAGTAGTAATGACGTGTTCGAGCGATTAAGGCTTGGACAAAGAGCACAGCTGCTGATACGTTGTCCAATTGATCCGGGGTAGGCGCTGGAGTCTTCGGAAGCACTTTCCGGTAAGAGTGATAAAAATAGGATACATATCGCTGCCCCATGTGGTTATAAAGTGACTAGAGTCGCGGATAATACCAGATCAAGCTGAAAAAAGTTTCGAGTGGAGTTTGTTGCTTGGGATGTAGCCCCATACGCGTGTGTTGCGAAGGATCCTTGATGATACTGAAGTTGGAGTATTCCGACGTTTCGCCGAGGCGGACTAGACAGCCATCTGTTTAAGTCCAACCCCAGCTCGTACGTTTGGCATTAAAAGCTCCGCAAATAATAGTAGGTGTTCTGGGATATACAGATAAATGCAGAAGGCAGTCGTACGCAATACATTTTGAGAGCCACTGGCTTGTCTGTAATAAACCCAGGCTTTAATCAGTGGCATGCCGACCGGGAGGCGAATGAGGACGATGACAGCCTAATAATGTTTGGAATATTTACCAAGGACAGAAATTTTGTAACTGCCCAGATATGATCCAAGCAGAACCGCCGTTTATTCAATAATCGAGATCGTGCAGTGTGGGCTACGGCCTGGGCCCCTTCTCGTAATCAAAGGTTCTGTAAAAGTCGTAAAGCCATAGACCTAAGGAGAGACCCGGATTTTCTGGAATAGAATTAAGAAGTGGGAAATGAGGAGTATGCGGTTCGAAAGTGTGGAGACGGTTTGGGTTAAACTTCGACAGTCCCATCGTAGTATCTTGAGGGAGCGCTTCATTGAGTTAGCGCGCTACTTGGTGTAACCGTTCTGGGGTGCGGTTCAACCTCATCGGGCCGTGCCGAGAGTTCATTAGTGATTAGTTGCAACATGCTTTTGTGTCTGAGGCGTTAATGTCGGAAAGAGTAGTCACCGTGTCTGTAGCCGTTTGGCGTTCACGCCATCCCGGGTGAAGTTCAGCGTGAATAAATTTCAGAATTTGCCTAAAATCCGAACTGTCGTTTCCCTGCAAGCATACCCACTTACGGACACTGTCCAAGATTACGGTGACAGCCCGGCAGTTAAACACCAAGAAAATCAGAGTGCTCGTGTGTGCGCGCCTTGTGGCGATCAGAGGTCGGTAGACTCACTCCTGAGTCGACTCACTCACACTCATTTGGACTCAAACTCACACGTGAATTTGAGTGAGCACGAGACTAGTGTGGCATGGTGAGTTTTAGCTTTAGTTTGTTTGAGCTTGAGTGAGTTTGAGTATGCCTGAAATCAACTGAGTTCTGAGTAAATTTTGAGTTTGAGTACATTTTGAGTTTGATTACATTTTCACTACTAAGTAAATTTTGAGTTTGATGACTGAGTTTGAGTACGCCTGAAACCGACTGAGTTATGAGTATATTGTGCGTTTGAGTACATTTTGAGTTTGAGTACACTTTGGGTTTTCAGTACATTTTGAGTTTGATTACATTTTGAGTTTTCAGCACATTTTGACTACTGAGTAGATTTTGAGTTTAAGTACATTTTGAGCATTGTGCACATTTAGAGTTTTGAGTACATTTTGAGCAGTGAGTGCATTTTAAGTTTTGAGTACTTTTTGACTTTGAATACATTTTTAGTACATTTTGAGTTTGAGTACATTTTGAGTATTGAGTAAATTTCGAGTCCTGAGTAGATTTTGAGTTTGAGTACATATTGAGTTCTGAGTACGTTTTCAGTTCTGAGTACATATGAGTAGCCTAGGAGGCAGATACGGTTGGCAGTTAAGTTTCATGGGCCGGTTTGGGCTCGAATTTCAGGTTAGCTGCGGGGTACGGCAGCATTCGCGATACGCATCATCGGTTGGTGGGGAGGTATAGAGTGGTGGGGGGGGGGGTGAATTAGTGGCTGGGCTTGTGAATAATATACGACTGGTGAGGTCATAAAAAAGGATCATCGCACCTTTTTCTTTTGATGGATCCTCTAAGAAGGTGGGTGAGGGTGGTGGGAAAGCACACGGCGGCGCTTTTTTGCTGGCTCTTCGCCTGCTTCTGTTAACGGTTTGATTTGCTAGGTTAAGAAAGGAAGAAGCGAGCGCCGAGTGGAAAAGGGGGGCGGCTGTCGCCACCTCTCTTTCAAATGAGTTGTCAACTGAACTGACTGGGCGATGCCCGTTTAGATAGAATAATGACCGCATTATGAGCTAGATTGTGTAAAAATTCAAACAGATGTCGCTAAGGCGTGTAAGGTATTAGGTTAAAGGTCCCGATTAACGGAAGCATGCGAGATAAATTGAAGAATGCTTCCTGTGTATAATCATCAGACAGCCATAAATAGTGATTTATTGGGTTAAAATTCGCAATGATGCCACGAGGGCCTGTGGGGAATCATATTTAAGGTCCAGTGAGGGGAATCACGCAAACAAAATGCGTTATGGTTATATTACGGTTATGGTTATATTATAATAGGTATAGATTGGGACAGAATTCAAATATTCATTGAGCTAGGTCTTGTGGCGTGTGAAATTAAAGGTTTCGATAAGACGAATCACGTCGGACAACTGCAGAAAAGCTTCCTAATTATTATCATATGACATTTACATAATAGGTCATCAATTGTGTTAAAAATCAAAATAATTCCACTAGGGCGCGTGGGGCATCAAATTGAAAGTTACGATGAGGGAAATCACATGGGACAAAAATGCGATATGGCTATCTCATGAGATAGTCATGGTTAGTCATTGCTTGGGTTAATATTCAAATTGATGCCACTAGGATGTGTTCGGTATCAAATAAATGGTCTCGGCGAGGGGAATGACGTAGGAAAAATAAAAAATGCTTCGTGGTTATAGTCATGAGATATTAATGGCGAGTCTTATATGTGGATAAAATTCAAAGTGACCCCACTCGGGCATGTACGGTATCGAATTTGCGATGTTTATGACGGGAATCACGTGGGACAAATAAAAAAAGGCTTCGTGGTTGTAATCATGAGATAGTCATGGTGAGTGATAAATTGGGTTAAAATTCAAGGTGAGGCCGCTAAAGCAAATGGGGTAGCAAATTCAGGGTTTCATTTAGGGCAATCATGCAGGGCATATAAATAATGCGTCGTGCTTGCAGTCTCATGACAGTCATGCTTAGTGAGATTCGATTAAAATTCCAATTGATCCTGATCATATAAATGACTCGTTGAGGGAAATCACGTGGGACAAATATAATAATGCGTTCTTGTTACAGTGATGAAATTGTCACGTTGAGTCATAGATTGAGTGAAAATTTAGAGTGACGCCAACAGGGCTTGTTGGGTATCAAGCTAAAGGTCTCGATGAGGGAAATTGCATATCGTAAATAAAGAAATGCGTCCTCCTTATCATCATGATATAGTCATAGTCATGGCTAGTCAATGATTGGGTTAAAACTCAAAGTGATGCCGATAGGGCGTGTAAGGTATCAAAATAATATCTCGGTGAAGGACGGTGGATGGGATGAAACCATTGGAAATAATGGCACTGAATAATGACCAGCCGTTAAATAAAAAAGTCTTATTCAGCGCCTGATAGATAAAATTGTAGTCGTTAATTGTTGGCAAGCCCTCTTGAAAGCGTGGTTGGTTGGACACCTTGCAGCACTCAACATCCACCAACAAGCCCGTGTTCCCAATAAACAGCTTAGGAACTATTGGGCTGATATGCCTCCTATGTATACGCTAAGTCGGTTGGTGGAATCAGCGACTGCCTCCGATCGCGCGCGATAGGGCAAATTTCCAAGCATGGCTTGTTGCTGTCGGTGCGCGCACGTGTTGACATTTAATACACGCTGCCGTACCCCATACTGAGTAGGTTGTTAAAACAATGCCATGAAATACTCCTTTAACTGTGCAGGTCGTGGGCGTACATGCTCATAAAAGTAAAATGTTTGCGCCTCATAACGCTATTTCCTTCTTCCAAACAGGGGCAGCTTATTTGATACACCAAGATTTGGCGGCTGTTTGCTTGCTTAGAAGAACTTAAGCGTTTCGGCGGAAGGTGGGAACCGCCAGCAGCTATTTCCTGACACGACGGGGGTTTCTCAGCCACCGCGACGCTCTATTTCGTATTCATCTCAACTTTTTGCCATACCCAAGCTGCAGCAAAGGTGTCCGGATGATTTTTCCTGGCTTTCCGTCGATGAGACGGACCGAACATACCTCCAGAGAACAAAAACGTGCGATAGGGATTGAGCATGACGGTGAATAAACAGTGCTTCCAGAAGCAGCGTACGACCGTACGTATTCTGGAGAATTCGCTTGGTTCGAACTGTTTCTGATTGAGCACGACGACCAATTCCCGGCGGCACTCAAAGGTCGCGGAAAATTTCTGCAGCGAATAGATTCCGCACAGGCAGACACTTCTTTTGTCGTGGTGCTCTTCACACGCTTGTTGCATGAGACCTTTGCCCTAACGCTGATTGTTGGTGCAGCCAAAAATATCGTAATAACGCCCAGACGAGTAGCTCCTGCACATTGCCAAGTAAAGCGAATGACGGCAGCCTGCTCCCAATTAAGAAAATAAACATCAATTTGGGATGAAAAGTCGGGCGTTCTGCTTGCACGATTAAACGTATCCTCAAAGGCAACCCCCGTCAGGTAAAGCGCTTGTGGGTAGGCCCGCCATATTAGCGGGTTGGGGACAGAATTTATGGGAAAATCTGGCAGCTCTCGGACGCTTTGAACGTTCTCTTTAAAGCCCTCATGAACTTGGCGCGGCTGACGTACCCAATTAATGACACTGATTTTCGATGCCGCCTGCACGTCTGATATCCACACGCAGCACAGAGCAAGAGCGTGGGACAGTGACGTCGTCTGATCGCCCCGTAGTACCCAAAAAATGCCCGCCAGGTATGCCTCAATCGCTAGAAAATGACCTACCGGGCGAAATTCTGGTCTATACAGTGAGCAGTGAGCAGTACAGTGAGCGGTGGGTACAGTGAGCGGGGTACAGTGAGTAGTGGGTAGCTGCGGATGTTGAACCATCCCGAGATTAAAAAAAGCATCCGCATCATGTTTACTATGATGATTGATAATTTTATTGGTTTCCCCTTTGTATCAGGGTGATGACATGTCATGTACCAAAAAGGACTAATATACATATGTTTGTACTCTTGGTTTAATACTAGCGCTGCTTAGGGCAGGCAAAAAAAGCTTATTAGGCGCAAAATACTTTTTTTTTTCTGTTACAGGTGGTAACTGTCCTAGGCAATATTCCCTCTCTGCTTTCGTCCACCAGCATTCTAATCTTCTTTTCTCCCCTCGACAGCCTTGAAGGTAACTTCCTCTGTGGTACCCTTAAATCTAGGGCTTCTGAAAGCCCATATTCCCTTCATGTAGATTTGGATGGATACCCTCACATTCTAACACGATGTGCCGCATTGTTTCTGTTCTTTTCCGCAACCACGCATACCCCATCATTTTGTGAATACTTCCCCACAAAACTCTCAGTTCGCAGGCAACTGCTCTCTAGCCTCAAAAAGCAAAGCACTGCCCTGGGAATTATCGTAGAAATTTTCCTTTCTGATGTTCATCTTTTCAGCCCTGTACATCTCTAACGACGTTTTAGCTTCCATTTTTTCCCTCCATTTATTCGTTTCAATCTGCCTTGCCTCTTTTTTGGTTACCTTGGCTGTTTTGGATTCCCCACTGTTCTTTCCGTATTTCATCGTTGGCATTCTAGTCTTTCTTAACCACTGCGGGTCCACGCTTTTCAAGTATAGGTACCTAAAATCCTTAGCTGCCCACCTTCGTTGATGCATTGCCCTCAACCTCATCTCAAAGCATATTTTACTCTGAGCTTCTCTAACTTCAAACGACGCCCAGTCCATATCTCCCTGAAATGCTTCGTTAGTTGTTTTTACATGCGCGCCTAAGGCCAAACGTCCTACCGTTCTCTGGTTTAGTTGAAGGCCTGATAGAACGTCTGATTTTAAGCAGAGTACAGCATTCGCAAACGTGAGACCGGGAACCATTACTCCTTTCCACATTCCTCTTACTACTTCATATTTGTTATACCCCCACAGAGCTCTATGCTTCATTATAGCTGCGTTTCGCTTTCCCTTAACCTTAAGTTGCTCCTCGTGATTACTTAAGTAGTTATCCCCTTCGTTTATCCGCACTCACAAATATTTATATTCCTTCAGTCTAGGTAATTCACCTTGCTGGATAGACACTACGTCGGTGGTAGCGTCATTGAAAACCATTATTCCTGATTTTTCTGCACTGAAATTTAATCCCAGGTCAGTTGCTTCCTGGCCGCCAATATTTATTACCCGCTGCATATCGGATTGGTTATCAGCTAAAAGAACAATGTCGTCTGCGTATAACATTCCCGGAATATGCTGTTGTACCACTTCGCCTTGAAGCATATGGGTTAGGCTAAACCCTACTTGACTTTCTTCCATTTTCTTTTCTACCCTGCCATGTAAAGCATCATGAACAGTATTGGGCTCAAAGGGCACCCCTGTTTCAGTCCCCGATGGATGTTGACCTGCTGGGCGCATTTCTGTCCTTCCCAAGTAAGGTGCACTCTATGTCTTTATAGATTGCTATAAGGAACTGTACTAACTCGTCATCTAATCCCTGGAGTTTCAGCATCCTCCACAGCCGTTTCTGTTTACGTTGTCATATGCCCCTTTAATGTCCAAGAACGTAATCCATAGTTGTCTATTCTGTGCTTTCGCAATTTCAATGCATTGCTTTATCACGAACAGATTGTCATCCAATCGCCTGTCTTGTCTAAATCCATTCTGCAGTTCCCCAAGTATTTCATTTTCTTCCATCCATGCTTGAATTTCTGATTTTATCGCCTGCATTACGAATCTATACACCACTGACGTTACTGTGAGTGGTCTGTATGAATCAATACTGGCTTTGTCTCCTCTGCCTTTATATATTACACAAAGCCTTGTTTCAGCGGCACCAAGCGGGCTCCCTCGGTAGTTCACGACGCCGCCGCTACGATTTTTCTGGCACTACAGGCAAAGCTAGACCTTTGCTTCTCTAAAATCCTCCCTGTTCTGTGACTGCCTTGATAGTAGTTCGCGTCGCATCTGACAGATGGCGCCACCAGTCCACAGCGCGCGCGCAACTCGTGGGATCTTGTTCTCGGCGGTTGCACTCAGTCTCTGCAAGAGGTAGCGTCAACATCCCCCTCGCGAGGGACACGATCAAATGCAGAGCATTTCCGGGGGCGCACGACGTTAAGTAGTTTGCGTTACGTTAATGTTGTTGCACTTGTGGCAACTGCTGACGAGAGAGCGCTCGTCAGCAGTAATTTGAATGAGTCAAGGATATAAGGCTCGTCGTAGCCTCCCATTCTGTGTCGGCTTTGGGGCGCAGTCGGTAGGGCGCCGTGTACATTGCATTCCGCCCGCAGGGTCGAAGGATCGAAACCTGGCGCCGGATAGTATTTTTTTTTATATAGTAGGGAGGGGTGCGGTGCGGACTACGGACGCCAACGCGGGTGACATCGTGAGTTACTGAAATGCTCTGCATTTAAAACGTTTCCACGATTTCCCTTTTCATCTTGACCCTGTGGCTGTTCACTAACGTTGTTTTGGTGGCTACGCAGTCTTTTTTCCGGATATTGCGGGCCGCAGAGTATCGACCAAGCCACGTTTTAAAGATGGCCTGGTCAAATGCCGCAATCACGATTGGTCCCTCTGAAGCACCACATGAGGGCTTTTCAATATTGTAAGGGCCTTGAGTACTTGGTGAAGTAGGACGCTTATTCTACGACACAATCGTCTCCGAACACCGGTCCATGAACCAACAATGATGATGATCAGTCCAAAAGAAGACGAAGTGTTCATTGAAGTGTTTCATGACGAGGATAATGTGGAAGTAAAATACATGAATTTTCACCCTTCCGAGCTTCGTGATTACAATAGTGCCATCCTTCAAAACTAAACTTGCCATTACTAAGTAGCATGGAAACCAATAGTGTCGTAAGCCCCGATAGGCTTACGACACAACTCCGAATTTTTACTTCTGAAGTGAGTGCAGATAATGATCTTACGATACGGTCATTGCCTTGTTTACATTTTTTCCCTCTAACCCTTCACTTTGTAACCACAATTTCTTTTGTGCTACCGTTCTAGCATCTTTGATGAATTTCTGCAGTTTACTCCTAACTAGTACTGATGTGCGGGATGCCCTTTTTGTCTGCCGCACATAATTTTATTAATCTAAACCTTTAATTTGATACCCCAAACATTATTCCGTATTTTCTTAGAATTTTAACCTAGTATACGACTTACCATGACTATCGCGTGAGGGTAACGAAAGCATCTCTTATTTGTCCCAAGTAATTCCCGTCATCAAGACCTTCAATTTGACACCCCATACCTCGCGGCAGAACACCTTGATTTTTACATCAATCTATGCCTCGCCATGACTATGTCATGATTATGACCTGAAGAAATTTATATTTGTCTGACATTATTTTCCTCATTGAGACCTTCAATTTGACACCCCACACACCCTAGCGCACATCACTTTGGCTGTTCAGCAAATCTATGTCTCACCATGACTGCGTCGCGATAATCACCAGGAAGCGTTTTTTTTTTGCCCCCGTGGATTTCCTCACCGACATCTTCAATTCGATACTACACCCACGCTAGCGAAATCCAAATAAATTTTGAACCATTGTATGATTCACCATGACTATGTCATTATTACCACCAGGACGTATTTCTTATTTGTCCAAGGTTGTTTCTTTAGTGGAAACATTTCATTTGAGACCCCATACGCCTATGGGTCATCATTATGAAGTCCTACCTTTATTATGACTCGCGATAACTAAGTCATGATTGTGACCACGATTTATTTTATGTTTGTTCCACGTGATTTCCCTCCTCGATACATTTCAATTTGATACTGCGCATGCCGTAGCGACGCATCACATTGAATTTTAACCCAATCTGTGACACTCCATGCCTCCCGTGTTACACAGTATGCCATGTTCAATACTTTTTCTTAATATTTATTTTTTTGTTTATTTAACTTTGTTTGCTCAACTCACCATACGCTTTTATAATGATTACATGCGGAACCTCCGTCAGATGTGCGTTTTTGTGGAAATGCAGGGCGTTACACGATCCTGGCGGGGGAGACGAAGGGGGTACTCGGCAAAGTATGCTAAGCATTCAAAAATCTTAGACAAATCTATGAACGTTTGCGCTTCAGAGATTCGCGCTGACAGTTATCTTTTCAAAAGGCGTTTTTTTCCAGGATGCAGAGCAAAAATGCACGGGACCGTAACCCTAAACAGCTTCGACGAAAATAAACTGAGCAGTCAGCAAACGTCCCCTCACCCAATCCTGTTTGTTTCGCCCCAGGACCCCAGGATAGCATCGGGTCTGGACCGTCTCTGTCATGAACACGAAAACGGAGCCTACATCAAGAGTTTGGTATCCCATACATAGGTGCAATTGCTTGCAAGCAGCGCTAGCCATCATACCCAGCAGGTATAGCTGTATTAAATGTGCAACCAAAATTGTTTCCGACTTCACAAGAGTTACGGTGTTATGTCATACCGAATGCAAGAGTTTGAGCTCAGGAATGTGGACCCGTAATATTTTTTCCATGCTTCAATATTAAAATTCAGAATGCTAACGAAACCAGAGTCCATCTAAGCCCGAGTAAATTTCTAGCCCGAGAGTGCTGTGAGTTCATCTGAGTTTTGAATCCCTTTTGAGTTTTCAGTCCACTTTGAGTTGTGAGTTTATTTTGAGTTTTGAGTGCAGCTTAATTTTTGTATACATTTTGAATTTGAGTAAATTCTGAGTTTTGAGTACATTTTGAGTTTTCAGTACATTTTGAGTACTGAGTACATTTTAAACTTTAATACATTTGGAGTTTGAGTACATTTTAAGTACTGAATACATTTTGAGTTTGAGTACATTTAGAGTTTGGCGGACATTTTGAGTTTAAGTACATATCGAGTTGTGAGTACAGTTTGAGTTTGAGTACGTTTTGAGTACATTTCGAGTTTGAGAACATTTTCAGTATGAGTACATTTTGAGTTTCGAGTATATTTTGAGTAATAAGTCCGAGTGAGTTCTGAGTTTTGCGCTCACTGTGAGTTTGAGTTTGAGTGAGCATTGAGTCTTAGTTTGAGTGAGTGGAGATTCGAAACAAAATTCTGGGTGAGTTTGAGTGAGCCGCGCCAACTTTGCCAAAGTATGGTGTCGACTCCCCTACGTCCGCTGCGCAGGTGTGCCAATGCAGGCATACCCACTTGGTCAAGATTGGTCAAGATTGGCGAAAAACGCGAGGGTTCCCCGTCATCATCACAGCACTTGCCAGGAACGAAAAAGAATCCAGCTTCGCCGTAATCTTAGCAACACTTGCTAGTCACGACAAAGACAAGTATAGCGTACGCCCCTCCAAGGTGATGTCCAATGGATATCACCTCCAAAATTGAAGGAATACAACATCTATAGCAAAAGTAATGAAGTAAAGTCGTTGCCACAGAGATAAATATAAAGCCGTTTCACTCAACGGAAAAGCTGACGGAAGTGCAGAGAAAGGGATTTGCCATATTTATGCTGTAACGCCATTATCCGCTCACTCCTACCACCCGAAGCAAGTGAAATTTGCCTCCTCCATAGTGCCCGCATGCCACCTGCCTTAAACAGCGCCAGCGGAAGTCCTGTACTTTTTGTGCTTGATTATCCTCACGCACGTGCCGGCGTTATACTTTCAGCGTTTTCGCTTACTATCGCAAAAATCATCCTAATGAGAGTTTTAAACTAAATGAACGTGGATTCTGCGGGTAATTACATATATTTTTCTTTCAATGTACCTGCAGTTTTTTTATCGAAACAACGGAAGGTGTATGACAAGTGCCAGCGTTTCGCGAGTTTTAAACGGGTATGACTATTTAAACAGCTTGTTTTTCGAAGTCTCTGAGGGATGCCGTCCGACGAACCACCGTGCTGTACTTGGGTCCCTTATCTCGTGCCACGGCCAGATTCCGGTAGACATTTGACATCGACCGTAATCGCGAGCTACGACAACAACGCGAGCCTCTAAAGTGCTCTGCACTTAAATGCGAATCATCTGCAATCGTGGAGTAAAGCTGTCGTGATGGTCGTGCAGGTTGCGTAAAGCTTCGCTACCTTCAAGCCTTACACGTTATTGTGAGCACCTTAAATTTTTTGTACTTACCTACAACAATGCAGATGGCGACAATCAGAGGGCCTGATAGCGCCATAGCGAACGTAGACTGTTTGAAACACTGTGGATTCGCACTTTTCGGCGTCAAGCCTTCTTTATCAAGTGGCCAGTTCGCACGGTACCCGTTGTAAATTGGCTCTACTATTGTGGCGGGGATTTTTTATACCCTCGGCAGTCATTAAAGCTTTAGAATTAAGGCACATGCAGAAGTTTTAACGAAGGCCAATGACGCTCAAAAATAATTCTTCTTGCGAACAGAATTTTTGAGTATTTCTATTGACATTTCAGCAGGAGGTTGTCATTAGGAGAGAATATACTTGTGCGTTTTCCATGCCTTGGAGAGTTTGTGAAATTGAGGGTGCTGATATTAGGCTAGAAAAATGCATTCCCTGAAAAGTATTTTTGGGCAGTAGATTGAGACATCAAAAAATAAAATCCACTGCTGGTGGAAGTGCAAATCATCAGATAACTTACTGAACCTGAACGGCTGCAATTGATGTCGACGCAGGATAGCCCTATCGCAAAATTCTATTTAGATCGCATGGGCTCGTACCGGAACTCTTTGGCGGCCGTAAATAATAAACGGGTTCAAACCGGACGTGTTTAAGAATATACCGGATGAATTAGCTCCTGCCCGTTCATAGAAGTACACTGTTGTCTGGATTGGGGGGGGAAATCTTACTGTCTGCCTGCACGTGGCACCCCCCACCGGCGGACTGGGCTGTGTCGGTTGGTTTCGGCTGTCCTGCTTTGGTCCCTCGCAAAGACAGGAGTCAGTGGTGCGCCAGGCCCAATGCATTGGGTATTCAACGCCCATGGGAGCTTCAGCAACTCCCAAGGCACTTTGAGGGAAGTGCCTTCCAAGAACACCGATGCGTGATGCGGACGCAGACCCGGACAGCCTGGTTGACTACCGAGGTTGGTGCTTGAGATGGTAATTCGATCAAAATTTGCGGTCGCAACTTTCTGTGGATCAACTATGATTCTCTCGGCCGGGGGCGGCAACGCGCTACTGTAATCCAGTGTGGGTGCGGGCCGGGGGGTCAATTTTGCGAAGTATAACTGCACTCAAGCGGCACAGTTTGTGTTATAGTGGCGCATGGTTGCTCAAGCAATGTGAGCGGTACTATGATGCCGAAGGATTTGCGAGCCCCTGTAACCGCAGCTAGGAATGGGCCTATCAACGCGAACCGATCTGCTCGCCGAGGGAGGTGACGAGCCCTTCTAACCCGTGTGATAGGGGTATATGCGGTGCAATTCGTTTTATTATGCAATGCTGAAGCATGGGTAAACACAATGAGGCCGGGGGTGTAGCGAACCTCTGTAACCGGTGCATAAAAGGGGCCTTTAATGCGAGCTGGTCTGCTGACCAAGGGAACTTGATGAGCCCTTGAAACCTTCAGTCTTGGGGGCGAGAGTGCTGAGCTGCTGGGAGTTCCTCAGAGGATCCCGTGTATTTCGAAAGATAGTATTTGTGCATCAACTATGACTCTCTTGGCTAGGGGAAGTAGCGAGCCCCTGTAATCCAGTGTGGGAGGAGGCCAAAGGTTGGGGGTGGTAACGCGCCCCTGTAATCCAGCGTGACAGCAAGCCAGCGGGTCAATGTTGCGAAGTAACTACTGCGCTCAAGCGGTACAGTTCGCACGTAGTGTTGGCGTACCATTGCTGAAGCAACGGGTAAACCACTACCGAGCCGGGGGCGTGCATACTCCTGTAACCATAGGTTGGGGCTCGTTCGGTTGAACTTGCGAGCTGGTCTTCAGGTAGGGGGTTGTGACAAACCCTTGTAAGCTAACGTCATAGGAGCCAGAGCGTGAAGGTACGTGGAGTTCCACAGGACCTCCTCGAGGAATCGGGGAGGCCGCACAACCGTGCCCGGGTAACGTGCGAAACGGCCGGCAGTGCGCAGGTTCCTGGTCAATTGGAATCAGGTCCTACGCGGAGGTCGGGCGGTCGGGTGTCAACCCGGCACTTGGCAATGCGGTTGAAGCAGGAAGACGTGTCGAGATCGATCAACTATGACTTTCTTTGGCCGGAAGAAGTAACGCACCCCTGTAATCCAGCGTGAGAGGAGGCCGGCGAGTCAAGTTGCGAAGTAGCGAGTGATGCCCGCGTACAGTCGTTTGTAGTTGGCAGTACCGATCTCAATGGTCGGGAAACCGCTACGGGCCGGGGGACTGGCGACCCTTGTAACCGCAAGCTTGGCGGGGCCAGCGACCTGATCGCAGAGTGGTCGGGGGAGTGACATACCCCTGTAACCAAACGTCATGGGGGCTAGATGGTGTACAGTCCGTATCAGGCCGGTGGGGGGGGGGGTCGCGCCCCCCTGTAACCTTGCTGCGAGGGGCCTATAGACTGATCTTCTCTATGCTCAGGGACCAGCTACCACGAGCTACTTGGTGTCCCGCACGGGAAAACGAGGAAAGGGGAGGTGAGTACACCGACCGGGGAAACTCTCCTGGCTTAGTAACGGCTAGTAGGCCCGGACCGATCTCCTCTGCCATTTGCAAGGCAATGCCCGAAGACTCTTGTTTCTATGAGCGACATAGTAGGTAAATAGGAGGACATAAGAATATGCCCTCATCCTGGCGAAGGAACCTTGCAAACGTTACCTTCAGTTAACATTCGCATACAAACTTCCGGTGTCCGGAGACCATGAAAAGCAGTTGTTGCAAGTACCCGCGTATAGTGGAAAACTGCACTGGTGAGTCGTGCGTACCTGGTGCGGGACCGTCGATCGAGGACGTTAGTACGCATCGGCCGCAGAGCTAGGGGTCGGCGGGGGGCCTCACCGTCGCCACCAAATAGGGTACTTCCTGTCTCTGACGGTAGGGGCCCAGTTAACGGACCCTATGGGTGAGCGGTTACCCGTGGCAGGTACCGCATATTTTGACAATTGGCACTGTCTGATGCCCTCGCTAAGCAACCAGCCTTGAAAAAGAGTCCGACATCTAGATCAGAGGAAACTTTCTGCTCCCCCGATCGCCTTCCTTTCACCCAAAACCCGTCTCGATGGCCAAGTTCCCGTTCCCAATAAACCACCTTCTTCCTAGGGGGGACACGGGGTGTTCCCCGGGCCCGTCCCCCTGGCGGTGGGTCGCAAGGTAGCTTGCCCCGTTAATTTCTCTCCACCTTCGGGTGGACAAAATTCCATTTGATGGAATTCCACTACGGTGGTACCGGGGAGCTATGAAAGCTCCATTTACTCGATGTTGTCTGGATTAGACTGGTATAGAGGTGAAAACCAGACCTGTTCGACCGCGAACGGGTGGCGTTCGGGAAGCGTGTACTGGAAAGGGATTGGCGGCCATACCGGGATCAGGGCACACCGATTTGTGCTCATACTGGGGCCTTCTGTGCTATGCCGGTCTGCACATTGGGAGAAACGCAACTGCAGAAAGGGCTTGATTGTGAAACTCGGAGCCAGCGAAAAAGACGGGGGATCATGAGCGATTGGCTTGCATCAAAGCAGGCCGTGACGTACTGTCTCTGCCCAAGCTTCCAATGCCTAAATGTTGCAATTAAGAAGCGGAACTGTCTAACTAATTAGAAAAAAGTGCCTGACACTTTAAACTTCTAATTCAGGTACAGCCAATAAAAATTTGATTTGTGATGTAACAACTTCGCGATTTATAGCTGAAATCTTAGAGATCCACTGAAGACAAAATCAAACTTAAACAAAAATTTTCGTAGTTAAAAAAAGGAATAAAACAAAAACATTAAATTTTGTTATAAAAGCTTCACGCATTGAGATTTAAGTATTTGTATACCAATAAGATAGACACATCAAGATTTAAATATTTGCATACCAATAAGTTACACTATCACATTAAAACATTTTACCTGCGTAAAGCAAAGAAATGAATGAAATCACTAGATTATTCATGCCATCGTTGAATTTGTGCCTTGAATTATCTTTGAAAGGTAACACGCATCACTTTTTAACAATGATACCTACGCTAACCAATAATAAAACGACCCGAAAATCCGTGTAAAGCTTTTTTTGACGCACTTTCTTATCGTGACGAGGTAAGCTGATAATTCTTGTAGTATAAAGCCTAATCGCCAGAGTAGCAAATAATTTTCAGACCAGCAGAAGCTACATGGTCTGCTGAGGCTACAATTTATCTTGTACAGTCTTGAACGGACTTCGTACAGGCCATCTAAATATTTCTTACTTGTGATAATCATATCTGCTTCATGAAATGTTAACATTAAAACACAGAGCAGCAGCAAGAGATTGATCGAAGCAAATAGAAAGCGAAAGGTGTAGACGGATCGGGAACAAAATCGTGTAGATGGGAAAGAGAATTGCGTCCTTCGTGAACGGTTGGCTGAAGCGCAGCATCTCACGCAATCAAATAAAGAATAATGCTTTTGCATAAGAACTCTTCAGAAATGCGCACGAGTCCCCGAACTTGCTTTGACCTGCGGTTTAGTTCAGAAGGCGCTAACTCCGCGGTCGCAGTCGGTGACTGCAACGGGACCAAAACAGTAGTGGTACGCGGTCTTTGTGTTTGCGGCATTTCGCTAATGATGCCGCACCGATCCGTCCAAGTCGACCATCATGCGGCATGCCGGAATTGACATTGTGTCCGCAGTAACTAACACGTAATAATTTTAGATATCCACTCGTCACCAACTTTCACAGGTCATAAATTCCTAATGCTATCAAACGTTGCCGAGAGAGAGAAAAAAGTGCCCAACAACATGTTCGGCAAAGCAGGGCAACTTTGCAGGATGTTCGATAACATAGGAAAAGTCACAAGTGGAGTGCTAATATAGTGATGTACGCTGGTACTCTATACACAAGCAAAACAATCGTCTTGAACGTTTCGAGTATAAAAAGTTTATTCTTCATTGTTGTGCTGATTTATTATTTTGGTATTATTATCTATATTGCCGATAGTTAGCGGCTCCGTGTGCCAGTATGGTGGCTACATGGGCCCCTGAACAACTTGCGCCACCACCACCCATTGGCGGCATTTTACGGGTGTTGTTGAAATCACCAGCGTGCTGCCCCCCCCCCCCTTCCCCACCCACTGCTCGCGCTGCGGTGCGATGCGTGATTGCACAAACCAGCGTGATCGTACTAACAGTTTGAAAGAGGCAGCAAATATTGACGCTTTTTTTATAAGAAAACGCAAAATGTGGTAGCCAGCTACGTACACAGGCAGCAAACGTTGTTCACTGCAGCCGGGGATATGCTAGCAAGCTCAACGCAGCCTTCGATGTTTGCAGCAACGGCGTTGGTTACATAACAGGTGCGGTGTACGACTTCGGGTTAAAGGCCGGTACAGTGAACGGCTGTGAGTTCTGTTGTAAAGACCAAGCTGAACGCAGCCTTCGATGTTTCCAGCAATGGCGTTGGTCACATCACTTTATAGGTGTGGTCTAGGACTTCTGGTTAAAGGCTGGTACAGTGAATAGTTGTAAGATTTGTTGTAAATGCCAAGCTGAAACATCACTGTGCTTATTATTATTTCTGCGAATCCAAGTCGAAGCAAGCTGCACGTACGATGCCGGTGCCACGGTTCGTGTAAACAGGTTGATTCAGTTACAACGATCATCACTCATAACTAAACGCGAGCAGCTATTGGCCACGTTCCGCACTGACATTAGCACCGGTGTTCCTTCTGTTTGAGTCAGCAAAATTTTATTTGTATAAAGTTTGCCGCGATATACGTATCTACGTCGATGCAGCCACCGTTGCCCTGCCGGCAAGAGCTCCGCATGTGCACTAGTAAAATGCAAGCAGCAATAAGCATCGTAATACTGAAGAGAAACAAAACATTTAGAATAATAAAACAAAGTAATCCTAAATTTCCGGGGTAGGCATACTATCAGTAACAAAACAATGCAGCGGCTTAGCAAAGCGAACCTTGGATATGCAAAGCAAAAGCTTGGCTTAGCTGGTTGATTCTTAGTTTCGCTTGGTTAACCTTTGATTCACTGCATAGCTGACCACGCCTCCCAGCCGTTCGGTTCCGTGCAACGCTCACAGAAGGAGAATAGCCGAATGCGGCGAACGCAAGGACGAATGCGGCGTTTATTCAGGGCGCACGCTCTGTTACTCGTATCAGGGCGCGAGACGATTCACGTCGCCCGAGACGACCAAGTGCCGGACGTATGGGAGGCTGCGAGGGGGCTCGGCTGCCTCGGTAGCAGCGGCGTCGATGACCGCTGCTAGTTCGGCGCAGAACACATGAAAACGTGATCTTGTGCGCAGCGCCGACAGCGAGCCCCGAGAATTAAGCGATGTGCTTCGAGGAGTGTGTCGCCGGGGGTGCGCCTTCTGTCAAAAGGTCAAATTTCGCATCATCCACAAAATCGTTGGACGAAAGTAGTAAAGCTTCTTAAAAAAATACGTGCTCTTTCACTCTGCGAAGAACGATGACCTGTGAAGCTGGACGAAGTCAACGGCATTCACGAAAGAAATCACGTGTGCTCGTAATTTGTGATTCAGCATCCTTCCTTGACAATTAGCTGCATAAAACTTGGAAGGAGCCGAGCTTCAGTCTCGCGAGCGAACATGGAGCTGTCTGTTTTCCTCCCGCGTCGCAGGAAACCTACTGTTTATCTACCAAACCAAAGCAATCCGCTCGACCAATGAGAGGACACTAGACTAGTCCGTTTGCGTTGTTTGAACGCCCACCATTCAACTTCCCGCTAGCCCAACGGGCATGTAATCTGATAAGGCATAAAACCTATAGCTTCGCGTAAACGCCCACCCTTTTTCCCAACCCGTGCACACGAGGAGACGGTTATATGCGGGAGCTTACAAGTGAAAGAAACCGCCCAAAATGTACCTCTGAAACTTTTTAGGCAGTCGAAGTAATATTTGCTCCACGTCGGCGTTACAACCAGGCAAGCAGCCATTCATACGGGATGGATTCGCAGCTACTCGACGAGCTAGAACTAGAAGACATAACGGCGGCGGCAGAGGTCTTTTTATTATTTTGTGTGCCTATTCCCACTCCTATCCGGACCGACGCGTCAATTCCCACTTTTCCACCAAGCAAATGACATGCCTCCGTCCAACTGCGGGTTTAAACTGAAATGCCTCGAGCTTTGTTCGACCAGGCAAACATGTAACTGTTCGTTTGCCTGTCCCGTCATAGGAATCTTACTGTCTGGGTAACCCATCAACCTTGACTGAAACCACTCGATTTCGGAGGAAAGATGACATGACGCATTTAGCCATGACACTTCCTCGTTTATATCTCGAACCAGCACAATGGGTACGTCATCTCTAGTGGCATGTACCTCAGCTGTGCGTGCACGCCCTATTTCTGCTTTCTCCTCCGCAACCTTTACATGCATGAATCGGCAACCGGTGATGGGCGCATACTTAGGTGGGAAATACACCGGCAAAAAAGACGGTAGGAAAGCCTTGTGAGTTGAAGAAAAAATGTGGTCTCAGGTTCTCGTTCCCACTGGGCAGGTGCATTTTGAATTCGCACTAACGGGCGAGGTGGACTTGGAGGCGGCCACAGTGGTGGTGTCTTCCGGTTATTTTTACGCCTTTCGGGCTTGTGTCTGTTCTCCGTAATCATCTTCAAACGGTATTACGCCTTTGTCAGCAGATAGCGGCACTTGTGAAAGAGGCATCGCCAGTGCCTAGGGGAATAGGTGTGATAGAGCGGTGAGATGCGGCGAGAAGGAGTCCCAGAGCGACGCCGAGTAAGTCGGCGTCACCGGAATAAAAACTAGGGGGGGGAGGAAGGGGGGGGGGTTAGACATACAGTACTTCGCAGTAAAACAAACGCCACCCATTGCTCCACCTCGTACTCGGTAGCACGAACGCAGGGAATATTGCTGGGGTGTCTGCTGGCGCGCGGTTTTCATTCCCGACGAAGTTCACATTGCATATGCGTCTTTTGTCGCGCAGTGGGAGCCACAGGTCCTTACGGGAGGTGATAGAGGATGTGCACAAAAACAACGCTTTTGCTTGGGCTGCCGTTAGTCTAAGCCGTGTTGTTACCCACTGATCAAGCTGAGAATAGCCCTAACGTTTCCCCACCGTAGATTTGCTCGTGAGGATGACAGTTTCATTCTGAAAAACACAGCCGCTAATCTATATTTCCTTATTTGTGGCATCAACATGCAGCCCAAAAGTTGGCATTTCTTCCTAAGGAAGTACACATTTACCACACGTGCCAGCACAGGTTCGTCCGCGATTCATTTAGATGCAATAATTGGGATTTGTGACTATATAAGTCTGCCAACAACAAGGTACGCGAAATATGTTAAGGTTACGAAATTTTGAACGTCCAACAGATTACACCCGTCAAAACGCCGCAAGCATTCATATCGTAGCTTTCAGTTTGGAAATCGTATTAAATTACCTACTTTCTGCATAGTTTGGTTGCGAGCTCCATTATTGTTGTTTTTGAGTTAAAACACCGTCCCTTTCCTGTTTATTCTCGGGTTAAACAATGTTGTGGAGTGCTGCGATTGAATGTAGAGCGCTCGGATATCTTTCTGGTCGCTAAAAGAACCTTACAGGGTCGGGTTTTGGTTGGTATGCGTCAGAAACGGTGCCAAGTTTTCTGCTGCCAAAAATTCTGTTTAACAGATCGCCCTATCGAGAAAACCATCACATATTTTCATTAGAGCTTGAATATCTTGTGACGCCTCGCTTCTGCAAAAACAAAGCCTTATCGGCACGGAAGCGGTTTCCGTCCCCGATAGAAGAATCTGTTTACATTGCTGTAATGCTGCAGGAACCGAATATTCAATTGGCGGTGAAGAGACACCCTGACAGCTCAAATATAGGTGCATTGGAGGGAATAATCAAAATTTTTAGGTCGGGTGAAACCAGTAATTAATGTTTTAATTCCTAAGCATTGGTTATCGGCATTGGTGCAAGAGTCGGCCTCTATATCCTACGAAATGATTACTAGTCTTCAAACAGTGTTGTCCACTTTAAAAAAAAATGAAAAGCACGCCTGCGAATGTTCGTAATATTTTTACTTTTTTAAGGGCACGTACTATCATCAAGGTAACTAATGGATTTGCAATAAATGGATAATTTATTTAGAGTTCTCTCAATGTCACCTACCCTGCAATGCGTGACCACCGCGGGATCCCCGGAGCCCCGAAAGGTTTTTTCCCCTTTCCGGTATACTCAATATGGCCAGTACACTATACAGCTGCAACCTGTCAGGTTAAACAGTTCTTTCTCAGATTTTAAGGCAGTGAATTTATTTTAAAAACCTTTCGTAATATTTCTCTAGTTCTCGCTCCCGTTCACGTTTGACCACGAAGACTCGACTGCCTTATATCTCGTTGGCAGTTACATATTTTTCCACTTTTATGTAAATAAAATGATTGATTAAACTGAATAGTTCTGATCACTCTCACTCCAGCTCCCTACTTCATAACTCTGAAAATGTCTTTTACAAAGAAGCATGTAACGCATCGACCATTAAAGTTGTTGTGGCGAACCGCCATTCTACTCCGCTGCAACGCGTGGATACCAAGTCGAAAAATGCAGTGTACAGACTTCAATCAGGATGCCGGATTCCTTCCTTCCTAGAGGGAATTTTCATTGTAACTGTGCTTTCCAGCAACTCCCACACACAAAAAAATATTCCAGCTGTCAATAACATCTGCTACACATTTCAAAGTTTTTACACAGGTGTACATTTCGTCCAAACGGCAAAAAGAACGTTTTTTCTGCATCATGACTGCTCAAGTCTTTGCACGCAGTTTGCGAGAGTTGATATTTACTCCTCCTGGCACCAAAACTTTGAGCCTTTTTTGCAGGTGCTTGCCAGTGGTGTTACGGTAAATCGAACAGTAGCAGCAGGAAAGTCCTTTATTGGGAAAAAAAGGCCGGTTGCCCGGAGGGGGAAAATGGGTTTAGCAGGGAGGGAGGAAGAGCACTTTAATGTTCAGGGATCGTGTAGGCAACTTCTAATTGAGGATCTAATCGTCCAGAGTGAGGTGTTGGGTGGTTTTTAGGCCTCGTCTCACACTAATCGAGGCAGACCGCTCTCAAGAGAAAACGTTTCTAGCGTGGTCAGGAATTGGGATGTCATGGTATGGGGGATTACCTGGTGAAGAATCATTGGGATTGCACTATAGTACCAGAATTAATGGTTATGGTCCGCGATAGAAGCCACCGAACAGTGCGGACAACGTGGGCATGGCGACTTTCGAAAGTGAGTCCATTTGGATATAATGTGAGGGTTGAGAGCAGCGTTGGCAAGGCTATTACTCATGAAAATGTCGGCTGGGCGTGGTTTAGAAGGGACGTCGTTGAGGTAGCTAAGCGGCGTCCTTGATGCTAGCGCCCTCGGCACGCGTGGCGAGTGTTGTCTAGGTGCAGGAAAAATCTGGTGGCAAGACATTAGCAGGGGATTGGTCATCCAGAGGAGGGGTTACGAGGAGGCTCTCCCTAGCAACGGACTGCTCGGACTGGTTGCCATCTCCTGTCACCATGTATCCTGGTATCCATGTCAGGCGAGTTTTAGTGCCTTTCTGAGCGAGTATCTTGGCCATAGCTTGTAGTTGGTGGATACTAGGATGGTCAGGGAAAGCCTTGTTGAGCTCGTCAAGTGCAGTTTTGGAGTCGGTGATGGCATGAATGCTGGAAAGTAGTGGAGCACAGACGTCGAAGGCAAGATGGTCCAGTGAATGGGGAATGCCTCGCAGTTCGGCTTCAGTGTGACACAAATAAAGTACATGTTTTGTAACGGAACCGTTAAATTCGGGTCATGCTGGACAATGCGAGGCCTACTTTTTGGCCCAGGCCGGCATCGGTAAAGATGTCAAAATTCATAGGGGAGCTTTGTGTCCAGGATGCGACGAATGGCTCATTGGCGTGGACACATCTTTGATTTGTGAATGCCAGGCGGCCGGTGTGGCGATATCACAAGTTGCCTTCCCCAGGGGGCAGGTGGTGACTGACTCAGTGGGGATGACAACATGGTTAAAAGATCCCACGCAGCGAGCACCGCTCCATGAGGCGTACGAAATCCGCGTTATTCATGTTGGATGGCAGCTTCAGAAATATAAACCTGCTATAGGAGGCAGAGGGGCCGCCTTTTCGGGGGCGTCGGTACAGGTGTGTCGCCGCAATCCAGTTATTGTTTGGAGCGTGGCCCTGTGCAATACCGATAAATGCTTCTTGTTAATTTGAGAGGGTATATACAAAGGCGCCGTAGTGGAGGTAACTTAGAGCCACCCCACGTGCTAGGGCAATGCAAGCCGCTTGTTGGGTCCCTCCGTACTCTTTTGACCTTCTAAAGATTGTAAGAAGAATTGGTTTCCAGGTGCAACGACATTGCTTTATCCAGGACTGTGCGCTGTTATGACTGCTCGGAGGTATACCCAGCAGTATAATTTTCCCGCATATACACTGAATTGTTTTATCAGATAGATATATGATGTGGTGCATATCAATATGTGTGTTATGCCATCTGTGCACCCCTAAGAACTGTTCTTTTCAAGAGCCGGGTCTAGCTCTAACGTCGGAAGGTTCGATGTGCGGCTGTGGGCGGTGGCATGTAACTCAGTTATTAAGTGTTCAGTTGATGTGCACACTGCAGCTGCGGTCGATACTGTAAGATTATCTGCATAGATCGCGAAACGTGCAGAAGAGTAGTTTTCTATTTGCGTGCATGCGGGCCATTTCCAAATTCAAAAGCGCAGGTTCAAGGATAGAGCCCTGAGGCACGCCTCTGTCCAGGTAGTAGGTCTTGGGGTTCCATCCCGGGTGCGTGGCGCTTAGACGTATATGGTGATTGTCAAGAAAGGACAGGATCCACTTTCGGGGTCGCTGTCTTTGGAATGCTTGCGCCAATTCGGTAGGGATTGCAGTTTGGCTCACGCGATCAAACGCGTCTCGCATGTTGATGGTAAGGACATAGTCGGGGTTGCATGTTGGGGAAGTGCCATTGATCACTCGTCGAAGCACCCATAAACAGTCGAGCATATCCAGGTGTGCCCGGAAGCAGTTTGTGATGGGTGGAGTCATGGCTGGACGTATTCCATATAGAGTTTTATGCGATTATTTATGAGATGCTCGTGAGTTTGCAGATTGT
Organism: Haemaphysalis longicornis; assembly: GCA_013339765.2. NCBI lineage: Eukaryota > Metazoa > Arthropoda > Arachnida > Ixodida > Ixodidae > Haemaphysalis > Haemaphysalis longicornis. The sequence goes on along the minus strand of CM023452.1, from coordinate 75,631,350 downwards.
TGGGGTTAAGAAAAAAGGCCGATGGTTACACATATTGTGGGTGGGGAGGGGGGATTTGTTAGATTTTGTAATGGGGTGGATGAGCATGAGCTTGAGTTGCTCGGAACAGTCTCTGTCGCACAAAGGTCACTGATAACACCCAGAAGCATTAGGTGCGTGTCTTCCGCTACTTGAAATAGGTGCTGCCAAGTCCGCCATCATGACCCGGAGCCGAACGTGTTTGTGCCTTGGTGGAGGGCTGCCTAGAGCTCAGCGGAGGTGAAGGGAGATTAGATCAGCAGCAGGCTCCGACACTGGTATGTTGCATAGGTGTTTATGAGGAGTGAGTGAAACGTGGGGAAAAATCGTTATGAGCGGACGTTTCACAGCTTCAGGTGTGTTTTTTAGAGTGAGTGTAGAGAATCCCGCCGACTTATGCTTGCGCTTGCCGGACAACCCACGATACCCCGTCTATATTTCGAGAGGCCGCGTTCCTTGATGGGTCTTGCGCAGATTCTGTGCCATTGTCCATTGGCGATCGATCGTTGATGTTCTTTAATTAGCTTTTTGCTGTTTTTTTATTTTAGGAGATCACGGTGACATTTGTATTTACAAAGTATCTATGGTTAGAGTTTGAGCTCCCTTTCATAGGTGGGCGTCATATCCACGCCATGTGGACGTCCATTGCCTGGGTGTTACCGCCACATAGGATAATGTACGATCGACATATTTGGCTTTCTGGAAAGTAGTAAGGACTTCGAGCGATTAAGGTGTGGACAAAGAGCACAGCTGTTGATAAGTTGTAATATTGATCCGGGGTAGGCACTGGTGCATTCGGAAGTGCTTTCCGTTAAGAGTGATGAGAATAGGATATATATTGCTGCCCCATGTTGTTGTAAATTGACTCGAGTCCCGGATAATGCCAGATCGAGCTGAAGAAAGTTCCGAGGAGGAGTTTGTTGCTTGGGATGTAGGCCAATACGCGTGTGTTACGAAGTTGCAGTATTCCGAGGTTTCGTTGAGGCGGACTAGGCGGCCATCAGTTTAAGTCGAAGCTCAGCTCGTACTTTTGGCATTAAAATCCCCGCAGATAATAGTCGGTGTTCTGGGATATACAGATACCAAATGCAGAAGGCAGTCGTACGCAATAAATTTTGGGAGCCCGTGGCTGGTCTGTAATAAACACAGGTTGCAATCAGTGGCTTGCCGTCCAGGAGGCAAATGTGGACTATGACAGCCTCATAATTTTTGGAATATTGACCAAGGACAGAAATTTTGCAACAACCCAGTTATAATCCGACCAGAACCGCCGTTTATTCAATAACCGAGATCGCGCACTGTGGGGTACGGCCTGGGTCCCTTCTCGTAATTGAAGGTTCTATAAAAGTCGTAAAGCCATAGACTTAAGGAGAGGCCCGGATTTGCTGGAGTAGACACAAGAAGAGGGAAATGCGAAGGCTGCTGTTCGAAAGTGTGGAGCCGGTTTGGGTGAAACTTCGGCAGTTTCATCGTAGTATCTTGAGGGCGCGCTTCATTGAGTCAGCGCGCTACTTGTTGCAAACTTTCCGGGGTGCTTTTCAGCCTCATTGAGCCGTGCCGGGAGTTCACTGGTGCATCACTTTTTAACAATGATACCTACGCGAACCCATAGTAAAAAACCCCATAAATCCGTTGCAGCATGGCTTTTGTGTCCCAGGCGTAAATGTCTGGAAAATTAGTCACCGTGTCTGTATCCGTTTGGTTCACGCCGTTGCGGTTGAAGTTCAGCGAGTATGAATTTTAGGATTTGCCTAAAATCCGAGCTGTTGTTTGGATGCAAGCATACCCACTTAGGGAGACTGTCCAAGATTACGGCCACCGCCCGGTAGTTAAACAGCAAGAAAATCCGAGTACTCGTGTTTGCGCGCCTTGTGGCGACTCCCCTACGTCCCCTGCGCAGGTGTGCCAATGCAAGCATACCCACTTAGGGAGATTGGTCAAGATTGGCAAAAAAATGCGAGCGTTCCCCGTCATGGTCACTGCGCTTGCCAGGAACAAAAAAGACTCCAGCGTTCGCCGTAATCTTAGCAACACTTGCACGGGACACGAAAGACAAGTCATAGCGTACGCCCCTCTAAAGTGATGTCCAATCGATATAACTACCAAAAATGAAGGAATCTAACATCTATAGCAGAAGTATAGACGTAATGTCCTTGCCGCAGAGATAAAAATTAATGCCGTTTCACTCAACGGAAATGCTTACGGAAGTGGGGAGGAATTTCTTCGCCATATTTATGCTTTAACGCCATTATCCGCTCACTGCTACCACCTAAAGCAAGTCACATTTTCCGCCTCCGTAGTGCCCGCGTGCCCCCTGCCTTAATTAACAGCGCCAGTGGAAGTCCTGTACTGTTTGTGCTTGCTTATCCTCCCGAACGTGTCCGCGTTCCAACTTCCAACTTTTTCACTTACTATCGCAAAAAACATCCTAACGAGCGTTTCCAACTAAATGAACGTAGGTGATGCGGGTAATTACATATATTTTGCTTCGTTAGTACCTACAGTTTTTTTTCACTAAACAACAGGAGACATGTGACAAGCGCCAGCATTTCACGAGTTTCGAACAGTTATGGCTATTTCACCAGCTTGTTTATGGAAGTCTCTGAGGGGTGCCTTATGACGGAACGCCGAGCTGTACTTGGGTCGCTTATCTTGCGCCACGGCGAGATTCCGGTAGTCACTTGACATCGACCGTTACAGCGAGCTACGACGACAAGGCGACCCCCTAAAGTGCTCTCGTTTTAAATGCAAATCTGCAAACATGGAGTAAAGCCGTTGCGGTGGTCGTGCAGGTTGCTTAAAGCTTCGCTACGTTGAAGACTTACAGGTTAGTGTGAGCTCGCTTAATTATTCGTACTTAACCACAATAATGCACATGGCGACAATCAGAGGGCATGATAGCGCCATAGCGAACTTAGACTGTTTTAAACACTGTGAATTAGCACTTTTCGGCGTGCAGCCTTCTTTATCCTGTGGCCAGTTTGCACGGTTGCCGTTGTACATTGGCTGTAATATTGTGACGAAGATTTTCTTTATGCCCACGGCAGGCATTAGAGCGTTAGAATGAAGGCACTTGCATAAGATTTACCGGCGGTCAATCACGCCCAAAAATAATTCTTCTTGCGAACAGAATTTTTGAATATTTCTATTGACATTTAAGCAGGAGGTTGGCATTAGGAGAGAACATACTTGCATGTTTTCCACGCATTCGAGAGTTTGTGGAATTGAGGGTGCTGACATTAGGCTAGAAAAATGCATGCCCTGAAAAGTATTTTTGGGCTGTAGATTCAGACATCAAAAAATAAAACCCACTGCCTGTGGAAGTGCAAATCAGCAGACAACTTACTGAACCTGAAACGCTGCAATGGATGTCCACGCAGGACAGCCCTATAGGAAAATTTTATTTAGATTGCAGTGGTTCGTACCCGAACTGTTTGGCGACCGTAAATAATAAAGTGGTTCAAACCGGACGTGTATGATATTATACCGGATCAAATATATCCTGCCCGTTCATACACGTACACTGGTGTCTGGATTAGACCCGTATAAAGGTGCGAACCAGAGCTGTTGGAGCGCGAACGGGTCGCGTTCGGGAAGCGTGCATTGCAAAGGGGTATGGCTTGGAGTCCATACCAGGATCAGAGCACACTGATTTGTACTCATATAGGACCGTTATTGGGGCCTTCGTGCTATGCTGGACTGCACAAGGGAAGAAACACAATTGCAGAAACGGCTTGATTGTGCAACCCCGAGGCAGCGAAAAAGACGGGGGATCATGAGCGATTGGCTTGCATCAAAGCAGGTAGTGACGTACTGTCTCCGCCTAAGCTTCTAATGCCTAAATGTTGCAATTAAAAAGCGGAACTGTTTAACTAATTACAAAAAAGTGCATGACAGCTTAGAATTCCTAATGCAAGTACAGCCAATAAAAATTTGATTTCTGCGGTAACATCTTTGCGCGTTAAGGTTGAAATTTTAGAGATCCACTGAAGACAAAATCAAACCCAAACAAATATTTTCTGTAGGTAAATTAAAGTAATAAATCAAAAACAATTAAACTTGTTATAAAAACTTCGCACAGTAAGATTTAGATATCTTTATACCAAAAAGTTAGACACATCAAGATTCAAATATTTCCATACCAATAAGTTAAACTATCCTATTTAAACATTTTACCTGCGTAAAGGAAAGACAGGAATGAAAACATTAAATTATTCTTACAATCGTTGCATTTTTGCCGTGAAAAAACTTTGCAAGGTAAAATTCATCACTTTTTAACAATGATACCTACGCGAACCTATAGTAAAACTACCCGGAAATCCGTGTAAAGCATTTTTTGACGCATTTTTTGGTGTGATGAGGTAAACCGATAATTCTTGTAGTATAAAGCCTAATCGCCAGAGTAGCAAATAATTTCGAGACCAGCAGAAGCTACATGGTCTGTTAAGGCCACAATTTAGCTTGCACAGTCTAGAACCGATTTCGTAAAGGCCATCTAAATATTTTTTTTGTGATAAGCACCTGCTTCCCTAAATGCTAACATTAAAACACCGAGCAGCAGTGAGAGATAGATCGAAGCAAATGAAAAGCGAAAGGTGCAGACGGATCGGGAACAGAATCTTGTAGATGGGGAAGAGAATTGCGTCCTTCGAAAACGGTTGGCATAAGCGCTGCACCTCAGACATCCAAATGATGAATAATGCTTTTGCATAAGAACCTTTCAGAAATACGGAGGAGTCCCCGGTCTTTTTTCACCTGGGGTTTAGTTCCTATGGCGCAAACGCCGCGGTCGCAGTCTGTGACTACAACGGGACCGAAAAGGGAGTGGTACGCGCTGTTTGTGTTCGCCACATTTGGCTTACGATGCCACACCAATCTGTCCCAGTCGACCATCTTGCGGCGTGCCGGAACTGACATTGTGTCCGCCGTAACTAACAAGTACCAACCTTATATCTCCACTCGACCCCCTATTTCATAAGTCATAAATTTTAATGCTAAAAAACGTTGCCGAGAGAAAGGAAAAAAGGGCCCAACAAGATGTTCGGCAACGCAGAGCAACTTTACGCGATTTTCGTAACATAGGAAAAGTCACACCTGGAGTGCTATTATAGTGATGTACAGTGGTACTCCATAAACAAGCAAAAAAATCTGCTTGAACGTTTTGAGTATAAGAAGTGTATCCTTCAAGGTTGTGCTGATTCATTTATTTGGTATTTGAATCTATATTGCCGATAGTTATAGGCTCAGTGTGCCGGTATGGTGACGACACCGGAACCGGAACTACTGGCGCTACCAGCGGCTATTGGCGGCATTTTATGGGTGTTGTTTACATCACCAGCGTGCGTCCCCCACACTGCTCGCCCTACGGTGCGATGTGTGATTGAACAAACCAGCGTGGTCGTTTTAGCAGTTTTAGAGAGTCAGCAAATATTAGCACTTTTTATAACAAAACGCAAATTGCGGTTGTCAGCTACGTGTTTATAGGCAGCAAAACGATGTGTGTGTAGGAAGCAAACAATGTTCACGGCGGCCGGGGATGCGCTAGCCAGCTCAACGCAGCCTTCGATGTGGCCAGGAACAGCGTTGGTCACATAACAAGTGCGGTCTAGGACTTCGGGTTAAAGGCCGGTACAGTGAACGGTTGTGAGTTTGTGAGCCGAACGCCGCTAATAAAAAATCACCAATATGTTCCACACGTTTTCAAAGTGCTTTTCAATGCGCTTTTACATTTTCAGGGTACTTTCACAATGCAAGTAATGGCTTACATATAAACAAACACTTTAATTGTGGAATGACCATATTCTGATTCATTGCCATGTTTTCGAGATTTTTTGTCGCTTTCCATAGGTTTGTTGATCACATTTGAAATCGCTTCGAGCAATCTGAAAGGGTCTTCGCGCTAGACTTAGCATGTGAAACTCCGGTAAAAACAATTCCGCAGCTTACACCCACGCGCAAGGCTTGAATAGCGAGCTGTTGTAGAAGAGCATTACCGGACATAGTTAGGTTTGAATATCATTGCTTTTTGCATAGTTGCAATGCTAGTAATCGTCGTCATATGCATCAAGGAGGTCGTCGTCTTTTTCGTGGCGTGTGGTGGATGGAAAGTCACCCTCAGCATTGTATCCTCCCACAATCTCGTCATTGACTTGAGGCAGCGGTGGCGGGATCGCAAGTCGTCTGGGAAGACCACACCCCGACACACCGAATGGCCTCAAGTGATTCGGTGTGTCGGGCAACATGTTAAACATCCTTGTTAGTTACTTGTAGGAGACAACATTTCGAGTAGAAGTTGGTTGTGCACTCTCAAAGGTTTACGTGCAAGAACATGGCGTGCCGCCAGGTGGCGAGTTGAACTGCACCCGCTTCATAGTTAAGATGAACTCTCCTGTGAAGGCATTGCCACCTACAATCTCTTATTCCATGTATGTAGACGACGTCCATATATATTATAATTCATGTAATATGTCCATCTGCGAACGTCAGGTCCAGCTTGGTGTCAAGAAACTTTCCAGCTGGGCTGACAAGAATGCTTTTAAAATTAATCCAGGAAAGAGCTCCTGCATTGCGTTCTCCAGAAGCGTGGGGTCCACCCGGACCCCGACACCACTCTTGAGAACGTGCTCATTCCTGTGAACAAGGAGAACAAGTTCTTAGGTGTTGTGTTTGACCACACACCTACACTCATTCCCCATATCAAATATCTTCAACATAAATGTCTCAAAACAATGAATATCCTTAAGGTTCTCTCCCACCAATCCTAAGGTTCCGAGAAAGAGCTCCTGCTGCGCTTGTATACTGCTTTGGTTGTGTCTCGTTTAAACTATGGCAGTGTGGTGTATGGGTCGGTGACTAAGACAGCGTTGCGAATGCTTGACCCAGTGTTACACTTGGGGCTTCGTCTTGCGTCGTGTGCTTTTCGCACTAAGTCTGGTGCAAAGTCTGTATGTCGAGTGTAACAAGTGGAGCCTTGAGAACCAACGGACGTACATGGACTTGCTATATGCTTCTAAAATTTCATCGCTCAATAAACATCATTTTATCCAGTCTTTAACAATACATCCACATCTGTGCTGTTTGTAAATCACCCATCTGTTCCTCTTCCCTTTTCACTTAGTGTGACAGAGCGAGCCTCGAATCTCAGCACTTCGTTTTTATATGTGTAGAGATCATCTTTTACAATTTACCTCCCTTGAAAGGTCGCCCTGTGTCCTGCGACCTTTCTGTTATGAAACGTGACAAAAATTGGGTACCACGAGCTGTAATACTGCAGCACATTCTGTCTCGGCAGTTTAAATACCCATGTGCAGAATTCTACAGTGCCGCTTCTAAAACCCACACTATTGTGTCCTGCGCTGCTGATGGTCTGAATCTCAATGGTACCTGGTCTCTTCGTACTGAAGTCTGCGGTTGCTCGACATCTCTGCCTGTAGCTCGTGGCGTGGTCGCGAGCACTCGGCGCCATAGCCGGCGTCGATGTCCTTCGCGCCGCGTGCCTTGCATCTTCTTTGTTTTCGTATAAGTCCTTCGGCGTGTGTTGTGGTTGCGGCCTTTTATGTGGCACGATTTCTTCGCATGACACGTCCCACCCTTTAGCATTTTCCACGAAAAAGTCTCTTACTAGTCCACCCTCCCAATAACACGGTGTTTGAGACAAACTGTCACACATTATGTGATACTCATCTTCGCACTTGAAACGTCCCCGCGAAAGTACATAAGTGTACCAAGAACAGTACATAAGAAATCAAGACACCAACATCATGGCTACTACATTTAGAGATGACACAGAAATGGAATACAAAGACCAGAACTCAGCCGGCCCAATGCACGTCAACTGCGCTACGGGGAACAACCCCAAGAACTCGAGGAGTACCTTTCCCCCCACGAGATGTCGCCCAACTCTCCAGTAACTCATCAGCCCCGATCACCTTCACCCCGCAGTTATTTGTCGCCTAAGCGTCACGTTTCTCCTCGACCCGCGGGGAACCTGTATCCGAGCCCGTACCAGGAAACTGAGACCAGCGGTCTCCGCGGGTCAGACCGCTTTTCCGCATGCTCAATATCCTCCACCAAAACGATACCCGCATGACCATCCAATTGAAATGCCTTCTGAAAAAACCGATGTGATTTCCGCCGATATCCCCACCCTGGTCGACAATCACCCGGAAACAACTCTCGTCGATACCGGCGCTCATTATTCGGTCATGAGCTGGTCACTCGCAAAAAAGCTCAGCAAAGTCACGTGCCGTCTCATGGGCCCCAAATACGCAAGCTGGTGTCTGTACAGCGCGAATTAGAATTCGAGAGGCTACCTTCACCGGTTGTTTTTTTGTCGTTTAGAAAATCTCATAACCGCTAATACTTACTCTCTTCGAGAAGGCGGAGCGGTTATCAATTTATGGGAGCTACTGGTTACATTTTAAATCCCGTGATTTTTCAACAATGACGTGGACTTCACGTCTATACATGCATTACGTATAAGCGGCGAAAGAATTACCCTATCTCCTCGAGCTAAAAAGTCCGTCATTGTCGACTGCGGGCGATAACCTTTTAGTTCGAGTATCGCAGAAGAAAACGTTTCACTGCTGCTCGCCCGCCAAATCGGCGTAGTGTGGTCGCTTGTTCACGTCAGCAACAGGAGAACGGAAATACTCATAACAAACTTGAGTACACAAAGCCACCATTTACCGGACGGGAGAGCAATCGCCTTCCTGGAGACAATAGGGGACCAGAACACGCTACGAAGTATAATGGTGTGGTCTGCACCAAATAAACAGCAAAAAGCAATGGGAATCACAGTAAACCCTAACCTGACGCCATCACAAGAACAGATTCAGAGCGTTATCATATGTTTTAGCGAATGTTTTGCCCTATCATCCAAAGTGCGGCAAACAACATTGACTAAACATTGTATCATCGCTAGCGCAGATAAACGACCTATTCGGCAGCAGCCTTACCACGTTTCAACTAAAGAGCGGGAGACCATTTGTCGCCATGTGAAGCAAATGCTCCAGCACGACTTCATACACAGTCGAGAAGCCCGTGGGCAGCACCGGTGGTCCTCGTTGAGAAGAAGGATGGTACTCTGCGTTTCTGTGTTGCCTACAGGGCACTCAAGAAATTGACAAAAAAGGATGTCTACTCTTTCCCACGAATTGACGGATCGTTGGATCGCTTGTGCCATGTTCGATTCTTTTCGTCAATTGAATTACGCAGCGGTTGTTTCCAAATAGAGCGAGATAACAGAGATAGCGAAAAAACAGCTTTTATTACACCTGATGTGCTCTTCGAATTTAAGGTGCTCCAATTCGGATTGTGCTTGGCCCCAACCACATTTCAAAGAATTATGGACACTCTTTTATCTGGACAAGAGTGGAAGTCGTGTCTGGTGCATCTGGACGAGGCTGTGGTGTTTTCAAACACTTTCAAAGAACCTTTAAAATGCCTTCAAGCAGTTCTTGAAGCCATCCGCTCCGCCCAGCTATCACTAAAACCAGAGAAGTGTCACTTTGGGAACGAACAAGTGGAATTTCTTGGCCACGTGGTAAGCTCTCAAGGCATCCGTCCAGAACCCGCAAAACGCCTGTGGTTGCTGCTTTTTCAACGCCAACCGACAAAAATGCACTACGTCGTAGCTACCACCTTTGTAGCTACTATCGTCACTTTGTGGAAAACTTTTGCACCATAGTGAAACCGTTGAAGTGCTCAACGAAGGATGTACAGTTTATCTGGGGCCAGTGAGAGTGCGCAGAATTTTATGAGCTGAATGGTTCCTTGCAGAGCCCACCGATATTCGGCAATTTGGAGAATGACGCTGCCGCTGAGCTGCAAACGGATGCAAGCAACATCGGATTGGGAGCGCTACTAGTACAGTGGCAAGATGGTGTGAAGCGGGCCATAGCTTACGCGTGGCGTACTCTGTCATGCGGCGAAGCTACCTACTCCATGACTGAGAAATGCTTGCTTAGCCGTCATATGGGCCATCACCGAATTTCCACCATATTTGTACCGGAAACCTCTAAAGTTGGGTAGTGATCATCACTATTCATGTTGGTTGGCTAATTTATAAGATCCTTCTGGCCGCGTCGCTGGCGGGAGCTTCGGGTTGCAGGAGTTTAATCTCCTATCACCCACAAGTCAGGTAGTAAGCCTAGCGACGCAAACGGCCTCTTGCGTAAGATGCTGACGAAGGATTTCTTGGAGACATTATACCCTCTGACCTTGCTAAAGTACAACGGAGGGATCCGCAACCTCGCCCTGTCATCGATTACATAGTAGGGCACACCTCTCGATTGGCAAACCCTTTCGCGTGTGGTTGTACGTCTTTGTGTTTGCGCGACAGCATTATGTATAAGAAAAATGTCCCTGCAACAGAAACGACATACTTGCTGATTTCACTGAAAGCCCTGGGTAAAGAAATGTCACAGGAATTTTACGATGAACCATCTTCCACCCACCTAAGCGTTTACCGTATACTATCCCGCATACGCCTCAGGAATTACTGGCTGATCCTTGCCGGCGATGTGAAATCGTGCATGCAGACTTGCCGCGACTGCCATAGGCGGAAAACGCCGCCAGCAAAGAACGCTGGGCTACTACAACCGATTGACTTTCCACGGGTATCGTTTCAGCGAGACGGCATGGATCTGCTTGGCGCTTTTCCTTTGTCATCCTCGGGTAACAGATCGATTGTCGTTCCTACAGATTACTTGACCCACTTATCTGAAACAAAAGGCCCTTGCCCGGAGCACGGCCGCTGAAGTTGCGGGGTTCTTCATTGAGAACACCGTACTTCGCCATGGTAACCCAGCAGTAGTGATCACTGAAAGATGAGCGGCGTTCACGGTGCAACTTATTTTCAACGAGTCTTAAGGGTCAGTGGTACGAGCCACGGCTGTACAACCACCTATCACTCCCGAGGAAAAGGGAACGCATGAACAGGACCATCGCCGATATGCTGTTCATGTACGTGGATGTGAGCCACCAAAACTGGGATTCTGTCCTTCCGTACGTAAACTTCGCCTAGAATGCTGGGGCGCAGAAAACTACACCGTTCACCCTTTTCGTTTTGTTCATGGTCGAGACACTCTGACAATGTTGGACTCAATGCGTTTGCCGGTCGACAATACTATCTCCTCTACAGAGGCCGAATAATTTGTTCAGCGCGCAGGAGCCAGACGCCAGATTACGCCATAGCGCATTTGCTGTGAGCAGGAAATCGATTCTGAGCTGTACAATGCACAACACCGACAAGTTGAATGCCAAACGGTACAATTGGTGTGGCTGTGCACGCCTGTCCGCCGCACAGGTCACTCGGAAAAGTTAATGCGGCGTTACTTCGACCCCTACAAGGTAATGCGCCGGTAGGTGAAGTCAATAACGAAGTTGTTCCTCAAGAACTGTGCGTTCTATTCGCCCTGCTACACAGCCAGATGTCATTCATGTCCCAATTATGAAGCCCTGCTACACCCGTCCGACTTCATGTTCAAATGATCTTGTTCCCGTGCGACCATCAGCACTTTGCATCGGGACGCTGCATCCACAGGGAAGTGGGTAATGCCGCAGCTATACCTTATTTTGAACTCTGTCACCCGGTCATTTTCTTCTTTGGGGTAGTACGATTATACAAAAATTGGAGTACACGGAAGAGAAGGTCGATGCGCTAGCGCTTCACCCTTTTGTGCTTAGTTTCGACCGTCGGCTTGTGTGTCTTCTACAAGTCCCGCTCGCCCAGTAAATACTGCTTTTCTTCCTTTATGACAATATTGGCAAGCGTAACTGGCGTGCTGTCAAGCATAAGCGCTCCTATAGAATATGTAAGTGAACAAAATCGATGTACGTCATAGTGTATAGCCATATCCTGATCATTTGGGGGAACATCTGCGTACATGGACACTGTTAGAAATTTTGAGCGCGCTGGAATAACAATCACATGCATGCATATGCCTGGTTTCGTGACGCTGGTCTGTGACAGACACCTGGCGCTCATACAGACCGAATGTACCACACTAAGATCACGTCTGACACATTTGCAGTCTCGTTAATACACCACATTTGCCAACGGAATGACCACTCTACATAAATATGTATTTCCAGGCATACAAACTATAAATCTCAGTTGTGAACGTGCCCCATAAGCAGCGCCGACAGCAGGCAGCGGGCCGGAGCATCAGGCTGCTGTTTGCTAAACGGGCCGCTAGAGGGATTTCAGTTACGCCCTGCAGTCAGAACTTCAGGCGTATAGCCGTACTACCGGTGAGATGCTGCAGTGGCGGCCACTGGCGCTGACGTCGCTTAGGGACTGGCGTCGCTGTCGTCTGCTGCACTCCGCTTGTGAGGGGCAGCAGTGCCTGTGGTAGAAATCGCTTGCTTTGATGCTCTATTGTGTTACAAATCGTATTTCTAGTAATTTAGTCATTTTTGCCAGCTTCTGGCACATCTGAATAATTTCAAGCTTGCAATTTGGCAACACAGGAGGAGAGAAAGATAACAATTTTCTTCAGGGCATCGGTCAGAAGATCATGTTTAACTCGCCCTTTCTAGCGTATTCGCAATGTTCAACGTCAGAGCTCCTCGTTAAGTATTCGAAATGCGCAGGCTTCATACAGTATTTCTTAGATGCGCTTATGAAGATCCAACAGCGTAATACTACGTACCAAGCAGCGGGCCCCCACGCGCGCGTCCCACAGCCGGCAATAAAGAGGCTGTCTTCTATTTCTTTCGTTGTTGAGTTGTATCACAGCAGAGAGAGAGAGAGAGTAAACTTTATTCAGCTTGCCAGCTGTCTTGTTTAGTCGTCGGCCATGAGCCCTTGGGCTCTGGCAGCGCCCTGAGCCAGCTGGGCGGCCCAGAGTTGATATTCCAGGATGGAGCTGAGCAGCACGGTCTCGCACTGCTCACAGTTAATGATTGTGGAATGTTTTTTTTTTTTTTTTTCGGTGCGCAGCGCATTTGCTTTTCTGCCCCGTCACATACATCTTATTTGTAGATTTCGGTATGTTTGGGAGGCTCATTAAAATCGCGTGGGTATTTTCTTCAGGCTGCATGGCATACATCCCCCTCTTCACAAATTGGCTTTCGTTAGCGCTGCGTTCCGGTAAGTGCATATCTGCAGCGTGCGTTGTTTTTTCATGTGCAAATACAATTACCAGATTTGTGCTACGCCACCACGATGGCGCCCAAAAAAACCTTTTCCGGAGTACTCGAAGGCGGCTTTAGTGCTCCGAATTGCTACCGTAATGATTGTTATCATATCGAACCGACTCTGAACCAGAACGCTTATGACATGATTACAGTGTTGACAGCTTGATGTACTCGCTAACGAACACAATAAATAGTATAATTGCTTATATTGCAAGAATGGAAACCGATGAATATATGAAAACAGCTCTTTATTGTATTGCAACCCTTCCAGTAAAGAGTACTCGGGATGGCGTTCTATGAATTGAGAAAAATTGCTCTTTCTATCTTGTCCTGCACTGAGGAACCGGCCCACTAATCAGCTCGATGTTACAGTTAAATAAAGTTTTCTCCTCCACTTGAGTGCAGTTTTCCTATAAGGCATATCTAAATATTAGGAAGATATGGCTGTAGTTAATGTACCGAAAGATCCTTACAAGTCTGAACAAACATTGTGTTAATGTATCTTCACCGTAAATGTGACTCGTTTTGCTCAATACATCTTCATACTGGTTAGAAGTCTAGTATACAACCAGCACGCGGATATAAACAGTGGGTTACTTTCGAAAGTTCAGCAAAGATACAAAAGCTGTCTTTGCAGTTGTCGCTTACAAGCAGCTGGCTGTTTCCTTTGCTCAAAAGGCTGCTTAACACATATGCTGACGCCTTTTACGCTGACGCCTTTTACGAGGAGCCGTTTACGCGCTCTGGACGGCCGTCGAATCATGTCGGAGGACTTCTGGGCCTGCGATAAGTACCGAAGGTAGGGCCGGTTGTGGGGACGCATGGCCGAAGTAGCCCGGAGCCTCACGATCGTGTACGGCAACGTTTTGTCTACTACGGAAGTTGTATTTGCCGACTTCGGGTACGCCAGTTGGCACGTCACGCAAAGGAGGGTGTCGCTGACAACAGCGCTCGCCCCGGAATGTGAGATCCGCGCCGAAATAAATTGAGCATGGCAGCGGCAGCCTAATTACATTAAGGAGCCGCCTAGCAACTCCACTAGAAGCACCGATATGTGTACTGGGGATAAGCGCGCGCTGACCACGACTTCCTATCTGATGTCTTTAATCGTAGCCTGTTGGTATGTCGGACTTGGTGTGCATATGTCAAACGGCCATCCTTAGCTGTCCAACGGCGCTGGAATAATTGCCACTCGCCACCGTCAGCAGCAACCATACCGGGCGCTTGTGAAAGCCAAGCTTTAGTGTGCCAAGTAAGGCCGTTATACGCCCATAGGCCCTGCAGGAACGCCAACTTTTTCTGACGGTAATGATAAATGATTGCGGATTGAGTGAAAGAAAAAATTCCCTCGCACTTCCCCGAGGGGGAGAGTGTGTAAGTGCGAATGCACGGTTGTTGATTGCGCGATTACGGTGGATATCGTGATCTTAATGAGTAGTCGAGAGATTACACACATGCACACAACTACAAAGAAAGATATTTCACTCGTTATTGCTGGTAACGTTGCCCGGTCCGCCATCATCGTTATCGAGATGCAGGACCAGCGACCGCTCTCGCCGACGGCGCGCGCTCGACTAATACCCTCCCGCGCCACGCGGCCGCTACACGAGCGCCCTCACGCGTCGGAATGCGGAGCGCCCGCTACGCGAGCGAGAGCTCTCCCGCCCGAAGTGGAGAGGAGGCGCCCAACACCCGCAGTCACTGAGCGGAGAGAGGAGGAGGAGAGTAGCGCCCGCCGTTACAGCGAGGGCTACACGAGCACCCTCACGCGTCGGAATGCGGTACGCCCGCTACGCGAGCGAGAGCTCTCCCACCCGAAGTGGAGAGGAGGCGCCCAAGACCCGCAGTCACTGAGCGGAGAGAGGAGGAGAGTAGCGCGCGCCCATCTCCCCCCCCCCCCCCCCCCCGTTGCTAGGGAAGACGAGGAGCGCTCGCACCCGCAGCTGTTGCTATGCGGACGACGGCGGCGGACGATTCAGGCTCGCTTAAGAAGTGCATTCGCACTTAAAAAAGATTCTTCCCGTAGCCAGAATCGAACCTTTGTCTCTCGTGTTTTGAAGCTGGCACTAATCCAATTGCTCAATTTCCACATGGTCGAAGCGAACGCCAAGCAGCAGGTACCGGTTAGGGTCGTACACCACTAACCCGAACGTTAGGCCCACGGAGAGCACAGGGCAGAGTTCCTGTACGTAGTATAGAAGCTTGGTGTGTACCTCCATAGAAATACATACTTGCAGCGTGAGATTGGCCAACCAAAGAGTCCATCACGGGAAAGCTTCGCGTTCAACCATCGTCATCGTGAGACGGAGGGGCGCATGTTTGTTTTTTATTTCGAGGAAGTTGAGAGCTTGAAAACGTTTCCTCTTGAAAGCAATAAAGCACAACTAATGATGGCCTTCCATGTCACTGGCACCATGTAATGTCTGCCTCTCATGCAAATGTTCACGGACACGCGCCTTTATTTTTCATCTTCCGTCAAAACACTCCTGAGCGCGAACGAGGCAACCTCGAACAAAATACACACATCTGAAGCGGGTTTTTTATAAAAAAATGATAAATTTTCTAGATATATATCTTCGGGACACGCACTATTTGGTTGTCGGGTTATTTGTATTGTGTCCCCAAGGCAGGCAGTAGGATACTGGGCAGGAATATAATACTATGCTGACCATGACCAGGTTATTTATTGTTGTGCTTTGCTGTTTGGGACAAGGCATGCTTTCAAGCTCTCAGCTCCTTCGAAATCAAATCGGGGGGTTTGGGGACGTGGATGTAAACAGTGCTATTTTGCAGCCAATTGATGCGTTCGTTTTGCAATTTGTTACGCCCAGCAAACACACCAATTGAGCGGCGAGTCAACTGTTCACAGAGGCCATGGGGACAGTGCGGACGCACCTTTGGAACACAGCTTGTTGCTTCCTGTCGCTGTCCCTCGGGGCCCTGCGATTCAATGCGGCTCCGCTTCTATGTCCCTCTTACATGCGCACCGACCGGTACCTTCTCTAAGCATAACCACGGTGGTGTGGCAGTTTATTGCTCTATATATAGGCAGGTACATGGCCCACCGGGTGGCAGTCGAGGCGATGCCACAGTATATCAGCCCTGCGCGACACCTTCGCCTGGCGTGACGAAAATTAGCAGATGCTGTGAGCTCCTAAGGAGCCCCGCTGTAAAAACAAAGCGCAAGCGCCCACGCCAAGCAGGCGAAAATGTAACACAGGCGCTCCGCCGTCCGCACAGAATCCAACCTCCGGCGTTTAGCGCTTGAGGTGAGAACATGTGGGTGCGCAGTGCGCCAGCCGGGTGGGAAAGCTGGACTAGTCAAGGTGAAACACGAGAGAGAAGAACAGGAGGGAAGCGTTCCATGGACGACCGATGGTTCGGCAATGGGAGCTAAACTGCCTCGCACTGTCCCTCGGCGAAGAAATTCAAACCGCTCCCCCGTCGAACCAAGTTATCTTTCCTGGTCTTGGATAGAAACACGGGTGCATCCCAGAAGGCTGTCTTCGCAACGCGAGCAGCAGTTGAGAACACGTTGTGCCACAGTGGACCCCGGCGCCTGACCTCAAAGCGCAATGCCCCACGACACGACTGTGTCGCTGATACGTGAGGTCGGTCGGAACAGTGCAAGTAACAAACACGTACTGTTTTTGCCTTTCATAGAACTTTGCCGCTGTTTGGTGGCCCGTTATCCCATAGCACCGATTGCTTGTATTTTGTCTTCATCCATTTACAGTCCTTGGGGTATTTCTTGTAATGGAAAGGTATAGTCTCGTTCAAGAATTTCCCTCCCCTTTATAATAAGCCGGAAATAGCCAACTTCGGAAACTCCTTTTTATGAGAGAGATACAGAGACACACGGAGAGAAAGGGAACTTTATTGGTGCGTGCTGTGTGTTTATGCCGAAACGGAAGGGAAAGCTGAGCCGACGGCGCGCAGCCAGCGGCTCCACCCGCGCGACGAAGGTCTCGCGCTCCGCGAACACTACAATGCCCAACCTTGTAGAAAGAAGGGGTTGACCGGGAGGAAGTCACCTTGCCTTCCCTGTTAAATCGCGGCCATTAGCCCGCGGGCCCTAGCGGCATCTTCCGCCCGTTAGATCGTCACACACGAGCACTTTAAACGAGTTGTAAGATTAGGTGTGCCACAAGTGATCCTGGAAAAAGCGATGAAGCGGTATTGATGGCTGCGAACGCTGACACTAATGTCAAAGCATAAAACTACAGGGCACCCATATAAAAACTGAAAGTAAACGTTAGGTAACTGAAAGTAAACGTTAGGTGATTGGGTTGGTAAGCATGGTTGTCAGTGCGCATAAGAAGCCCTTAAAAAGCTTCAGGTGGCTGACGTCTGAAGCCAGAGCAAGGGGTGCGCATCGAGCCCAGAGTTCTTGACAGAAAGGGACGACCTGCTCACACGCATTTGAAGATCCAGTAAAGCATTTTCGATTATTTATTGATTGTGAGGGTACTGTAAAGTAGAGAAAGAAATAGACAGCATGTGTAACCATGTCGCACCTTTTTCCCAGATCAAGTTCACTTCACACCATGACCCTCGTAATCCCATTCTGTGGGCTTGAGATACACGATTATGCGTACACTTACAGGCTTACGTATGTTCCCTGCAAACAAAAAGATATCTATCAAAACATAATAACAGAGAAGCGAATTCTAGGAGCAGAGTGGGTGACGCCTTCTCCAGGACTACTGTTTACTACAAAGCCAGGTGGCATCGACCTTGGGGGCACCAAAATATAGCTTCCGAAAAGAAAAGGAAGGGCTCATCTGGCAACTTCAGGTTTACTTCTTCTATAGATAATCGAGAATCCACAACAAAAAAAGCTTCTAAATATTACTTACAAGTGCTATTTCCAACCATAAGGTCGTGACCTAAAAGAGCACAGCTATTTGACACTGAATAACCTACGAAACTCCACTCTTACTCTTAGGGATCCTACCAACCACTTGGCTTGATACCTGACGCCAGCCCGAACGGACGTCATTTCCTAATGAATGCCACGCTATTGGACATGTCAAAAACCTTCGTACTGTGCAACTTCGTTGTTGCCTACGTACAAGAATATCTGCATTCCGACGTCGTTCTACATGTACGGCCAAACAAGTAGCCGTATTTGCTTGCTGTTCACACGCAATGTGGATGCTACACTGCCTGTATCGGGCAGTCCACAATTTTGAACTTTATTTAGCATGACTATAAATCATGTACCAGCAATTGCGGAGTGAGGGCGATCAGGGGAGTTGGCGCCAACGTATCTAACCTGACATATTTAATGCATAAACTCATAGCATTGGAGGTTTTATGCCCGCAGTCATAAAATAAGAATCGACGTATAAGGCGCTTTGTAATAAAACAATCGACTTAGAAAGATATGGACAAAAACTCAAACAAATGAAAATGTCAACCTAAGGGGCTACATTTCAGCGACAGCAGCGTTAGGGTCAAGAAATATTTTTAGAACTTTTTGCGCATCTTGTGAGATAGGTTGTTTGAAATGTCGCTTGCTATTTACGGTTTATGACGTTCATGTTTCGAAGTATTTCTATTTAGTGCGATATTTATTTTGGTTGGGTGATGAATTAAGCTGAACTGTGAAATAAAGAGCGCGTATTTGAATGTGGTTGCTAAAACTAAAATTGACAAGGTACCTTTCTTGAAAAAGCCATTGAAAACTGTCAATAGAAGCGTAACGTCACATTGTGTTCGAAACAGCATTGTTGATTTGTCAAGAGAAAGCTTCTATGTACAGGCACGGGAAGGAGTTATGAAAACCAAAGGGAATAAATGAAGACAAAAAACTGTGAAGGAAACATATTCATGCAATTTCTGACTCGAACACGGTTTTCTTAAACGTTTCACCCTGCGATCAAGAACTGCCACTCGAACAAAAGTAAGAACGCACTTTTCAACTGATTATTATTTTACCACCGCCTTACGCCAGCAACATTTTTTGACTGCCTCGGTTGCGCAGTGGTTGTGACGTTGTGTTGCTGCTGCTGATTACTTTCAACCTTGTCACGACGGTTGCACTTTGTGGCCTGCTGCTTTTTATTCGATGGCACAAACAACCGGGTTGCTTGTTTTATTTTTTTCTTTATCGTATCTAGCGCTTCGCCCGGGCGAAACGGCAGCTGGCACTAAAGTTTTGCCCAGGCAGAATTAAAACTGTCAAATACACCTGCTCTGATCTTCGCCTCTTAGATTTAGACACGCAGGACTACCTTTGCACAGGCTCCTCTTCGCGATTGTGTGTTCACGGGTCTTTTTCGTTTTTGCTTGCAAGCCCCAATGGTGCTAGCACCCACATTTATTTGCGAGTTGGTCTATGAAGCCTCCACTGACGACTTACGTTTGTCCACACACACTGACCAAAACAATCTACAAGGAGCTTTGGTATCCAGTATTCTTACGCTCGAGCATGCTTCAAGGCATGTGATCAAAAAAGCACTTAAGTTTACAGCAAATACAGGTTCTAAAATTGACTGACAAACTGAAACATAACATTAAGCCTTATAAATCTTTACCTAGTATGTGTGCTAGTTCTGCATCAATTGCTAAAAAAAACCCCGCAACAGATGCTAATGAACTGATCCTGCAAAAGTGACGTAGTGAATAGTAAATCGGTCTGCTGAGAACAATTTTTTAATCAAAACTACAGATTCGAATATAGATTACATGTTGCAATGTACGGGCATATGAAACAGCAGAAACCAAGTACCAAAGCTCGAAAATTCTTTATAAATGCTTTATAACCTCAAATATACATACAACATTTTCGTGCCCATCACGGTTTAGGCCCGGAACATTGGGCTCAAATCTTTCCACAATTTCTCAGTCAGCACCTGCAACACCAAAAGAAACAAATAAACGCTTCCTTTACAACCACACCGCAAACGTCAAGTGAATCTAAATTCACAATTGATGGTGTATTTTGTCCCATATATGGCTACATTATTATGTACACAAAAGTTAGTTTAGCCTGCTTTTGCACTATTCTAACTGCTTATTCTGAATTTTTTTTCTACGTGACACAAGAGATCGTTTGCTGATGCAGTCTTGTGTCTAAAACCTGCTTTAGTTCCTTCACACCAAACGGTATTTTTGACTTTTTTGAGAATTTGTACAAGGCGAATAATGGCTTACACTAGTAGGAGTAAAGTTCTGAGCTAGACTGCTTTGATCTCTGATCACGTTAACAAAGTGCACTGCCTTTCCCAATAGCTAAGCAGGTGCTTACAGTGTATCTGACAGAACAGCTGTCCCGCAATGGCCATACAGGACAACTGGGTCGGTTTATCAGTCAGGAATTATATGAGGGGGCACTAGGCTGAGCCCAGCTCATCGCACCGCTGCTGCAAAAACAAAGTGGAAAAAGATTCTATTTCGGGGGTTGCAGTTGCCGAGGCCACTCTTGGGCTATGAAGCGTGACACAGTGCTAGGTTCGATCCACATTAATCCTGACATTTCGGTATCTTAACTCGCACTGAAATCTCCACACACCGTCGTTTTCGATTTTTTCTTTTTGCCTTCACTAAAAAGAAAAAAGGGGAAAGAAAAAAGTCCTTGGGCTCAGCTGCACATTGCTTTAGGAACGGCGGCTGCTGCTCAGGCACAAGTTGGAGTCATTACTTGACTAGGCACAAATCCTCAAGAGTTGAAAACTGATTTCAGCGCAAAGCGGCAAAACAGCACTTTATTAAAAACAAGAGAAGTGGGAAAGACCTTATAACAACACGCGCTAAAGAACGACCTCTTTGAATAAACACAGTGTCACTTTGTAAATCGTCAATGCCTGGATAGCATATCCTTCATGCACAAGTATACTTAGTTGCTCCTTTAGACCGACAACGATGGCCAGAAGAAGTCAGGCTGCTTCCTTGCAGGCCTTTTACTTGCTGCTTCGCCTTAATATTACCATAAGTTAGGAGCCAAGTATCTGAAATACCCATCTGTTTGATGCTTTGAACGTGCCGTGTAGGTGTTGTCGTGCAGTAATCCTCATTGGACGACGAGAACGAATGCAAATTAAAT
This sequence comes from Haemaphysalis longicornis, assembly GCA_013339765.2. Classification (NCBI taxonomy): domain Eukaryota; kingdom Metazoa; phylum Arthropoda; class Arachnida; order Ixodida; family Ixodidae; genus Haemaphysalis; species Haemaphysalis longicornis. The sequence goes on along the minus strand of CM023452.1, from coordinate 75,610,139 downwards.
GACTTGCGAGCGAAAAATGACGTTACCAAAGTTGATCAGTTCGCGACTCTTCCACCGCTTTACCATTGAGCCAATGCTGTGCACTTGTTTGTAAACAACCTATAATTTCTCCGCGCCACATAACATCATTGATAGTGGTTGCGGACTGAAGTAGCGTAGAAAACCGGGCTAGTTGGTACAGATTCATCTTCGCAGCGCACAAATAACGGGACAAAAAGGAGGATAACACTGGACAACCACTGAACCAAAACCGAATTTTTATTGAAGTGACAAATATAAAGCCACCGAAGCTCTAAAACAAAGATAACAACATGACACATGAACCCACTATAAGCAACTCTACAGACGAACGCTCTCAAGTACTGCTCTCTTTTAAGATACGCCAATTCTGCATCTAAAAGTGCTAAAGACGAGCGCTAACACACGAGTCAGACATTTTTCGAATTTTATGTGCTTCCACTATACTTCCCTCACCTTTTTGTTCATCGTGCGAAGAACAGTACCGTTGCATCATGAAGGAAAAGCGTACAACCACAATCTTTGCAATGGGTGGGAAGAGGGCCAGAAGGCCCTCAGTAAACTGGCCAACATCAAAGCGACCACAATTGAAAGGAATGCAATAAACCACATTTAATCTATAACGAACAACCTGTTTCTCATGTTTCACACCACAGTGTTTGCTCGGCCCTTATTACTAATATTCTTTTCGATGGCGGGACAGCTTCAGTTTAACTTAAATTATTGGCTGAAAACACCACATTGATGTTATATCTGCTCCCCACTTCTTTCAAGCGGTGAGATACATCGTGCAGGTACGAGATTACAACTATCTTTTCCTTCACAACATCACAAGCAGGAGACAAGTTTTCTTCACCAAATCCAACAACTGAAGACAGGCCGACCCAATGACTCCGTCACCGTAGCCAGCATTTTTGGGTCCAACTAACTGTTCACCAAAGCTAGACTCAATTAGGTGAAAACAAGACTGAAAACAAAACAAGATGGCTGACCTGAGGCAGTTGACAACAATCCCATATTTTGCAATCCTTGAACGTGCTGATGAAGAGTTCAGTAAAGGCTTCTTCGATCGCGGGCTATAGAGCCAACATACATGATTCTGCTCGAATTTTAACAACAGCTCCAAAAACTGGATTGTTCTTTCGTTTAGCGCCTTGGACATAAAGGTCAGCCTAAATGCGTGACGTTTGAATGCTTTTAAAATCTCTACCATTTTTCTTGAAGGGTCATAGTATCCACAAAGTACTAGGTAATCGTCAACATACATGAAAATTTTAATTGCCAAACCCTCCAAGTCACGTTCCAATACACGGTCAACATGAGCCAAGAAAATGTCACTAACAAGGTGAGGAACTTTAGAACGTCTACAGATTCCAGAATCTCTGCACAAAGACACTGTCACACCATCCTACAATAGTTGATGCTAAGTAGAAACGCAGAAGCTCCAAAAAGGATTCCACGGAAATCCCGCAACTTTGCATAAACTTAACCTCGCCGAGACCAAAACTTGTTCATGCGGAAGGGAGTAGAAAAGGTTTCCAGCGTCAATGCTGAAAGCAGAGCACCAGCCTGGATTACTGCGCGCACAGTAACCTCATTTGCGCGCTGTGAAGATGAAGAGGCTTGCGCAGCATGCCCTATCCTGGTCCTCTTGCATTGCAACATCTGCTACCTCAAACACGGAGCTGCGCAGTGGACGCCAGGTCGGCACAGAAATTTTGGCACTCGATGGAGCCCTCTGGCCGACTATGCCACTTATGGTCGTCTCCCATCCCTGCGACCGCAGCACCTTCTGCGGCACTGACGTTGATGACTGGATAAGCACCTACGAGAGTGCGAGCGCTCATAACAGATGGGACGCAACCTTGGGGCTGGCCAACGTAATATTTTACCTCAAGGGCCCAGCCAGACTATTGTTGGTTTGAGACACACGAAGCAGACCTGACAAGCTGGGAAACCTGCAAATTGACATTACGTGAGCTGTTCGGAAAGCTTGTTGGCCACCAACTAGCCGCGAAGGAACTTTCTTCCCATGCCAAAACCTCGATGGAGTCATCCGTCGCCTATATTCAGGATGGTGTTGCTCTGTGTCACAAGATAGATGCCGACACGTCAGAAACTGGCAAAGTAGGCCATGTGCAGAAAGGAATTGCTGATGGCGCTTTCAACCTGCTTGTTTATAAGGACTGCACCACCACAGACGGCATCATTACAGAGTGCAGACCGTTTAAACATCTTGAAAAGGGCCTCGCAGCCTCTGGAAAATGTTTCTTTGGTTATCAACGTAACTAGTTGATGCATTTCTTTTTGTTATTCCCCCCACTGTAATGCCAACAGGCGCTGTGGGTACCAAATAAAGAAAGAAAGAAACAAGCGAAAGCTCACTGTATTGCCCCACAGTTCACTCGACTGCCTAACACGGCTCCCACATCCTATTACGAGTATACCACTCCACTGGAATGTGCCCTTCTTTGTTCGACGACTTAATGAAAATAGTACGCCGTGAGCTGGAGGCTACGGCTACGGCTGCCCTACTAGCCCCGACCCGTGAATGAACGTCACCTTCCATCTCCCTAATCCATGCGATATACAGCAAGAGCTCGCAAGCCACACCATTCCACGCATTTGCTCTGTAGCTCACCCGAAAAACGCTTTCACTGTTCCTCGTGTCTTAACTGGTCCCCACCAATATGCCCCACGCCATTTTCAGACACAAAATTCCGAAGAGTGGAGTACTCCTGAAAACAAGCCAATATGCTTCCACTGCTGTCACGGTGGGCATGTGGCCCGCTACAGCTTTCGACATTGCCACGCTAAGCCTTCGCCTCACCACAAGACTAATCAATGCAGCTCAAGGAGGTAATACTGCATCTGTGACCTGGACGACAGATCCTCTATTAACCAAGGAGTCTAAGCCCAATTTACTAGACGTTACTGTTGATGGTGTTGCAGCCCAGGCTCTCACTGACACAAATGCTCACATCTCTGTAATGAGCTTAACCCTCCGCTGGCATCTCCGCAAAGTTCTGACGCCACCCATGCAAACATTTGTTCGAGTTGCCAATGAGAGCACACCTTCAATTGCCGGAATGCGTACCGCCTGAATATGGATTGCCGACCACGATAGTGTCGTTCTCTTCACCGTCCTTGAAAAATGCCCCCATGACATTATCCTCGGCGTCGATTTTTTCTCGAACCGCTCTCATTGACTGTTCTGCGGGACTTCTCTCTTTTGAATTTCCTTCTGCCAAAAATGCTCAAAAGCACCGTTCTCGTTCCACAGATTATGTCCATTTGCTGTCAAATGCTGTAACATACATGCCCCTGTGCTCAAGCCCACCCGTTTCTCACAGTTATTTCTCACCAGATTGTTCGACAAGCCGAGCGGAAGCTACTACAAGCACGTATCCTTGAGTGCCGCCAGAAGCTACGAGCTTTGGAGAAGCAAACCTTCTTTGCACGCCGGCAACTTGAGTATCTTATTCCTGAGGACTTCCCAGATGTGCAGCTGCACGCAAACTTCACCGCTAGCATGGGAGAAGGCCGTCATAGAACGTCGCAAGAGAGGAAACTGCAAGCACTCCGGCCGGACGTGCCACAATGCACCCAAGAGGTCATCAACCTATCTCCGTACACACCGAACGAAGAGGAGGCTAAGGTTTTGTCCCGTGGTGTGAATTTTAACACGGAAGCACCCCCGGAGCCAGGAAAGGTGATTTGTGCGGTCGAACGCGCGGTCGGCCAGCTTCCCTCTGAAGTACGGCAAGAAGCGCGCACCCGTGCTATTGGTGTGCTCTCTGGTTTGCGAAGACATTGTGCAAGACTGCATTTATCGGTAGCGGAGAGGCAAGCCATCAGGAGCCTGCGGAATAACAGCAGTATCGCAATCCTTCCTGCTGACAAAGGCAATGCCACGGTCTTGCTAGATAGCAGTGACTACCACAAGAAGATGTTGGCCCTTCTCGAAGACCAGCAGACATATGCTCCTCTAGCCCGTGACCCAACTAGCAGGTTACAGTCCAAGGTTCAAGAACTGCTAACCAGGCTTTTCAAGCTAGTCCCTCCGCACCACAAGGGCCTCTACTACAGGTTACTGTGCACGAACGGTTCAGCCCCGGCAATCTACGGTCTGCCTAAAATCCACAAGCCTGGCGTTCCTCTTCGGCCTATCGTCGACTTCTCGAGGTCACCGCTCTACCGACTATCAGGCTACCTTCACCAAGTGTTGAGCCCTCTAGCCGGTAAGACGCCCACGCACGTCGGAAACTCGTCCTCTTTTGTTTCGAAGCTGAAGGACGTAACTCTAACTGAAGACGACGTCATGGTTTCGTTCGACGTCAAGTCTCTTTTCACTAGTGTCCCAGTGGATCTGGCAGTAGCCATGTGCGAAGAAGCACTAAACGCGGACATTAGTCTTCCCGATCGCACTCCCTTTGACGTCCCCGAGCTCTGTGAGTTGCTTATGTTTTGTCTGAGCAACACCTATTTTTCTTACGGGGGAAGCCTCTATCAGCAGACCCATGGCACGGCGATGGGTGCGTCAATATCAGTTACTACGGCCAATCTAGTTATGGAGGCTTTAGAGGGGAAGGTATTGGCAACCTTCACACCGGCACCGAGGTTTTTCTGCCGCTATGTCGACGACTGTTTTTGTATTTTAAAAAAGCAAGATGTCCCATGTCTTCTGGACAGCCTCAACGCCCAGAATGTGCATATACAGTTCACCGTGGAGTTCGAGCAAGACAACATGCTTCCCTTTTTTGGATGTTCTTGTTCGCCGCGATGCGGGCGCTCTCTCCTTCTCAGTGTACAGGAAGCCCACACACACGGGTCGTTACCTCCAGTTTTGAATCTTGCCACCCTCTCGGCCACAAGACATCCGTTGTGTCGTCCTTGATAAAGCGCGCCGTACGCATCTGCTCAGATGACAGTGCACTGAAACGTGAATTAGGAACGATTCGCCGCGAACTAATCGCCAATGGCTATCCTAAGCGACTTATTTGCCAAACCAAGAATAAGATACTACAGCCAAGAATGGCCAACAACAGGACATTACGAGCACGCGCAGCCATCCCCTACGTCCCAGGAATAAGCGAAGCATTGTCGCGCGTCTTTTCAAAATACGACATGCGCATTGCCCATGTACCGACCAGCAAGCTCCGCGACGACTGAAAGAGCACCAACGTGATGTAAGAAATCATAATCACATGACGAATGCCATTGCGGAGCACGCGCACAAACATTCCCACAAGATTGACTGGGAGAACACCGCAATTTTAGCTAAGGAAAACAACACATCATCTCGGCGTCTGCTAGAGTCACTTTTTATCCAATCAACGCCAGCCACAATGAACCGGACGGATGGGACTTTGCCTCCCGTCTACGCATGCTCTCTACGTCATGTGCTGCCTATATAATTGACGACGACGGCTTGTCTTACGTAGTGAACAAGGAACCCGTATGTGGTTCCGAAACGTCAATATATTTTTATTCTTCGTCAGTGTTCGCTTTTCTTTTGCAAGTTATTATATGGTCTTCCCTATTACAGATGCGCTGCTTCTGTGAAACGTCACTCTGCCACACATCATCATTACTGTGGTAGAGAACCAAACCTGCCTTCCCTTTCAGTTTTTCAACTTCAGTTTCACACCTCAAGTCCTTCCCAAGGGGATTTCGCTTGCAATCCTGTGCCCTTTCTGCCATGAATGCTAGCACCCCTGCAGATTTACCTCCTGCAGTGCAGGCGTCCCATCAAGCACCATCAATCAAGGCAGTGGCTGCTTCAGACCTCCCACCGGATCATACCGCCGATCTCCTTCGTCTTCTGGATTCCTGCAAGGACATCTTCGACTTAGTCAACCATCCACCAACCCAAACTTCTGCAGTCACCCATCATATCAACACCAACGATGCTTCACTAGTGTACAGGTGGCCCTATTGCGTATCACTTGCTGAACGACTCGTCATCCAAAAGGTAAAAAAAAAATGCTCAGTAAGGATACAGTCGAACCATCTTCCAGTCTGTGGGTGTCTCCAGTCGTGTTGGTCAGAGAAAAAGATGGGACGTAGTGCTTCTAGATGGATTATGCAAACTTAACTATTATGAAGGAAGGCCTTATACAGTGGGATCTCATTGATACAATTCTGCATAATACGTTTTTCTTTTCATTCCAAGCCAAAATCCCTTAGAAATAATGCATTTTCGTGCATTTGATACGATCACATTTTTGCTAAAAATTGGATGGCACGACCACGAAAGTGAACCTTGACCATTTTTAGAAACCTTACATTTATTCTTCGGTATACTAGCTCAAACCCCATGTCAACAACCCATGACCTGCATGGCAGCGCCGGTTCTGCGACAAAAACACTGCTGCCGGGCGTGGGCGCTCTGTTCAATGAGGATGATATGTGAGGCGAGGCACTGTGCCATCTAGTGAAACATATCATAATCACAGAGTTTCTCAGTTTGATCATAATCGAGGAAGAAGGTTCCAATGCTCTTGGCAGGCGGCGACTTCCCTCCCCAACTTCTCGCCATGCTCTGTGCTTCCCGCTCCGTTCTTTGTTCTCTTTCTGCGCTGTTCCTGTGTTCGGTGGTGTTGCTTATGAGGCTATTTTTGTTCTTGTTCTATTTGACTAGTCTTGTTCTCCTTAGGCTGCCTTGTTGCTGTGCGGGGTGTGCTGCCAGGCTTGTGGCAATGTCGAGGAAACGGAAGGCACTCAGTATAAAAAGAAAAAGTGGAAATTGTACAGAAATTGGAAGAAAACCCGAAGAGGAAATGCGTGGATTTGGCACACAAGCTCGGTTTGCCAGTGTCAACGCTCAACACTATTGCCGGTCAGCAAGAGGAACTTCAAAAGAATCTGCAAGTTTCCGGCCCTGATGCGAAACAAGCACAAGGTGCGAAGCATGACCAAATGGAAGACATCCTGCTCACATGGTGGGAGGAAGTTAGAGCGGCAGGATGAACGCCGATAGGTCAGTACTACGCGAAAAAGTTGACAACACTGCGCTCTCCTTGGGCATTGAGGACTCCAAAGCGTCTGGTGGCTGGCTTCACCAATTCAAGGCACAACGTGAAGTGTCATACAGAACAGCATCCGCCCAAGTGAAAAATACCAGCAGCTTTTTTTTTATTTTTACATTTCCGGAGAATTTTCTCCCAGACTTCGAAAAGAAAGTGCAGCACAAATTTACCAGCTACTCCACTGTTGCTCAATAAAATTGAGTTGCTGACGGAGAATGCAGATTTTTCTCCTTTTTTTAACAAACTCTTTGGATAATACGATTTTCACATAATGCTTTTTATTTCCCGGTTCCCCTGAAAAACGTATCAACGAGATTTCACTGTACATGATACATAGACAAGATGTGGCTGGCAACTTGTGAAGGGAGGTAACTTCGTGCAACCAAAGCCTGATTAGTCATGCTAATTCCTCCTATATTTCAATATGGTCTAACACCAGCTACCCCACTTCGGCAGAGCCAGTGGGGAACATTTCAACACTACTGTCACTGTGTACTGCAGAACGAACATCCATCCCGCATTTAAAAACCCTGCATACGAAGCTGCATCGCGCAAAGTTGTTCTATGGCCACTGAATGTCCTCGCTGAATGTCAAGGAAGCGTCCTCACCGACGCGCTTTGGCGTCGTCTATCAGCGGATTCGTATGTATACAAGCGTTTACAGCAAGAACGGTAAATATATTACTACGCCCTTCAAGCACATGTCGGCAAAATGCGATTACTTCGCCGCGTTCGCAGGATTGAGCCGCACAGTAGAGAACACAGTCGTAGCATACTAGCAGGAATGAACGCATCGTACGGCTTCTTCCGCGTTTCGTCACCCCGTGACTACAGTTTACATCAACACCAATTTATAACGCACGCCCTTAAAGAGCTTACACTCTAAAAAGCGCTACAACCTTTCTGGTAACCTTGAGTGAATGTAAAAGCGTAGCCACCGCGCACATCACGTCGTAGCTAGCGCCGACTTCAATGCGAACGCGGTCGTCGACGCGGCTACGTGAACGTACCGCTGACAGCCTCAAGGAAAGTGTATTTGGGGGCTCTAGAACAACGTATTTAAATTTAGCCCATGTTTGCGAATAACAAATGATTCCTTGAGTGCTTTACTTACATTGTCATTCAGAATGTGCCTAGCCAGTTATGTCCAACATACGGAGAGCGCACGGCGTTTGCAGTACACGGACAGGTATATAATTACCCGTCCCTCTTGACACCAGCCCTTAAAAAATATCTTACCTTTCGTTTATGACGCAAAAAGATGCCGAGGAGAAAGCAGCAGGTTTCGTTATCTACAAGAAATCGATGCTGGCTTGCGCTTTGAAACTCGTACACAACAGGGAAGTGGCTTCGGCTTGACGTGGCTTGACCAGTGTTGCTTTTGCCTTCCGCAAAATTAAATCAACTAAACTCCTCTGTTGCACAACTTTTATACTCTGTTACCTCCGCAAATAACAGATCACGAGCGGCTGTATTTAGCCGGTTGTGTGACAGAGTTTTTTAGTGGAAATAAGTTTGCACAAGGCAAAAGCAACACTGGCCAAGCCAAGGTCAGCCTAGGTGCAACGGTACATGGAGGAAAAAAAAGTTAGGAGACGGCATGACGTCACGCAGCTAACCTTCGCAAGCCCAGGTCCGTTGAAGCCGCTCCCTCCGCCGTTTCCCTTTCTCAAGCCGCCGCAGTCGGCCCTCCAAGGTCGGGTGGGCCGGCGGCGGCGGCGGTCTCCGACTCCGGGGCATCTCTCGTGTTTCGTTGGCGGTAGCAGTTCCCCGTCCTTCCTGCATTTGTCTGCTCGGCGATCTCATGCCCGTGTGCGGGCAGGAGTGCCGCGTACGTGCGGAAGACAAAAGCCGCGGGAAAAAAAAAGCAACATATAGCAGGCTTCGCGACAACGGGCCGCAGAGCAGTTTCGAGCAGACGAAATTGAAGAGCGCGGCGGCCCATACAGAGGCGGTGTGGTGGGGTCATGTGGTGCAGTGACGCCTGGGCCGACTTCGATTTTACTTTTTATGTATAGGCTTCACGTTCCTCCGGCGGCGCCGTCTCCTAACTTTTTCTTCCTCCATGCAACGGTACAATGTCTGAACCCTTGCGCACAAGTTTATCTCTGTTTTATTGACATTTTTGTCGGAGTACTTCGTTTAATTTTAACTGATGGAAAGCAGGAGATCCTGGTCACGAAATTTGGTTTGTCAGATGAACACGAAGCACAAAAATGCCCGAGTATACGACATTTCTGCACGTAAAAATGCTCAGGTGGTCTACCTACCGTAATCTCTACCGTTCCACTACGGCGCGCCTTATCAGCCTGGGCGTGAGGCCCTGGAATTTTGGTGGAGGTGTCACGTGAGCACGTCAAGGCGTGACGTATGAGTGCGAGAGGGGTGGACAATTTATTTTACACTAGGTAATAGCTAATAAGGTAATCTGTGGCGTGCCAAAACATATGCGCAAGAATTGGCATTTTTCCGCTTCACTACACAGTCAGATGCGGCCGCACACCAAATTAAGTGACTTGGGTTATGCAACGCCAAGCCCCAGACGCTTATTCACGTCTTCAGATAGGAATAGTTGCTGCAAGAAGTGTCGCTAGCTTGGTATTGAAGCGTCGCCGGATAGTCAGACGGATCCCACCGCAAGTGTAAGAATAAGTGGTGAAATTTTACAAATAACTTCTATAAATCATCACTCAATAGAGCGAAATAGAATATACTGCTGCATTGGCAATGCTCTGAGGTATACGCTACTACTTTTCATCTTTTGTAGAGGGGTGATAATTATACTTTTACTCCAATCTAACGAATAAATGTAGCACCCAACCACACCTAGTAAGAAAAACAACGTGAAAGTTTGTTGTCGCTGGTGTTACTTACTTTTATTTATTTATTATACCTCAAAGGCCCCGCTAAGGGCGTTACATGAGGGGGTAAACAAGTCACTGAAGGACGATTTGTGTGATGGCTTCTTTGAAATGAGTGATGCAGGAGTGGTGCACAGCGTCAGAAGGCAGATCATTCCAGTCCCTAAATGTTTAAAGAAAAAATGAAGAATGGTGGGCGGCATTATGCGCACGAGCGTGATAAACAGCTTTGGAATGGCTTAGTCGACATGAAAAGCAATAAGCAGGAATGAAAGCCGCTTGCCGAAGTGCTGATCGATTGATCGTGGGGTTTAACGCGCCGACGCTAAACAGGCAATGAGGCGTGCCGAAGTGGAGTGCTCCGGATTAATTTTGACCACCTGGGGATCTTCCACGTGCACTGAAATCTTGAATGCACCGGCATTTGCGCTTTTCGTTTTCATCAGAAAAGCGGCCGCCACAGCCGGGAACCGAACCCACGTCCTTGTGCTCAGCTGCACAATGCCATAGCCACTGAACTACCGTGGCGGGTCGTTTGCCGAAGTGCACATCATAAATAGCTGGAAACATGCGCAAAGAAATCAAGTGAATTCCCTGCTCAGTCCAGTGTTTTGCAATCACCAAGCAGGAACCGTAATGCATTTGCGGTACTGCATCATATTGCCCATTACTTGTTATGGAAGTTATAATGTTGCCAGTATAGTGGCTGGCTGTGCTATGAAGCACAGCAGTTACAAAAGCACGGTTCTCATTGGATCTTCTAGGCATACTTCGCAGTGGTGGCTACAAAATCTCGAGGATCTGTCTTTTATTTATTTTTATTTACAATTTATGTGGCACGGCAGAAGCCACATGGCGCACAAGCACCCGAAGTAACAAATAGAGAAGGAATAGACGTATCGGCATAACTAGAAACATTGCAAAATGGTTTAACCCAGCCAAGGAACAAAATAACACACCTTACAGAAGGGTTCAATACACATCACATCAAGAAGACACCATAGAAGTCTCCGAAAACAATGCTAGGTGTGCAGAATACTTTACTGCTAACAACAGATAACAGGGCATCAATAAAACATCACCCTTTCAAAAGAGACAAAATACAAAGGGAATGTGACAAGGTAATTAACTGGTTGACTGCGTTTCCAGATCAGTCGGCAGTGTGCACTCTCAAACACACTTACAGATTCCGATGAAACAATTTTTTCAGACAACGAATTCCAATCAACAATAGTTCTAAGGAAAAAATGAATATTTAAAAAGGTCTTAGGTACGCAAGCCTCATTTGTATGGGCAGTTCTGCCTTTTGTGGCCCTGTACGCCTGGCTCTACCCCTTGAGTACGAATAACAGTGTTATTATAAATCGCATCAGACACTCATGCACTTTTGTTTACAAACATGTGATATGTGCATAGCTTGGTACAATCCATATATAAATTATGATACCACAAATACACGTATTACATACAGATGAGACTGCACATAGACTGCGACACTGACCTCGATTTAAAGGGTCCATGAATACAAAACGCAATTTTTTAGCGATTCACTCAGCTTCACTGCAGCCACGAAAGATATTTCTTCACCGAAAAATGCAAGGAATATATCGGATAACTCTCAAACCATGTGCGGCAGCAAGGTAACATGAACAGGAGTAACATCCGGCTCTAAAAGCCGTTATCAGTGTGTTAACAGCATATCAACATTCAAGCGATATGGTCAAAAGGAGCTGGAGGCCCCACTCAACGGTCCAGACATGTTTCTTGGGTGTGGCTTCGACGTGCAGCCACCAATTGCCCAAACAAGATACCGTGGCGTCGTATAGAAACCGCTGGAAAGGGCCTCAGGAGTCGCCACTGCTTCACGTTTTCCTGAATTTCTTTACTATTCCTTTGAAGTTTGCAATAAAAAAGACACCATTGTTACTGGCACAAAGCAGCCTTTTCAATGAACCAAACGTATATTTTGTTTTCGCCGCTTCTTTACTACTGCTTGAATAGCACGTACACATACACCCAAATTCTGCAACCGTTAAGTTATGCAAGAACGCCTACCCAAACTACAGATACATATAACAATATATCGGATATAACGATGAACAGCTATGGCACCGCCAACTTTTGTATTCTTTCTATGGTAAAATAAACCGCTTATTACAATGCTTCCGTGCCACGATATCGGATATAACGATTGAATCTGGTCATATTATGCACCGAAAGTGCAACAGTGACGACTCTGATGACGTAGTTGCGCAGCCTACTCGGGTAGTGTCTTCGTAGGAGGCCCAATGCGTTATGCAGTCCCCCGGGGACTTTGTTTCCGCCAAGGACATTTACCTCAGCTATGTGAAGCACCTATACATGCTCTTGGAAAAGATTTGCACTAGCTTCACACGCGCCAAACAAAGGTTACCGACTGTGACCTCTTTTAGTAGTAGTACGACCTTGCTGGCACGCGAATAAAATGTTTTGAACTCTGTTCCATCTTTTTATTTCGCAACCCGCTTACAATTATCGGTTATAACGATAGGATTTCCTTGGCACTTGGATATTGTTACAAGTGGACTCGACTGTATATCAAGCGAAAAAGACGGGATGGGTGAATGCTCGGGTCAGGTGCGAAAAACTGCAAGAAAAGTGGCCGCACCGCCAACCAAAACTGCGGAGATATCGAGTAAAAAATTCGAGATGGGCAAACTTTCAGGTCTAGTGTGGAAAGGACAGATAAGTGACCGCATCGACACATAAATAGATGATTCGTGTTTATTCTGTTCACTCGCTGTCACTAAACGCTTTGAACCATGCTTCACTGTCGAGAGTCACAAGCTGCAGCGCTTCGTCTACCATGCTGTCCCGAGCTTCCAGTCCCCTCACCGGTTCCGTGTTCGCAGAGGCCAAATGCTGGTTGAGTACAACTTTACAACCGTCAAGACTTGTCGAGGCGCTGCACCATAAAACGATGCCAATGCAGTATCTCGCTGCTCTTCTATTCCTCTATTCTATTCTATTCTATTCTAGTACTCCTTGCTCCACCTTTTGCCAGTCAAGCCGGACAGGTTGTGTCTCTGTTCAAAATCGAGACATGGGCGGTGTTCGCGACCACGGAATGTTTTCGTGGAGGGAGCTCCCCAGGATGGCGAAGGCGTCGCAGCTAGCGCGATTTCAGGGGGTTGGCGACCTTTGGGGTCTTTTAGTAAAGTGAACATTTCACCCCTAAAGGGGGTTGGCGATGTTTCGTGGGGAAGGCGTTCTCTCAGAGCTTTACGGTATATTGCACTTAAGAAAGGACACACATGCAAGGCTAAATTATGTAAAATGCCATACTTCTTGATGATGATGATGAAGTTGAGGTTTAATGGCGCAGCAACCTTTTTGTTATAATGCGCCAAACACAAGGTAAGAAGATATCAATGTAAGTTAAAAGTTTTGTTCATGGTATCATAAATATAGAAATGATTATTTTTAAAAACTGTTTCGTGAGATGAAGTAGCTAAAACTGGTGTAAAAAGCCAGTGTCTCTAAAAAATTCAAAAACTTTAGTCAAAGGTACTATTGGTTCATCACTAAGTAAAAGCATTGGGTGCAAGGGTATACAAAAGGTGTATAAAGCTCTAAAATGTCTAATGCGGGCTGCTTCTAGGTATGGACAACTTATTAGGATATGTAGTACAGTAAGAGGTTCTCCGCAGTGCTCGCAAATGGGTTCGTGTTCTTTTTTCAACAGGAAGCCATGGTGATGTTTCGTGGGGAAGGCGTTCTCTCAGAGCTTTACGGTATATATTGCACTTAAGAAAGGACACACATGCAAGGCTAAATTATGTAAAATGCCATACTTCTTAATAGAGGGGTTGTCAGCATTACTGCACCTTCAACTTGCCTGTTAGCTGAAGCCTGCTACATTTATTCTGCACCAACACCCTAGGAGATGAAGAGAATTTAGACTTTTTGTCACCCTGCAACGCTCTACAAAACTGTGTCATTTCGGCGCAAAAAGGAGCACCGGTTGACAGATATCGCGGCACTCATAAGATGATCATTATTGGATGACATCGCTCTTACATGTGAAAGGGCAGTGAGAGTAGCTGCTTCAATGGAGAAAGTGTATCATTTCTTACAATACCACCACGCAACGAGAGTGCAGGTCCTTTGACTCGCCCCACACGGCACCCTGACCGTTTGAGTGCTTTGTCATACCTAGTCTTGAACGTGCAACTCCTTAAAACGTCACTTCCTTCAAGTGCCCACCTCAAGCATGAAGCAAAAACTAGACATATCACATTCTTTATTCAGAACATTAATTGCAAGGATGTCTTCATGTTGTGTGAGATCATATAATTAAGGTATGTTGAATGGCACCGTGATTGAAAAAGACGATACTTGGAAATTGAGTGGCCTCCAAAATGGCAACTATCACTGACTTTGCACAGCACAACAAAAACAAACGACCTCGAGCAAATTTTCAGCAAAGTTGGCTTCCACGGCTGCTACAAGGTATCGTTCCCGTGGAAGCCAACAGCAACGGAATTGAGCGACAACTAAGAATGTGCTGCCAGGTGTCTAAAGTCTCTCACAACACGCCTAAGCAAGAGTGAGCACCTAATGCAAGAATACGATGCCTCCATCCGTGACTACATTAAGAAGGGCTTCACGGAGGAGGTGAAAGAAAACAAAGGCAGTACAAGTCCGGTGTACTATATGCCACACCAAGCTGTTGTACGTCATGACAGCCAAACAACTAAGCTGAGGGTTGTTTTCGATGCCTCGTCAAGCACCAACAATCGCCCCTCTCTGAACGACGTTTTGGAGAGTGGGCCAAATTTGAATCCTGAACTCATTGACGTACTGACCAGATTCCACACCCATAGCATCGCCATTGTTGCCGACATCCAGAAGGCTTTCTTGCAGATATCTTTGGCCAAGTCGGATAGGAGCGCGGTGCGCTTCCTGTGGTACAACAGAACACCAAAGATCAAGGAAGAACTTCCTCCAATCGTGGCCTACGAAATGACAAGAGTGCCCTTCGGCGTAACTTCAAGCCCATTTCTTTTGGCAGCGACGCTGCGCCATCACCTGAGAAACCTGCCTGAGCAGTACGACGAAACGGCGGATATTCTACGCAGTCACCTTTACGTTGACGACCTCGTGACTGGAGTGGACAGCCGAGAACAAGCGACGAAGCTGTGCCAGGAGGCAACTACTATCATGGGACAAGCAGACATGAAGCTGCACAAGTGGATGTCCAACGATACCGAGCTGTTAAACTCACTTGGAAGAAGGTGCTGTTCAGCAGCAATACGACGACTTCGGACATGCTGCGGCCGCAAAGGTGTTGGGAGTGGGCTGGAACCCCCAAAGCGATGTGTTCGAATTCAGGTTGACCGCCCTCACCGATTTTCTCTCCGCCAGAATGGACAATAACAGATTTGTGCTCCAAGTGTCAGTGAGAATTTTCGATCCATTCGGATTTCTGTCACCCACCACAGTGAATGTTAAGATGATGTTTCAAAGACTGTGGGGGCTAGGAGTTAAATGGGATGAACCTTTGCCAAGTAGTTCGCAAACCGAGTGGGATCAGTGGTGCAGCGAGCTTCCGCTCATTCAACAGATTACAGTGCCACGCATGATCGCCGCGGATTCAGGGGACGATGAAACAAAGAAAGTGCTGCACGTTTTCTGTGATGCAAGCCCCAAGGCCTACGGCGCCGTTGCATACATCGTAACTACATCAGCGGCGGGAGAGGTAGGCTTCTGCTTGATAATGGCCAGAACCCGAGTGGCACCTCTGAAACGACTCTCTTTGCCCCGACTCGAGTTAATGGGAGCCCTAATAGGTGCGCGGCTGTGCCAATACCTCGCAAAGACGTTGCGATTGGAGCACGCTCGGGTACGACTCTGGACGGACTCTACAGTGGCTATGTACTGGATCAAGGGTTCCGCCAGCCGATGGAAACCATTCGTGGCTAGCCGAGTTACAGAGTTGCAAACACTGACCAACCCTGAAGATTGGGGGCATTGCCCTGGAGCGGACAACCCTGCGGATCTCTTAACAAGCGGCATTCTGCCCTCAGCGTTGGTGCAGAGCACACTATGGTGGAGAGGGCCCCAGTGGCTACCTAATGATGAGTCATGCTGGCCGATGCTGGGTGATCAAGCGTCGCAACAAGCGGATTCCTACAAAGAGGAAATGAGAGTGGCTGCAATGCCAGTGATGTCTCCATCGCATGACCCGATCCTGAATCTCAAGGATCATAGTTCGTTCAACAGGATACTTAGTGACTGCTTAGGTCCTCCGTTTTGTGGACAACTCCCAGAAGAAAGATGAAAAAAGGAAGGGGTCACTCACAGCTGAAGAAATAATCACCTTTGAAAGGTACTGGTTGGCGACCATCCAAAAAGAAGCCTTTGACGACGACATATCGAACCTGCTCACTCAAAGACCGCTTTCGAAATCTTCTGTGTCCCTATTTAACCCGTACATCGATGACGACAGTGACGACAGGCTCATGAGGGTAGGGGGGAGATTACACTTCAGCCAGAACAGCGAAAGTACGCATCCAATAGTGCTCCCCGGCGACCACATGTTCACTTCCCTGCTTATACAGAGAGAACACCTGCGGCTGTTGCACTCCGGCGTGAGGGACATCCTCGCTCAATTAAGAGAGTCATACTGGATCCTCAGGGGGCGGCAGGTCGTGAAGAAAGTTGTAAATCAGTGCCTGAAGTGTCGGAAACAAAGTTGTCCCCCGGCGTCCGAGCAAGTGGCACCGCTTCCTGCCGATAGAGTAACACAGGGGAACCCGTTTGATGTCGTTGGAGTCGACTTCGCTGGCCCGCTAATGTGTCGGGAGAGCGGTGGGACGAAGAAATGTTACATCGCCCTCTTCACATGTGCTGTAACGCGCGCAGTGCACCTCGAGCTTGTCAGTGATCTTTCGGCTACTGCCTTTCTATTGGCCTTTAAGCGCTTCGTAGCACGTCGAGGAATGCGCACCACGGTCTACTCTGACAATGCGCTCACATTCAAAAGATCTTCAAGAGACCTCAAGTTGATGTTCGACTCACTGCAGTCAGAAGAAACTCTATCTTACTTCGCCGACCACAGAATTAGGTGGAAATACATAGTTGAAAGGGCCGCTTGGTGGGGCGGATTTTGGGAGCGCCTGGCGAGATCAGTGAAAGTGTCACTCCGCAAGGTGCTGAGTCGGAGAAGCCCAAACTTTGAAGAGTTGACAACAATTCTCAACGAGGTGGAGGCAGTCATCAACTCGCGTCCATTGACGTTCGTTTATTCCGAAGCTGAGGAGCCTGAACCGCTGTCGCCGGGTCACTTCCTCGTGGGGCGAAAACTCACAACGCTGCCGCCGCATCGCCTTCCGGCCGCAACATCTCCAGGCGGCCAGCAGACTTGTTCGGCGCTGGAGATACCGCAGCACCATCGCGGACAACTTCTGGCGAAGGTGGCGCAGAGAGTACCTGTTGGAGCTGAGATCGGCACAGCTGAGCAAGCCTACCGTGTCAAGTGGCCTACAAGCTGGTGACTTGGTGCTCTTAAAGGAAGATCACCTAAAAAGGCATCTATGGAAAACCGGTCGAATCACGGAAACCTTCAAGGGAAGAGATGGCCTCGTGCGATCTTGCAAGCTCAGGCTACCCGGGGGAGCAGAGATCAGACGGCCCGTACAGTTGCTGTATCCCTTGGAACTTTAAAAAGAAAACCATGGGTGCAAGAAAACGCTCATCCGGGGGAGATTGTTGTATTATTGTAAGGAGCTGCAGACAACGCGAGAGACAAGACCGAGGAGGCGTCGGCGCCACACGCAGACGAAGTTCACACAGGCTTGCCTGCCTCCAGCGAGTCACGTAAAGCGCCTGGGCCCCGTCACTCGACACCTCGTACGATCGCCGTAGGCGTCTTCGGAACGGCCACCGGGGTTCGGGGAGACCCATTCGAAGAGCGTCTGTTTCCCCGAGGACGCCGGCGCACGAGAGTTATGTCTGGGCTGCGACCTGCTAGGTTGGTTTGTGTGTGTGTTGTGCGCGCAGTGAGTGAACGCTTGGAAATGAACACGACTCTCCCACGCCGCCCGCTCCGAAAAGGACGCTTGCGTTGCGGTGGATGCCTGCAGCGACCCTCCCCATTCTTTTCTATGTATCTTCTTTTTCCTTCTCGAGATTCTGCCAATAAAGTCAGTCTGGAAACGGAACCCAAAGGAGACGCATCTTCTGTTTTAGGCTCCTGCACGTGTGGCCTCGCCACCCCGTAACGATACATATGTGCAGTAGGGTGGTAACTTGTTTTCCGAATAGATTATGCCTCTAAGCAAGCTATCAGCAACCCCGTAAGAAAGAGAAGAACTACAACAGCATTGTCTATCCCAAGCTGATGCATGAATGTGTTCAGAGTACTACCATGCATGAAATGAATGAGCCAGGAAAAGGAACTAGGCACGCACGTCAGCAACCTTGAGGTGACGTGAAATCGCAAGCCAGCAGTCCTTGTTTAGTGCATCCACCTGGGTGGCCTTTGATGGGTGGCACTGCACGGAATGCTTAACAATGCCCGTGATGAAGGAGATAGTTGTCATGCAAGTAGCGTTTAGCTGCATCTATGGCTAGCAGTGCTTCCAGCTCCGTTTTCCCAGAGACTTTCTTGAGGCGCTGCAGGAAGCAAGGTCTCCCAGAAAAATGCTCAAACCCTTCCGCACACTGCCTGTCCGGGCTGGGTGAAATGACAAAGTCCACTGCCCGGTTCAAGGCACCCCTATTCCTATGCACTGTTTCATGGAGTAGGAAACTTTGGAAACTTGTATGTCGGCCAAAGTCTTGCACCAATTTAAACTTGACTATGGTCTTGTTCTGCAGCAATCCGTACGAGAACTCTTCCAGGAACTCCGGGGAAAGACGGGTCCTGAACTCCACAAAAAAATTGGCGGCCGTCTTGTTGTGCGCCAGTAGGTAGGAAAGCGCTGTCATAGTCTCCAGCTTGCAAGCTACATCAATTCTGAGCACAATCTTGGTGATGCTTACATTTTCTGCGAGGGCATAGGCAACCTTTTCGATAAACTCGCACCCGTCTCTGTCAACGGTAAGGTCCAAATAGTCGATGGATCGGTTGACCCTGAGCATTTCGCAAAAGGGGGCGCCTATGTTATCAAAGTTTCCGTTGATGGTAGCCCTGAATGTACACACACACTTGCTGCAGGCCAGAGCGTCGAAAAGATCCGCGAGATCACCCCAACGCAGGCGCTCCATGTGAAGCAGGCACAACTCTTTGATGCTTGCCAAAGACGAGGTCAGGGCATCTGTCAAGTCTGGCAGGTAGGGATCTGTCCAGGGTAACTGCACCAGACCGTAGCACTCGTCTTGAGCAAGCTGCCTTGCCAGGGCATACCTAGAAGAAAAGCAGGATTGATCAGGCACACACATCTCTAACTGGAAATGCATAACCATAGCTCAGGGCATTTCAACTTGTTTTATGCACTCTCTCAAAGATAAATGCATTCGTTTTTAAGAGTGGAGCTGTTCGTACTGGCCATAAGTTCGCCAAAGTTTGCCATTACAGCAAAATAAATGAAGGAAGCTCACACTAATACACAAGACTTGAAGGAAATGAAGGTGTACGCAACCTTCACAACCATCACGACGGTTTAAATCCACGATTGCAGCTGATTTGCTTCTTCTTCACTGCCGCAATGACCTTTACTCTATATTTGTTGCTATAACGGTAAAGAAGAAGCAAATCGAAGAAGCAGAAAACGAACGAACGGAACACGTACACTTAAAACTAATAGCCTGCCGTTGCAACGTGTACCTTATCGTGTGTTCTGTGCCAAGCATGTGGCGTGCTTCTTCTCCCCACAGTTACAACTGAGTGAGTAAGCCATTTGACTCTCAGGTACTAACTTACAGTAGTAGCCGAGTGGGTTTGGACATCGAGTTTTGACAGTAAAGCCAAAGAGAAAACGAAAACAACACTTAGAGAAAGGAGTATGACAACGGCAATGGGAGCACAAGCTCGTGCCACTAGAAAAATAACACGAGTATTCAAGCATGCCGATTACGGAACTAGCAAAGCACATTGATGCTAACAGTAAGAATGTAGGGCTTAGGAGGCCTAAGAGGGAGCAAAACAAGAGAGAAGAAAAACAGCCACCTCTGTGGGTACACGTCAATACCTTACAGAAATAAAACCAAAACGAATACAAAAACAACACTTAGGGAAAAAGGACCATGACAAAGGTATCGCGAGCACACGCTCACGCCACTGCAAAAATAACGAGATTTTGAGCATGCTGATTACGGGAGTAGCAACACACTTTCATGCTAAAACTGAACATGTAGGACCTACGAGGGCTAAAGAGGAGGCAAAACAAATGAAAATATATGCCTCTGTGGCACACGTCAATACCTTAAAGGAGTAAAACCAGAGAAAAGGACAACGACACTTTAGGAAATTTAGGGACCATAACATACAACAGCGAAAATCGTGCAACTAAGTTTGCATACCTGCCTTCTGGGGGATCCACCTCGCCTCCAAACTGAAGCATCTTCAGTGTCTTATTGACACGAAGCACCTTGCAAAGTTCCACAATTCCGTTCATCGGCAGCAATTCACTTGACAGGTGCAGCGATTCCAAAGTAGTGTTCCTCGTCAGCGCAGATGCCAACAAGAGCAGGGAAGGTTCAGAGATGTCAGCATCCCCGATGTGCAGGAGACGAAGGCCAGTGTTGCTCTGTAGCAGCAATGCCAAAGCTTGTCCGCACTCTTCAGTAATGTGGCAGTCGGTGACACTCAGCTCCTTCAATGTAGTGTTGGCCTGAAGCGCGGTGAATACTGCCTCCGGAGTGTTGTACGGATACCCAATCTGCAAACTCAGCTTTGTCAGGCTCGTGTTGATTTCGAGCTCCTTCGCTATGGCGGATATTTGCGCCGTGCTTGCAATGCGGGTAATACTGAGCTCCTTCAGGGCCGTCGATGAGTGCAAGAGTCGCGTCACGGAGCGCACGCCCGGCACTTGGTTTCCCCACAACGAAAAAAGCGTGAGCGACTCGCAGTTGAAGAGATACCGCAGCGCGTGGGTGACTTGGCGCGGCAGCTCCATATGGGGGATTTCCAACCTTTTGATGGAGCCCGCATTGCGTCGCAACAGCTTTGCCAACTTATCAGCGAACTCCCGTTCGGTCTCGTGCAATTCCAGCTTCAGCCTCTCGAGTCCGCAGACAGCATCAAGGTTTTCAAGCTGGTAGAGCCTCTCTCGAGTAGGCTCCTTGTCGGTGGCACGGTAAATTACGCTCGTTTGAACCTCAAGGCGGCGAATGGTGCGGCGGGAACCGCTCCCCAATGCAGGACGCAGACGGATGGGGAATGACGTTTCTCGCACAGCAAAGCCTGAATACACTCTGCAAGCGACTTTGAGCTCGTCGATGCATCGGTGGTGCTGAAGAAGCCGCGAGATGAGGAGCGAAGCTTCAGGAGCAGGCGCCCGGTTCCGCTCGGTGCTCCGGTCGTCGTCCCGGAGTGGCCGAAGGCGGAGCTTTCCTGGCCGGAGCTCCACCAGTTCGAACCCGAGCCCGTGCATCGCTTGGTTCCACGGGGTCAATTCAGTACACAGCCAGCACCGCTGCTCGGGCGCGCTGCAGGGTCGTTCAAAATCCATCTGGCCTTTCCAAGACCGCGTCGCACACCGAGACGGGACGCTGGTCGCTCGACGTGTGCGTCCGAGGTGCCGCAGTACGCGGCTACCTCTACCAGCCACCAAATTCAAAACATCCGCGTTTCCTTTTACACGACGTAGCTCAAGCTTCGCAGCGTTTCCCTGCCGTCAGCACTAATAGTGCTAATAGCTTCGCCGCTGCGAGGGCTGCGACATTCTAAACAAGCGGTCCACCTCTTTGGGTCCGCCCCTTTACTGTTGGTCCTGGTCCAACCCACAGATAACAGGGAGAACATCGCCTCCTCGTATTTTTTACAATGCCAAACTCATCGCGCGCTTCCAAATGGGATGAGTGGTAGCCCCGCAGTCCCCACATGTCGCGAGGTGGGGCCCCGAGCTGAACCGGAATCACGCAACAGTAACTGACTTCGAGAGTGTCTTGTGCGTAGTTTCCAAGACAACCAATGTTTAAGATTGCGCGGAGTTCTTATAAGTAACATTAAAGAACTCTATGGATTGGTCAAAGAAATGCCGCTCGGTGCCAGCGCAGAAAGCTCAAAGCCGCGGCGGAGAATGTTTTGCAAACGTTGCCGCTCTCCACTACGCGTCGCCCCAAGCTGAACTGGACACATGATTGAAGCGCTGGACAACGCTGGGACAAGGAGTTGGCTGGGAACAGGCTGGGAACATCTGGCGGGGGAAGCTCCATGCTGGAAGGCTACCGATTGGGGGAGAGTGGCTGGAGTAGAAGGAGAGGGCTCGGTAGGCCGGTCTGGGGCCACGGCCGCTGGATGAAAGGCACACTGACGTGCGCTCTCATCCAGCGGCCGTGATTTGGCATTGTAAAAGTACAGGAGGCGATGCCCCAAAGTGCCCCAAAATGTGCCCGACTTGCCCTCTCTCACTGCGTCTGAATTCCGTGTGGTGGCGCCACCCACCGATCCACGCGCTACCGGGGAATGCGCCACCACGCGGAATTCAGACGCAGTCAGAGAGGGCAAGGCTGCATGCCTTGGGGTGACGCTGCAGGCATTGTAGTGGTAAAGTAGGCGGTGTGTTGAGCATGAGCTGTTGACAAACATTCGAAAAATGGCGTACGCCCTGCGCTGCTTGCCATTATGCATGCCATGCAACTGCTTGTTTAACTTGGGGCTGTAGTGCACGTTCATGCGTTGCAAGGTTTTAATTTATGACACAGCGACCAGGTTATGAGTCATTGGGTGTACCAACGGCGTTGGTGCACCAGAGCAGGCAGCGGTAGGGTGCCTTTCACGCATCCATGCCAGCCAGACCGCCACGAGATCCAACCACGTGGGGCACGCTCACAAGGTAGGTGCACTCGTTTTCCGTCGGCATGGAACGCTTCCAGCGAAGCCAACTTTCTCTTTTTTTTTTTTTTCGTGCTTGGTGGCGGGTAACACCACCGTCCCGTATTTTTAATAACATCACGGGAGCGACGACCGATCGACGCCTCATCACGGGTGCCCAGCGGCGAAACGTACGCGCACGTGCATAGAACCATCTGCTGTATGAGTGTCGTCTGCTACGCTCTACCCCTGAGAGCAACACAGCGCCTGCTTGTCATGTGGGGGCAAGGTCCTCGGAGGCGTTGCCAAATCACCCCCCCCCCCCCCCCCTTCCCTACCCGGCTGGGTAAAATCAAGACAGACTGACTAGCCAGAGTCACTGTTAATTATTGATAGTGGCGCTGGCTAGTCAGTGAGCGGAAGCGGTTTGGCCGGTTGGGTAAAAATCAAGACAGACTGCTCCCATCCAGTACAGCAATCCTCGCTGGTGTCGTTTCGCAACTGCAACTGATCAGTCTGTCTTGATTTTATCTAACCGGACAAACCGCTTCCGCTCACTGACTAGCCAGCGTCGGAGTGCCAGCGCACGGAAATCTAGTCTGGCGTGGCCGGGTAGGGGGGTGATTTGGCAACGCCCCCGAGGACCTTGCCATCCTGTCTATTTATTCCTCTTGCCTCTTTTCACGCGCATCAGAAAACACCTATCCAAGCATCTGGCTTCACCGAAATAAGTGCACAGGCGTTTTTTCATTCTCGTTTCAAAGCTTTACTGCACGCAACTGCGGGATCGAGTTTGAGGCGGCTCATTTTCTGTCGGTCTCCTTATGAGCTTCAAGCAAGCTTTCCTGGAGCCTCTACATGGAACAGAGTGGGAGTCCCGCTGGAATGCTCAGTCCGACTGGGCAACACCGACAGCAGTGCGCGTTGGCAGGGAGGGATACAGTGCTAGCACATCGTTCATGAGGGCATTCCACGCTTCCTTTACGGCAACCTACAGTTGATCGGCGGATATGCAACGGAAATTCATTTTCGACAGATTCGATTTTTGGATGCCCCGTACATTTTCAATTCTACTTCGATCCGCCCCTTGTGGTGGCCAAGGCAACGTCATGATGGTATGTTCTTTCTTCAGGGTATGTTTTTGCAACACGAGCAGTGTGCATCGGTGAGAGGTCATGTTACAGATTGAAGAATCTGTCCGGGAAAGGGACTGTCAGGCACACGTGGAACAAGTCTCTCATCAATAATGTCAGTAGAACTGGCAGTACAGAAACGGCCCGATATATCTGACAGAGTGCACCCAGGCCGACCTTGGCGGTGACTCCACAAGCACTGATGCTCTTACAGTCGCCCGCCTTTACCTCGTGAACGCAGTGTGGATCACACCTAGAGGGGTAGAAAAGCAATTTTTTGCTGGTAGCATCGACACAGTAAACACATTTCTCATTGTTTATGGATAAGAGGCAACTGTACCCAAGCAAGATGCTTAAATGTCAGCCCAATCTGACTGGAACTAAAAAAGCAAACAATATCCAAGCACAAGCTCCGTGAAGGCTGGCCGGTATATTCAACGCTTTTGGTCCCATTCCGTGTGTACTGTAGACCCACCCAGTGTATCCAACATGTTGCCAGTCTTCAGCGATCCATTTGACAGGGTGGTGAGCAAATCCCAGCCTTGTCGCTTTCTGAGGTGGAGACAGCAGCGGCAACATGATTTAGCAAACCTGCATCCCAAACCCAAAGTTGACCGCACACTGATTCATCACTCACCTCTAACCCTACCCTCTCTCTTACTTGACCTGCTGTCACTAGGGGGCCTGCACAGGCCGAAGCAAGAAGTTCTTGGTCCTCGCTTGTTTTTTGGCAAGCATGGCGTGCTGGGGCAGCTAAACAGCCGCCATCACAAAGTGCTTGAGTTATTGTATATACGGTAGCCTCAGTTACCCACAATGTTTGAGCTATCTCCCATTGAGATTTGCCAATCAGTGACAGTTTTCTACTACATGCTCTGTTGCTTCTAGAGGCACGTTGGGAGGCATTCCCTAAGACACTATAGTGCTGCTGCTAGCCGAAACTCGGTAATACGGCATTAATATATGAACTGCAGTCACGGCCCTGCCATTTTCGGTTACACTGTCAGTGCATTTACTATGCTCTGGGGATTCCAATATTTAATACGGAATTGTTTCGCGCACTTGCTAACCCAAAGGTAAATTAAATTCGTGCGGTGTTTGTAAGTGGCATGTCTTTAAAGAGCATTTTCAAGGGAGCTTGAAATGGTTTTATTTCTTGCTGCAGAAATGCGACTACCATCCTGCGATCCAGGTGTTCCCGGGCAAGCGAGTCTTTTCCGCGAACGACGCACTGAACTGCCGGGCTTCACGGCTTCAGTCCCAGCGGTGTCGTGAGTACTGACGTCCGGGCTGTTTTTTTGTTTTCCGCGCTGTCCTTGGGTGTGGTGCGGGTTCACATTACCCTGGCATAACAATTTCATTTTCCCACAACCATGAACGCATTTCCCGCGAGGGAAGGATGCTCATCACTTTGCTGAAATTTTGTTGGGATGGGGAACAGCGCACAGCCTCTGCAAGCTTCGCACATGCGTTGTTGGGTGCTTCATATGTAGAGTTTATGTAAGTGCTTGCCTAGTGGTATCTTTTACAGCCTTACTGTGCTGAGGGTGCTAATCTAGGGCATGGTGCCTGCTTGTTGGCTTGCAGCGTCATTATC
The DNA here is from genome assembly GCA_013339765.2 of Haemaphysalis longicornis. Classification (NCBI taxonomy): domain Eukaryota; kingdom Metazoa; phylum Arthropoda; class Arachnida; order Ixodida; family Ixodidae; genus Haemaphysalis; species Haemaphysalis longicornis. Next base: position 75,584,538 of record CM023452.1, on the reverse strand, counting down.
AATGAGCAGCGCACTTGCCACTGTTACAGCACAGTGATAAAATTGACGTGTGCAAAAAGAATTGACTTGGGCGTTTATTGTACTTGGGTGGCCCCAGAGCCTGTGTAACGGAAACGGGAAGACAATCCAAGTTTGGGAAAACAATCCAAGTTTTTTAGCAGCCATCTCTTGGTGAGCCCTCATTTTTTTGCAGTGGTGGATTAGTAGGATTGAAGCATGACAAAGTAATACACAGTCTATGTGGGTGCTTTTTAAACATGTACATGTACTTCTGTCGTAGTAATAATTTCAAAGAATAGCATGGATAAAAAATGATATTGCTGATGCATTTTCGTGGAGGAAGATAAAGTCGCTTAAAACTATGCAAGGAATATTTATGGTGCTCATTAACTTGTTCAGGCCAACCCCGTACTGATGGACGTGATCTCGGGCGTTGTGCGAAGAATCTCACCTTTTTGGACTAGGAGTCTTCCCAGCTGCCTTTCGATGATCTCCAAAGTGAACGGGGAGTGCCTTGCAGAAGTTTTGAACTAATGCGGGCAGCTTTGGCCTCCGGAGCCCCCTTGTGCTTGGAAAAGCTGCCAAGGTCTGCCCCTCCCCCTCCACCACCACTTCGGGGTTTCCCAACAGGGCCTTAATAGGACCACGTCGTTCATCCAGGGTCTTCCAGGCTGAGTTTCCGCGGGTGCTGCCCAAGGATCTGCCTGTCCACGCAAGGGTCTCCCTTCCTCCTGAAGTGCAAATCTCTAAGCATTGTGGCAGTACAAACAAAGGTTGTCCTCGATTCGTCGGTCTTCCCTGAAGCCATTTTGGAGGGGCCCCAGTAGGCCCTTCGTATCTGCCCGAAATTGCAGTCGGCGTATCTGCGTGGCCACCCTGTACAGCACCGGTGTAATGCTGGTGGGCCTGTAGTTAGCTGGGTCTCGTTTGTCCCCCAGCTCCTCTGTGCAGATGTTTCACTCTACTGATGCACCGGCCGGGGGGAATAGTTCTGGTTTCTAGAATGGCCGACCGGGCCTCCGCCAACAGCCCCAACATTTTGGTGCCCTGCAGCTGCAGCAGTCTACAGGGTGTTGCGTGGGTTTGACTCGGACGGTCCTCCGCACGTGGCTGCCGTGTATACGGGCCGGCGTGAGAGGCAGGCAACACAAAGGCAGACGTCCAACACAAGCAATGGCGGGGTTTATTGTCCGAACCCCAGTACCCCTTCTTCTTCTTGCTCCGATGTGGCGGCGGCCGGAGCCGTCCGGCTCGTGACGGGCTCGCCCGCGTATGAAGTTCGCCTGTAAAGGGAAGAGGAGTTACCTGGCAGCCGATCTCCTCGCTGTCCCGGACCGGACTCTCCCTGACTCCCCGGCGCGCGCGCCGTCCTTCTTCCCGCCCGGCCGTACGGCTCATGACGTCACCGCGTTCTCTCCCGCGCCCCATTGGACCATCTGGACTCATGTGGTGCGTGACGTGGAGGTGACGATGTTGCCTCGGGCGGAGGAGCGATCGCCCCTCCGTACCCCGTGCCGGTGGGTGCGGGTTTCCACTACTACCCTTTCCACAAGGGTAAGCCATCGATTCCACTCACCGTCCTGTGGGCCATCCACTTGACTGCCCACCGCAACTCCTTTACAGTGATCGGCTGGCGTAAGTCTGCTGACCCCTGTACCGAACCTTCACTCCTCCCTGGCATCGTAGGTTGGGGTAGTTCTGGTGTGTTGTTGTTCAATCGCGCGCGTCGTTTTTGGCCATTCCGGACCCACTCCATCAGTAACGGGAGACCGGCTTTACCTCCAGCCTCCTGTTATGCTGGGGCTTGTCGCAGAGATTGGACGCTATGCGTTCCCTCCTGGTTCCTCTTTGTATTGTGCCAAAAGCGACACGTAGCATCCCGCCCCGCCGTTTGTAGTTGTGCCACGAAGCAACGGTCTAGGTGGTGGGCGTGGTCTTGCACCACTTTTGCTGCCTCATTTTTGAACAGAAGTCAGGCCTCCCAGGCCACTTGCATGACTTGCATGAACTATTATTATTGCACTACCTCTTTTCTCTTCCACAAAGTTGTTACAAATGCCCTCCAGGGATGCTCATCTTGCGGAGGCAAAAAGAATGCAGTGCTGCAAGTTCTATCCTGCATGACGTCGCGACACTGTGCAAGAAACTCGCCATCAGAGAAGTCTCAAAGCACATCTGGTGATGTCCGTGTTGGCTGCATGCCGGTGCCTCCGGTGCCATTAGGACTGGTGCTGCCATTGCGTGATCACAGCTGTAGTGCTGCTGCCAGCTAACCTAAGTTCTTGATCTCCGGCCAATGCATTGACGTCGCGACACTGTGCAAGAAACTCACCATCAGAGGAGTCGCGCTCACGAGCGCACGCATCTGGTGATGTCCGTGCAGGCTGCATGTCTGTGCCTCCGGTGCCATTAAAGACAGACCTCCATGGTCGCTTCTCTCCCCCCTTGACGGTCGAGTCTCGTCCTTGGGGGTCGACGGATCCCACAGGGGCGTTGGTTTCTCCCAGAAAGCTGATGCGCGATAGCACAGCCTTGACTATGTAGCTATGTAGTGAATATCGGTACTTGGTTTTCATGCCAGTGGTAGCTTTGCGCCTTGTTGGGAAGGAGGACAGTCCAATTTTCGGCAAAATCAAAGTGGAACACCGCGCTTCCTCGCTGTTCACATTTCTTTTCATTGTGGACGGCAGCTCCCTGGGTCTTTCGAAAGTGAGTGTGCACTATCCACGTAGCCGATGACAGTCGGAGTCCCCTTGGAAATGCTGAAGGGTCAATGGTCTTCTTCACACATACACCGGACTTGCTCATGGGAGCCACAGTTTCTTGTTCGTGGATATTTAGTGTTTCGAGCGCCAGGGACTTTCCTTTTGGGCACTTGTTGCACTCCCCTAAGAGGCACTGATCTGATGCTGGAGTGCAGAGCAATGCAGCGCTCAATCCACCGGCATCTTATCTTTGAGCTGCTAGCGTTTTCCTCATTGGCAACATAGAGTTCGTCTGTGGCACAGTAGACGCGGACACCCACTTCTTGCTGAGGACTACATTTGACCCATCCAGGCTGCAATGGGTTAAACTTCGTTAGCCCGATGCGTGAGTCAGGATTGCTTTTCTTGTAAGTGCGGAACGCTTCTCCAATTTATCGCGTCATAAGGTGTTCCGGGACAAAAGATTTTTTTCCGTCACGCAAAACCGGAGATGGGCGTTCTTTCTTATTCGACTTTGTCTCAAACACTCTCCAGCTCATCCGTCATGACGGTTTCACTAGGCCCGCTGGGATGAGGCAGTCCTGACTGGCCCGTTGCCCTCATGTACGGTTCCGGCTAGATACCGTATCAAGAATAAAGGGATCCTTTCGATAACGTGGGGGACGTAAAACAAAAACGAGATTTATTTTCCTTCGGCTACACACGGTCTGCACTCAGCGAAGGGTCTATGCTTCACCGCCGCGTCCTCCCCCCCCCCCGCACCCCCGTCCCGTCCAGGACACCGCCACCTGCCCCCCTCCTCCTCTACGTCTGCATACAAGACGCCTTCCCGCAGTTACACTGCCGCAGTCGCGCTCCGGCCCGGGCATTCCTCCTTTCCCCTCTTCGTCTGGAAATGCGCCAGCACGCCATAGCCGGGGCTGCCGCGGGTCCCTGGTACGAGGCACCTGCAGGAGCCAGAGCGCAAACTCCAGCTTGCGCCGGCTCAGCTGTTGGTGGTGGTAGTCATGTGGCGGCTGAAGAGGAGGCACCCACCACCTGCATCTGCACCCGGTGTAGAGGCCCCGTACAGTGACACGGGGGCAGCAGCGCTTGCCCGGTGCGGTTTGGTGTCTGCGGTTGGTCTGGTGTCTGCTTTTGGGGAGGCTTCTGCTCTCACAATCTTCAACAGGCCCTGGCCCTGCGCTGCTCCTTGCAGCATCCTTGCATTACACCTTTAACCTTGAACGACTCGCTTGTGTCGTTCTCTGATGGAATGTACCTCAGCAGGATGCCGTCTGAATTCAGCAGATGGGAATCGTAACACGCTGACAGCATTACGAGCTGTTTCACAGCGCTCCGCACCAGTAGCAATACCAGCTGTGCAGGTGAGCAGGAGTCTTACCTTTTCTAAGCCGTTCACGTTGGAGTATAAATGCCCTGACAAGCGCTCTTTCAACACTTGCCACCGTTACACTTTTCACCGGAGAACGTGTACGTCTTGCTGGTGAACGTGCGCTGGTCCTGACCTTTGCACGAGTCCACTTTCATCCGCATTGAAAATGTGTCTGTCCTCATGTTTGGCGAGGAGTGCCGACAGCCGATATTTTTGCCAATCGGAGACAGTGCTCTGGTCGACTCTAGCGTGCTCTCTACACAGTTCACTGAAAAAACACCATGCCGTGCCTAACTGACTGAGCCAACCCTCCGTCAAGGAGACGGTGCCCTGTCCCAAAATCACAGATAGCTAGCTGTTCAGCACTGCTTCTGAAAAAGTCCGTTCACGGGAATTCCACGAGCACGCGCATCCCGCAACCATATCAAAGAGCCAACTCGACCTCTGTGTGCGCTGCTTGTTTCATTTGAAAGTGGTTTTCCTGTAACTTGCCAGAGTCGCGTTTTTGGGGACGTCCTTGTTGTTCAAGGTTGAATTTACTGTTGCTTTGACAGGCTTATTCTTCTTGCGGTGTAGGCCGGTTTTGGGCCATAACTGGCAGAGTGAATGATGTTTAACTTATCTGAGAGCGAAATAGATAGATTGAAGGGTTTAACGCGCCGACGCAACGCAGGCGATGCTTTTCCTTGCAACCTGCCTTTTCGCCTCCATCGAGAAAGCGGCCGCGCGGCCGGGAATCGACCCACAACCTGACCAACCTTGTCGCTGGCCGAAAAAAAAAGAAAAAAGAAAATGGCCACTTTGTGTCGTACTGGCTCGGCTTGGCTAGGCCAGTGGCCAGTTTCGTGCCAATGAGGTTGTCAAACGTGTAGGTAGCAGTTTTTCCGTCAAAGTAAACAAAAAAGTTGTGTCTGTGTTGGCTCTGCCCAAGTCCACTATTGACGCTCTGGCGAAACAATTTTCGCCCCAAATTTAGTCTGTTGTAGCTGAAGGTCTGCTAAAGCTGTATCAGTTACGAGTGGAGTGGGTTTCATTTAAAATGTGGGAACCAAACGAACAAACAGGAATAGTCCGCTATAGCCGGAAGTCTGTTGATGCCGGATCCGTTGCAACAAGCGTAGACTCTAGAACTATTTGAAATGTCGAATAAATTTGTGAATAAATTTGTGAAAGTATTGTGAAATCCGATAACATGTCTCCGTCGACTCGTTCTCACCGGCGTTGTCCCCTAAGAGGTATTCCCGGCCTTCTGCAGATGATCACAGCTTCGATCACAGATTCCAGCTTTTTGCGGCTAGTCTGCCCAGCAACAGTCGTCCTTCAATAGCTTTTATGAAGTTGGGTGCATAAAGCACTGCTGCCTTGTGATACTCACAGTCGTCGTGGCTCTGGAATGTTTCTAGTGCATTTTTCCAACGATTAAAAGGGTGGAGTACTGAGCTTCTGATGGCCTCCCTTCCCCGGGCTTTCATGTGCAAAGAGAACGCAGACTTTACAGAAGGCTCCTTCTTGACACTGAGAATAAAGCAGCCAAGAACACTTTTATTGCGCCGCTCCGGCTGAAACTTCAGTTTTCGACTGCTCACACTTTTATATATGTATATCACATCCAGTGGCGATCAGGTACCTTTCACGGATTCAATGAAACTAGGAGCCTCCAGGGGAGACCTCCACAGCCGATGTCTAGCCCGGTCGTTGTGAGCTTCCACCCCTGACATCGGAGTGTTTCTATTGGACTGTGTGCAACATTAAGTGGAGCTAGTCCCTCCTCCAGTCCTCCCCCTTGGCTGAGCGGAGGATTCCGCAATCCATGGGGAAATCTACCCGCCCTGAAACACCTTCACTACCCAAAACACCTTCACTTGGCCCTAAAATGGCGTCATCATCAGGGCACTGCTTGGGAGTGGAATTTTCCTGAATCGTTGCGGAACATTGACTCGCTGAAGCATCATGATCGGCAGGGGCACAGCTTTTCCTAAAGTAACTGTCAGGGGTCAACCTCGGCCATGGCTTGGAAAGCACAAGCCGCTTTTTCGTCAAACTGTCCACTCTTCACCGTCCACTCTTCACCGTCCACTGTTCACCGTTCACTGTTCATCCGACCAGTGCCTGCACTTCGCGCGTCAGTTTTCTCTGTAGCAATCTTTAAGTGACGAGGCCACCAGCAACAAGTGCAGGCTTCAGAGGCACTCTCTCTGTATATGGAAACAATATGGCCCTATGCCATTTGTCTGTCGTGGACTGTGAGTATTCAAGGTTAGACACACAAAAAAAGAGATCAAAGTATGAACTCGTAAAAACTACGAAGAAAAGGTGCGGGAGGGGGGGCAATGAAAATAAGGGGGGTTTGAACGCCCCCGGGCTATTGGCTACTCCACTGCGTGACATTGTCATGCATGAAATGTGGAAACAAACACTCAGTAGACGTGCTTCCTGACGAGTGCAACGATGCACGTTGTATGCCCACTACATGCAGCATTAGCCCACCGCATATGCAGTCTAAAACCATCACTCTCGCCCATGTTCTGGGATATAAAGAGTTAATTCCGGGCAACAAAAATAAGTTGCACCACTGGGCTATCCACCAGCTCAGCGTCTTGAAAAGTTGCATTTGCCTTGCCAAGAGCTATGCAGCATGTGAAGCACCTCAGGTATGCGCAATGTACAGGGACGTTGCAATTTCAAATGCATTGTAAGGCTTGCAATGCCATGTACAGCGCTATTGCCATCTGCGTCACAAGTAACTGCTCACTGATAAAAAGTTGACGAAAGAAAGCAGCTAGCTCATTCTGGGGCCCAAGGATGATGTCCTCTCCTCTAGGCATTCATGCAGCTTTTTGCTTTGCTTCACTTCTTCTAACCGCCTGTTCTCAGATGTTGATAGCTTTGCCTACAGCTCACGTACACTAGTGTTTGCCTTTCCGGAAAAGTTTTTTTGGCACCACCTCGTCATCATTATCAGAGTCACTTGTGCTCTGTGACTCGGGCAGGGTGGCCTTACGCTTTCGCGACAAGATCTTTTGAGGATCTTGTCGCGAAAGGGTCTTGCGCTTTCGCGACAAAATTCTCACCTTTTCCCTCTGGCTTTGCTGACTGTGGCTACTGCTGCATTGGCGAGTGTAGCGCACACTGCATAGGTGTACAATTTTCCCATTTGTCGTGAGAGTATGGGGGGGGGGGGGGGGGGGCGAAAGGCAACGGTGCACCAAGTGAGCTACAAATAAAAGAAAGTTTTTTGGTATAAACAAGACATTGGAGGTTATAGTGCAGTAAACAAATGGAAATGAAATTTCTACAAGAGTATGAATTCCCACATCTTTATAAAGCATACATACCCTCCCCCCACCCCCAGCACACACGCACACTACATATGTCTATACATATTGTGGGGTCGCCTACGTAAGGCCAGCCTACGTAAGGCCAGCCTGTGAAGCGAGCTTCACCTGCTAGCGTTTACGCAATCGTCCCGCCGTAAAACTTGGTGGCTCGCACGCGACTCCCAACCCGCCGTGCGCAAAGTCGCGCGTGGCTCAGGGTTTGGGCGACAAAGGACACCACGGACTCGTGACAAACAACAAACAGGTTTATTGTAGCTAATATCGTTGCGCGTGCAAACAGACCAGCAGCCACAGCAGGGAGGATAGTCCTGTCCTACTGCAGCGTTCTCGCAAGGGAAGACAAAGGGTTTGGCTTACCCAGTGAAGGTCGCGGGGCGGGTGGTCTCCGAGGTCGGGGCAGGCAAGGTCCTTCTCCCAAGAGGTCGATGAGTCGAAAGAGAGCAGGCCCTCGCTCGCAACCTCCGACCTCGGCTCTTGCCGAGGACCGGTTTTTCCCCAACCTCCTCCGGAGCTACGAGCGCGCCCTCCGAGGCGTCGCGGAGGAAACGGGAACTGAGACCCGAAATGGGTTGTTACCGGGGTGGTTGGCAATGTACAGCGCAGCGCATTGCTGCGAGACGGTTGCCTCCGTGCCGGCAGCGTCAGCCGGCTTGGCCGCAGCCGCCGGCGTGCGCTCCCCACAATATAGACACATGTAGGTACTATATTTCTATGTTTGTACATACAGTACAAACACAAGTAAAATATGTCTGCTATAACATCATCTGTATCATCACGAATCAGACTTCTTTATACATACATCAACACGAAAAAAAAGAGGCGAAGAAAGGGCGTGCACATACACGATGTTATACAAGTGCTCCCAAGCAAAGGTGTGCTGTATGCAGGTTACTCATCCGCACTTGAAAATGTGTTTTTCCACACGGCCGATCTGTGAATAAATTAGTCAGCGATGAGATCTAGGTTTATCTTCCGGCTAAGGTCTTTGTGTCCATGAAGAAGAGCAATATGATTTAGTCTTGCTTGCCCCATCGTCGACCTCAAATATGTTTTCACTCAACGCAGGCAGGCGAATTATCTCTTCTGCGTGCACAACGTGACTGGCTCACTTGTGCAAATTTAACTAGCGTGGCTATTTCAGGAATCGGCCCTCTCAAGTGCTCGCCTTTTTCACCCCTGGTCATCTGAACAACATCTTCATGTGTTCTGACAGGAGGTTCATTGCGCTGCCTTGCAATGTCAAGCAGCATGTCCTGGTGCAGCGTTGCGCGCTCAGCTTAAAAGTCTGACCCGTAAAACTGGGGTATCGTATGTGTGTCGTTGGCACTTCCAGTGAGAAATTGCTCAATATTGATGATGGGCTGCTACGTGTCCGCAGATATCGGTCATCTAAGGAGGAAATAGTACAACTGGAGGTACATGTCATCAGGATAATGAAACACATGACCTGCAGATCCATCGTCATAGTGACATTATTATTTTTTTTTTTTAAAGCTATGATCGACAGCTCTTGAATCTCAAGTAGACTGGCTTCGGCTAGGCTCTCGGCCCAGAAGCGGGAAAATCTTTGCCGGAGTTCACTAACGCTCTCTTTAGCAGCTTTAATTGTCTTTCTCACTTCGCCAAGCATTACAGATCGTTTCTGCAGAGCGGAGCTCACTGGGAGGATGCGAGTGTCATTAACTTGAGCACAAATAAGTCTCAGACTTTGAAAGTGCCTACATGAGCCTGGAAGCCTTTGCGCTGCCCACGCTACCTTCGGAGGCTACTTCCTGTAAAAGCATGGTCAGCTGGCTGTAGTCCCTCAAAGCAGAGCTGAGGGACGAAGCTTTGAGGGTCCACCTAGTGGGGCAGAACTTTGCCAAGCTGACCAAACTTTTTCCGGAAGAGTTCGGAACAAATCGAGGCGCTTCAGCAAACTTGTGGGGAGTCCAGGGCTCTAGGGCACAGCGCTGTTCCTTGCCTTCAAATAAACATTTTACGATAGACACTTGCCACTGTGCAAGCCACCTGACATAGCTGAAACAACACACAAAGGATCGTCTAGCATCAAAGCACTGCCTCATTCAATTACAGGAACACACAAACAGGCGCAAAGAATCAAACCCTGTTAAAAAATCTGCACATCTTAACAGCTGTAAGCTCGAAATTTGAGTGAAAATGGGGGAGGATAAAAAGGCTACCTTAGAGCTGAATTGTCAGACGCAGCATTTAGGGCTATTAAAAATCCGTACATCTGAACACCTGCCCGCTGAGAATCCGACTCTTCCAAAAAAGCGTGGTAATAATAATGACAAAAAAAAAACAGCTGCAGTAGGGTAGCTTAGAGGCAGATATTTAGACATACCTTCCAGGTTTTTATCGAAAATCTATCTTCACAGCCGCATGCAGTTGTTGTGAGGGTATTGTAAAAAGAAAAGAACCGGTAAGCTGGGGGACAAAGGCCGTCACCTCAGAGTCAATATTTTAGACATGCCGTTTGCGCTCGCTCAAAAAACATGCATCAAAGAGACAGCAAACCGAAAATACACTTTCTGCCATGAATTAAATAGCAGTGCATAAGTGTAAAACAATTGATAAGGAGCAGAAGTGGCAGAATTAGGTAATTTACGGAAGGCTGAAATCGAGCAAATATAAATTTTCCAAGGTGTGTGAACAGTGCATCAGATGAAAAGAGGTGTCACCACAGGCAAAACTTTGGAAACAGCTAGCAGCTTCACACTCACTCATCCGATTGCCAAAAGCTGCTACACCTAGAAGATGAAACACTGCAGTGAAAGGCTACGCATCAAATCTGTCCACCCTTCGCATATTGTGGTCATGCTGCACACACCACAAAAACTAACAGTACAGGCGTATTGTCTTACTCCTGCGCGCCAGGCGTTCGCGCATATTACGTTTCAATACGATTCACATGCACTTAAATCTCGCCATGTAGGTATCATTGTATCACTTTGCCCCTGAAGGCCTGTAGGAAAAAAGGAAATTTTTCTTGACAGCCAGCACAACAATCACAGAAAACTGCCTGCAAATATTTCCCGACCAAGGCTATTTGTGAGGTATTTCAGCAGCAATAACTTCACTACAATATATAATGAAAAAAGTTGAGCCTGTTTTGTATCGAATTTATCCTTTTTTTTTTCGTGTTGCTGGTTGAGCATCAGCAGTAAAGCTGCCACACCTCGGTGCAGGTGGTTGTTTGGAAATTACTTTATTGAGTTTACGAAGGTACAGGTGCACCCGGGTACAATTAGAAGTGCGTCCACTTCTTTGATCCTTGGACTGGATGTCAAAATTGCACTGGCAAAGTTGAGCTTAGATGAACTCGGGGTGAAGCAGAGTACGGAAGAAGCACTTGGTGAGCTTTTGTGACTTGCCAGGGCACCCGGGAGGGTTGTGGGCCTAACTTTGAGAATCGCCGTGTTGAGGGCTGTTATGCGAATTCCCACAGCTGCCTTTTTGTACTGTGTAAAGTCATGCTTGTAAACTTTCATTGTGCGGCAACACACGACAAACCGTCAGGCAGAGAAGTGTCGCTGCACAATGGTGTTTCGCAGGAGAGCCCCGTCTCCAGGGTCTGGCACAGGTAATGCTGGCATCTCTGCAGGCAGCTCACAAATTTCCTCACTGCTTGGGTTCTGCTTTGCAATGTTGTGCAGAACGCAGCAAGCCAGAAGTGATGGTGCAGCAGTGCTTGTGCTTCATCCGCAGCTCTGTGTGAAGGCTGTAGAAGTGGCGCTTGAGTTGCCCAGTAGCTCTGTGCAGAGGGGAAGACAAAAATTGAGAAACTCAGAACTGAACATAAATGGATGGTGGTTTGTGGGCTTGTTCGGTATTGTTGGGCTCCCAGGCAAGCAAATTTTGATAGAAACTGACACACATACGCACATATGTGCAGAAAGTGGTCACAGACAAAAGACTATTACTTATCATGTCGTAAAGGTGAGCTTTAGCCAACTAATGTGAAATAACAGCTGTTACAAGTCTTTTTGTTAAAAAACTACGTGAACATTCTGCAGCGAAATGAGTGTTGCTTCGGAATAATGTCGGTGATGAGCTTGAAAATGTGTTGAACAAATATCTTGGATTGACTGCCTTAAGTTTGGTTAAAACTGCAAATGTTATCATATGCTCGTTACGTTGCTTCAGTTGGATATGCACAACAAAAAACTGGCGGATCCCATGTGTGGGGATTTGCGTAAAGAGAAGTTTTCAGTGATGTTTACATCGTCATAAAGTGGGACTTCTGAACTGGAGAATATTGAGTTCAAGTAGCACCGCTTGAAATGACTGCATTGCACAGTTGGGTGGAGACAAAAGTGCACGTGACATTTTTGTTCGCTCATCGCTTCTGGGTGCAGTTCTCACAATGCTTGTCATCTTTCATTGCCACCGCACGTTGTTTCCCTGACTCACCTATGCAAGCCAGCATACCCAGTTGATTCGTGGTCTGCACCACATTCGACTGTTAGGGGGACATCCTGGATGCTGAGGGGATGGTTTTGAGCAAGTTTGCTGGAATGCGTTCACATGCTCTTCGGCGCATCGGGGATGGTAGCATGAGTGAATGAATGCAGACACTTGTGCCATCTGGTGGTTTTGTGGGGAACCCAGGCTGCTCCTTTTCGCTCACTGCTGGTGCGCAAGTGCACGAGTGGTGCTTTTGGCCAGGAAAACAGCAACAGGAACAGCCCCTCGCACTGTTGCGAGAGAAGATTACAACGCTTCGCTTTATGGGGTCGCCTTACTCGCTCAGCCTGGCAAGCGGGCTTCGCCTAGCGGCTCCCGCGCGAGAAACGTAGCGATCCCAACCCGCGGCGCGCTGGACAGCGGCCACGGCGGGTTCGGGCGAAAACGGAGACCTGAACCCTATCAAACAGATTTATTAAATAACTAAAAAGTACAAAAACACACTGGCTGATCTTATTACGCTAACCTAAAAAAGAGAGAAAAAAGGTCGGTCAGGCTTACCTGGGCTGGGGGCGCTCCAACAGAGAACAAAGGGACCCTGGTCGACGGAGCGGGGGTGGCCTACGTCTGTTTCCTTCCGTGGTCAGGACCCGAGAGAGCGTCCCCTCGGGTTTTTTGGCGGAAAACAGAAGACGACACCACCCCCCACTTCCTCCGCTCCCTCGACGGACAGCAGCGCGCCCCGCGGGCTACGCGGCGCACGGGAAAACGAAACAGCCGTGTCTCGCCTCCCGCCGCTCAGGCGCGCCGCGACACCCGTCGCGAGAGCGGGACCTCCTTGGAGGAATGCGGGAATAATTCAGCATTCCCACAGCTTTAAAAGTAACAGGCAATGGGAAGGTGAACACACGTGACACTCTCACCTTTCTACCACAGCTCGAGTCGTGCCACGTGCACGGTTGTAGTGGAAGTTTCCCCTGGGTGTTTGGAGTGCGGAAAGGTGTCATCAACCAGGGCCTACAAGGGTAGCCACTGTCACCGAGAATGATGCCTTGGCGGCGGCTGCTGTCAAATTTCTCGGCGAGGCCACTGTCCGCAAAGATGTGGGCATCGTGGACGCTGCCAGGCCACTTGACGACCACACTGCGGACGCGTGAGGAGGCGTCCACAACCAGCTGTGCGTTGATGGAGTGGTACAAGTGCCGGTTGACGTACGCCTCCTCATGCTGCGATGGGGACCTGGATCCTGATGTGTGGGTAGTCAAAGGCACCCACGGCACCCGGGAAACCGTGCATGGCACTGAATGTCCACTGAAGCTCCGACACCTCCACACGGTTCGGCCACCTGTGGCAAGGCCATATACGTTTGCAAAAACGAACGTTGCTACATTACAATATTAGAAAGAAATTGGTCCATTCCAAAAGCCCACAAACACAAAGTTGTCAGATTTGTTATTTTTCAACACAGGGCGCCACAAATGTAGGCAAGGCCTATCACCGAACCCAACACCATCACGGATGGTGTCAACGGGGTCAGTGCCTACGTGGCCACCGGTCATTAGTGCCAACTACAAGTGGCGTCGGTTGGCCAAGGTTTCGTTCGCAATCTTTGAATTCCACGAGAAAAATGCGCAGGGTGGTATTGTGCAACGACAAAGCAGTGACGCAGCAACAAAGCTCTGTGCATATTTAACTATTTGGTCACATGTGCAAGTAAGCATCCCCACTGAGCTTGGGAAAACCAGCGAAATAGAGACGCAAACATGAAGTGGGGAGGAGACAAAGTATACTCGGGTACAAGAACGGGAATAGCTCATGCAGTGTATCACTCCGCCGAAGCGAGGGCCCTTGATGTCAGCGCAGGTGCGCGTTTTGAAAGGAGATTGCACATAATGCGTGACATCGCCCGCTTTTTATCGCATAGTTTGTCGTCTCTGCAATAAACAGATCAAGTCTGAAAAATCACTGAAACTACTCGCATCGTGTTCAAAACACCCGCTGGAACAGGTGGCTGCAATGATGGATTCTGGTTTTCTCGGACTGCATCTCTTTATTTAAGTTGGTAAAAAAAAAGGCAGCATGTACTCGGGAAACTCGAGGTGAAGCTTCGTGGAAGGGTTACTCAGTTTCTCAAGAAGGGGGCTTCTGCAGCAAGCACGCAATCCTCAGTGGCTGCTTTTTTGAAAAACAAAATCGAGGCCGGCATTTGATCAAGTAGGCATGTCACAACAACTTGGAGCTACAGCCCAAGGCTTTGGGTGACTTTACCTCTGCAAGCCTTTGGAACTCCCGATGGGCAGACGTCTGCTTGGGAGACAAAAAGTAGTTGAACACATCGCGTGCCAGATCCTCCACTCCTCGTGGTAGTGCCTTGCCACGCGTATGAGGTGCAGAGATGGAACGATTGGCAAACGCATTTCGTAATGAAAGTGCCTGGAATTTGTGCTTGCAGCATCGGTGCGAAGCAATGAAGTCATGCCGTAACCACGTATACAATTAAAGCCAAGTGGGAGCCACACGGCAATAACGAAACCAAAACTTCGAGCCCAACTTTGAAATTTTTGTTCGGGTACGCGTATAATATGAGGCAGAAATTTCGTACGCTAATACACAGTAGGGAAAAAAAACTTGCAGTACTGGCGGGTTTTTACGGTACGTGGCAGCACGGTAGTAACATAGCCGTCACGCTGAAGCCTCTGGTGCACGCACCTGTCACATGTGCACCACATTGCTTGTGTCTACAGTCGTATCTGCTCTGGCGGGGTGCTCTTGCCCCTCGGAAAGTTATGTCTCAGCAGTCGCCAACGCCCTCGGCAACGACGGCAAGGTGGCAGCGACCGTTCAGAGGTGACCAAAACGGACAGCTCGCATGTGGCAACCAGTGAACCCAGCGTGTAGTGTTGCGTGCTAACTACTGTGTTTTCAGATAGCCTGGGAAAAAGAAGCGGGACAGAACACACGAGGGCGCAAAACATCCGAAGAAAACATAGCGCTGCCTTCGCAGATGAGCTGCCGTCAGGACACCACGGGGCACCACTGATGGGTGAAGGAAACCAGGGTCGTGTGCTGGTATCCTTCTGACAAAACAGGACGCAACATATGGTGGCGCAAAGCTGACCCAAGTGAAACCCTTCCCCTACACAACTGCACTTATTTTGAAACACGGATCCCACGCAACCAACCTCTTGGTAGTGCAGATATAGGCTGGCCTACACACACAGTGTAGGGCCCCTCTTCTTTGTTCCTCAGCACTGCTGCCAGAGATGACCAAAACGGACAGCTTGCACGTGGCAACCAGTGAAGCTGACGCTTCATGTGCTGAAGAGCGTAAGAGGTTAACAAATTGCAGTATTTGCTACAGTATTCATCAACTGTACTCAGTACTTTTTTTTTCTTTCTGAAGAAGTGTAGCACCCTTATGGCTGCGTTCTTCTTTCCTTGCTGTGTGCATGGAGCAGAAAGAAGGTCAGTAACAATTTTCTTAGGAGCTGTACCTCATTACAATAATGGCTTCCAGATTTGCATTCGTGCTCTCAGCCCGATTATTTGTGGAATTTTAGAAAATTACTTCGAATCCGTGACCCATTCATGTCTGATATTGTGTCAATTTGAATCGTAGTCCAATGCTTTACTTCGGTGCGGATGACTTTAAAAACTTCGTTCAGCTGCGGAAATTCGTGCTCATTTCGAGAGTAGACCAGCGCTGCGGAAAATTCAGTGCAGTCTCTTCTTGCCCTGGTTTAGATATGTCAACCTTTCGCACACTAACCTTGTGGTAATCCGGCAATAGTGGCGGGGGACAATCCCACGGGATGGACATGTGCCGGCTGAGGATGAGGAGGTGGCGCGAGAGGAGCGAGGATAGGACATGGCGGACTCGGCTGGGCGACGTGTGTGCAGCCGGATCGGCTGAGCGGTGTACCTTGGCGTAGCGGGACTCCAAGTAAAGGTGTGATCGAGGGAGCTCAGTGTCCTTCTGGGGAACCGCGGCCGGGTGCAAGAACCCCGGTACCACATTTGGCGCCCTGAACGTGGGGCCGGCCGTGGTTCCTGGGAAGGGCATTGTGGTCTTCTTCCTCGTTTTGGTGTTCCGCGGCAAATGTGACCGACAGCTCGCTGAAGATGCGGTCAGACACGATCGACCTGGCGGACCAGTCTCTGGTGGTGGACATCTCGGATGCCCTCAGCGAGAGGGACAAGGTCAAGTTCACTGTCCACACCAAGACGACGCTGTCGGACTTCCAGAAGCCGGAGTTCTCTGTGCTTCGGCAGCACGAGGAGTTCATCTGGCTCCATGACGCCCTGGAGGAGAGCGAGGACTACGCCGGGATGATCATTCCCCCGGCCCCTCCGCGGCCGGACTTCGACGCCTCGCGGGAGAAGCTCCAGAAGCTCGGCGAGGGCGATGGCTCCATGACCAAGGAGGAGTTCGCCAAGATGAAGCAGGAGCTCGAGGCGGACAGCTGCTGACGACTGCGCCGGACACCACCCCCGCGGAGCAAGGCCCGCGGACAGGACCTTGCCACGTTTGGACCTTCTGCAAGGACCCCCGGGTCTTAGGAGGCCACCTGTGGCACCGGTCTACTGCCATCCGGGCTGAGCCGTGGGAGTCCCTCGAGAGTGCCGACGCGACCCGCGGAGCAAGGCCCGCGGACAGGACCTTGCCACGTTTGGACCTTCTGCAAGGACCCCCGGGTCTTAGGAGGCCACCTGTGGCACCGGTCTACTGCCATCCGGGCTGAGCCGTGGGAGTCCCTCGAGAGTGCCGACGACTGCAGCCGAGGGCAGCCAGCGTCGGCCTTTTCTTCGGAGGGGGGGGAGAGTGTGGTAATCCGGCAATAGTGGCGGGGGACAATCCCACGGGATGGACATGTGCCGGCTGAGGATGAGGAGGTGGCGCGAGAGGAGCGAGGATAGGACATGGCGGACTCGGCTGGGCGACGTGTGTGCAGCCGGATCGGCTGAGCGGTGTACCTTGGCGTAGCGGGACTCCAAGTAAAGGTGTGATCGAGGGAGCTCAGTGTCCTTCTGGGGAACCGCGGCCGGGTGCAAGAACCCCGGTACCACAACCTCCTGCCAAAATGTTTGCAATGTATGAAATGCACAGATGTGCAGAGAAAGAAGCCTGTAGGAGAAGCTCATTCACAACCTGCTGCTCCTTCCCATCTTTGTTGGCCATTACAATTCTGGTGGCATTCCAGTTCGTGTTCAGTTACTTGAAGACATTGAAGAACCACCAGAGGGTGTTCTCCATCATCAGTTGCAAACAACCCAACTGCAACTATTTCACTTGGAAACATGACATTCATGTCTCAGCCAGTTGGTAGGCTGCAGCAGTGAAGATGATTTCAGGGTAATCCCAAAAGGATTTCTTCATTTTTTCATCTTTTTCAACGCTTACCAGCCTAACTGTAGCCTTGTAATTGTCTTGAAGCATCTTGACTGCAGCTTCCAGATCATTCTGCGGGTTTCCTTTTTACTTTTGGCTGCTAGGTTTGAAAGGCCCCACAGTGTCACAACCTTGCTGGTACAGGTCTCCAAATGCTCCTTTAGCAGTTTCTTGTCAGGACGGAGACGTAGCATGGATGTAGCTTGTGCTTGCGTCTCAGGTGGCAGTCTTCGTTGCCGAGGCAGATGCCGGAAAAGTGCCTCTGATGCTGCATGGTGTGTTCAAGAGATGAGCTCCGGACCTTCGGACTGCTACTGTAATCTTGGGTGGCCACGAGGTATATGTGAAACCCACAGTCTTGTCGAGGGTCCCGCTATGATATCTGATATTTGGTGCAAGCATTGATAGTGTTGAATTGTCAACATTAAATTTTCCTTAATTTTAGGACTGCAAGCTCCAGTCCGGGTGGACGCTGTTAATTTTATAGAATCCAGGTAATTGTGAAATTTAAAAAAAGATTGAAATCATGAGATTTAAAAAAAGACTGCTGGTATTAAAAAATTAATTATGGTAACTAATGGAAGAAGGAAATAATTTCTTGGCAGCAGTGCCGCAGTAGCGACAGCCAATGGAATGAAAGTGCCAGTAAATTATTCGGCGACAATAACATGCCGGCAGCCAGCATTATATCCGCTCCCTGTGTAGAAATGCCGAGCGGCTGAAGCATCTGTCATACCGCCAGGTGTGATGACTGGAGTGTAGTTCTGTGAAGAAGAAGAAAATGACTTTATTGATATCAATCCGGCATGTAAGGGTGGATCAGGCCGCGCAGGGCTTCACCAACCCCTATCTCACTAGACCTCAGCGTGGACCGGTCCGGCGCTAGCTACTAGGAGTTACCTCCGTTTGCTTTTGCCGGGCCAGGGCCGCGTCGAGCCGCTGGATGGCTTGGAGTTGCACCTGATGGTCAGGCGAACTGATGTAGTGTTCCATGTCCGGTGGCAGAGAGTCCCGCACGGTTCCCCCCGCACACGCGTCACACCCCCACAGCACGTGGGCTAAGGTTGCCAGTTCTCGCGCACACACACTGCACGTAGGGGTGATGCGTGAACGTGGTAACCCGGGAGTTTCGGAGTCTCTTCCATATGTGTCTCTTGAATCATGATCACGTCAGGAGGCGCGGCCATAGATTGTACTTGTTGTTGTAGTAGGGCCTTGAGGCACCGGAGGCCGTTGGCGTTCCAGTGCCACACTCTGAGCTTGGCGTTGTTGGAGGCCTTATCCATGGCTGGGCGAGGCTCCGGGCGACGTGCGGTTGCCGTGGCCGAGTTTCCCCAGCTCCTCCTTCAGTAGTTGGACCATGAAACGTTTCATTTCCTCGAAGCCCGTGTTGATGCGGGCCTCCTCTTGGGCTTCGAACTTGGCAAAGTCTGCCTTGCCGTCGTTTTTCAAATTCTTCATGGCTGACGCCACGTTGTCGACCTTCTGTGAGATCTCATTTATGCGCTTGTCTTGCCTGTTTAGGCGCTCGTTGATTTGTTTGAACCGGGCCCCACAGTTAAGGCCGCCTTGGGTATCCGTGTTCCTAGAGTGAAGTGTCGAGATCGATGAGATGGATTCGGTCTCGTCGTCCCCGGTGTTCATGTTCAGTTCTGTGAACTTGTCTTTCTCTTGATGACGTCGGTAATGTGCGCCCGCATAGTGTCTATCACGAGCATTTCTGGCTTCACGTGGGAAGATACATTGGGTCGGCGTGTGAAACAGCAGGCAAGCGACGCACACATCATCTCTTCATCCATCCATTCTTCTGAACCACCTCACGGGGAGGAAAAATTACCTTCGGCAACGTTTTGCATTTAAAAATCAGCATGGGAAACAGCTTTGTACTGTCCAAGCAACAGGCGAGAACAACTGTTTGAGTGGACCTTCTCATGGCCGGTGGTCCTGATAGCTACACTTTTTTTTTCTTTATTGGTGACCCTTCTCCCAAGTCGAGTATCAGTGGGACTGCAACGATGTTGGCGATGTGGCTTGCACTGATATCCTCCTCTGATTCCTCCCTCACGAATGAAGCGAAGCTGTTTGAGATGTGCCTGAAAGTCGCCGGGCAGCTTCTAACACACTGTCGCCTGAGCTCTAACCACCGGCTGACTCCGCCACATAAAGCAGAAGCACCACGACGGCCAGCCTTGAAGCCAGCAGCATTGGTTTTGGTGGCCAGAGTCGCAGCGGCATTGTCGACAGCCCCCTTCCTTTAAAGGAGCCATGAAGAGAAAATACAACTTTGTCTAATTTGAAAGAACTAGGATTCAGTATCTCACTCAGCTCCATTACAGCCACAAAAGATGTTTTTTTAACGAAAAAAAAAGAAGTATATAAAAACTTTCAAATTTTGCGCCACAGTGGCGTGTTATGAGCAGGAATGACGTCATACGGGCCAACAATAACACATAATTTTCAGTGCGTAAACTGCGCGTTAGCATTCAAGTGATGCGGTCAAATGGAACTAGAGGCCCCATTACAGACGTCCAGTCATGTGTCGTCTCGACAGGTCAGTTAGGCGGCCGCCAATCGCACAAACAAGGTTCGTGACGTCATAGAAAAGTGACGGGAAATTGGCTAGGGGGTCGCGACTGCTTCACATGTTTTCTTTAATATCTCTGTTATTTGTTCTAAGATTGCGATGATATTAGTATCATTGTTATCGGGACTAAGCAGTCTTTCTAATAAACCCAACTTGTATTTTGTCTTCATGGCTCCTTTAACTTGTTGTGGCAGTACCCACGTGTGGAGGCGTAGCGCAAGATCTGGCCGGCGTCCCTTCTCGATGTGGTTTGCTTTCTTTGTTGACTGCATTGTCCGGAGCACAGTCGAGGCTTAGTGCCAGTCCCAGATAAGTTTTTCTCTCGCTTCAAACTGCCTCCCTGCTGTCCGCGTTTCACGCTCTATTGCAAATTTAACTGCCCGCAGTTAAATTTTACGTCGTCGCTTCGCCAACTTTGTGCTTGGCACGCGACGTCATGGCTGGGAGGATGACGCCGTGCATGGACACACGACATGCAAAGTGCGACGAGTGGAATAAAAATGCTATGGCGGCCTTATTCTACACGGATATATGAAAAATATGAATGGGGTGTGGAGTTATCTATCCACGCAGTGCATGTTACAAGCATTTATAGTTAGGGTTGTGCCAAAACAAGCTACAACAGAAGGGGCTTTTGTATTGAGTATTCTTAAGGCTGGAGTTGTTCTTCAAGGCATGATGTTGTCAAAAAAAGCACTGAAGTTTACAGTGAGTACAGGTTCTCAAGTTTACTAAAAAGCTGGAGCCTATAACATTAAGGTTTATGAATATTTGCTGAGTATATTTGTGCTAGTTCCACGTCAATCGCTGAAGAAAGAACTTCAAGCAATGCGCGATAAAAAAAAAGAGCTAGAGAAGAAACAGGTAGCTTGAAAAAGTGAAGTACTGAACGGTGAAGCAGGCTGCTGAAAACTAAATAATAAAATGAAATCTATCTAGCATATTGCAGATTGCATGTTGCAAAGTATGGCATGCGAAACAGACGAAACGAAGTCGCAAAGCTTGAAAATTCTTTATTTAAGGCTTTATAACCTCCAATATATGTACAACTTTTCACACGCCCATCCCGCTTTGTGTCAGGAACATCTTGGCTCAAAACTTTCCCCAATTTCTCGGTCAGCATCTGCAAAACCAAAAGTAGCAATTAAATGCTTCTTTTTGGAGCCACCCCAAAGAAAAAGTCAAATACATGGACATTCAAACTTTATGGCTTATTTCGTCCTATATAGGCTACATTATTAGACACACAAGTTTAGCCTGCTTTCGAGATACTTTGGTCGTGCTCCTCTTCTCTTGCATGCTGTTCCCTTCTCGAGGCGCATACCCATACGCGGAAGATAGGCCTTTCCTTCAGCTGCCTTCTTTTCCACACCATCACGTTTAGTGTGATACACATACATATGTTTTCTTGGATAAAAACCCAGTTGACAGTCCACACTTGTGTGTCGTTTTGTTGCCTCTTTGCACTATAATAAAATTCAAAGTATATTAATTGCTATTACACCATACAATGACATCGTAATGTTTGAAATGGTTAGCAGGCAAATAGTAAGAATCACGCTATACTCGGTTACAACTCAAGAACAGCACCACCTCATGTAGTGTATCAGTCCGCCAAAGCGCCGGACCCGTGACGTCAGTGCGCGCGCGTTTTGAAAGGGGTTTGCTATGAATGCGTGATATCGTCTGCCTTGTCTCACGCAGTTTGCTTGTTGTCACTGGAGTCGTTTATGAGCATATTAGGTCCAAAAAATCACGGGAACAGCTCACGCCATGTTCAAAATATTCCCAGCAATGCCCTACTTGCGCCGCGCGGAGAAACATCCGGCCTTATCCGGTGATAAGGCACAGCGGCAACTTCCGGTGCCGTTCTTAAGTTGTCACCGAGTATAGTGAGCATTTGGTCTAACCTCAAAACTGGAAAAAACTCTGCACTCCAGTAAATCAGTTTTTGCGAGCACTGTCACTGCTCCACGTAAATGTTAATCTTTAACAAATATATTTCAAATGTTTTTGTCTCTATATCTGTGAAGGATAAAGAGTGGGCTAAAAATGATGTATTCCTGTGAGAGGCGGCAGGAACGCACACGGAGATTCTGCATTGGCCCTTGTTCGGACACTACGGCACAGCAATACCTTTCGAAAGAAGGAACCTTCAATTAGCGAGCTGAAACTGTACAAATCCATTTGAAAGTTACACTGTAGAACTCAAGAAAGAGATGCAGTATGCACAGCATGTTTCATGAAACTATCTGACAGTTGGCTACAGGAACAAGGGCAGATTATTTAACAAGGCAAGTGACAACAGAAGAGTGCCGGGTAGCACAAGAACGTACGACGAAAAAAAGACCAGGACTCACACAGGGAAGTACAGACTGTTAAATATTATGAAAGAAAGCCTTATGGCCCATATGCACTTGCAACTGGAGCGACAAAAGTGACGCCATTTCTGTCACTCTAGTCACCCGGCATCGCTCTTATGTCATCACTGACGTCGCTCTTGTTGATTAATATTGACCAATTTTTGTCGCAGCGACAGAAACAACAAAAATCAGCACCACTTTTGTTGCTGCGGTCACAAGTGTGAACGGGCCTTTATACAAGCAGTACAGCCAATTTATCATGCCCATGTTTGCGAGGAAAAATGATTTCCTGAGCACTTTTTTTTTACATTGCCGTTCAAAATTCACAAAGCCAGTTAGGCCTAACTTTGGCACAGCACAGCGTTTGCCCGGTTTGGCTTGCGCGGAAAGCTAAATACGATTGCCCTGCCTCCTCCCCAGTCACCAGCACTTAACAAATGTCTTACCTTTTGTTGAGGACGCAAAAGATGCCTAGAAGAGAGCAGCATGGTTTCTTTATCTACGAGAAATCAAAGTTCGTTGGCGCTTTGCAGTAGTAGTAGTAGTAGACTTTATTGGAGCCCGAAAAGACGGCGGCACCTTTAAGTGCCGGACGGGGCGGTTCCCTGTTCACGGGACCCGTATGTGGCCAGCAGCTCCTGGCCCCTGGCCGCTAGCACAAGTTGAGTCTGCAGGGCGGGGCTGGCCAGCAAGGTCTCCCATCGCTCGTGGAGTGGGGTGGGGGGTAGGGATGCCTGGGGTTTAGTGCACTCTGCGATTATGTGTGCAAGAGTGCCAGTGCTGTTGTTGCAGAATGGACACGTGTCCTCTTCTTTCTCGGGATACATTCTATGTAACAGGACGGGGTGCGTGAGCGACCCTGCCTGTAGTCTCCTGAGTATTGTTTGCTGGTCCCTCGTCAGGGTGCAGTGTGGCTCAGGGAGGGTGCACCGCTCTTCTCGATATGATCTCGTTATATGTCTGTACGTGAGCACTGGGGTTGGGGTGTCTGCGTCGTGCCCTGCCCGGAGGGTCATTGCTCGGGCGTGGTAGTCGGCGATGGTGTTGCCGGCTACCTTTGAGTGGGCGGGCACCCACGTGAGCTCTATGGCTCTCCCCAGTGCTCGTTTCTTGGAGATGATTGCAGCTGCCACTGAGGAGATCGTCCCCCTCCGGTAGTTGCCGTACGCTCTTTTGGAGTCTGTGACCACTACCTCTGCCCCCGGTTGAACGAGTGCTAGGGCTATGGCCACTTCCTCCGTCGTCGTTGGGTCTTTGGTCTTAATTGCGGCGCTGGTAACAAGCCGCTCCCTGTCAGTCACGACTGCTGCCGCGCGGTCGCTGCCTTTCTGTAGTGAGGCGTCGGTGTAGAGGACTCCTGGGTGTCCGTCTAGTTGCTTGGAAACGGTTAGTGATCTTGCTTCCCTCCTGCCATCGTCCTTCCCAGGGGTCATATTACGGGGAAGGGGCTTTGTGTGTATGACCTCTTTCCATTTCTCGGTCAGGGGCGTTGTTGTAGGCATTGGCTCTATGCGCCATCCTATTTTGGCGAGTATTACGCATCCGTGGGTCGTTTGGCTTAGTCGGACGCGCTGACTAGAGAGATGGGCCTCTGTCAACTTATCGACCGTGTTATGTAAGCCCATGGCTTGCAACCGGTTGGTTGACGAATAAATAGGTATGCCTAGGGCCTGTTTCGTTGCCTTGCGGATAATCGTGTCTATAGTATTCTTCTGCGTTTTGGTGAGACTGAGGTAGGGGACCGAATATGTAATTCTCGAGATTATGAAGGCTTGTACCAGTCGGATGGCATCGTCCTCCTTCAGGCCTCTGTTCCTGTTAGCCACCCGACGGAGGCGCTTTGCAACTCGTACACAAAAGCTGCCTAGAAGCTCAGGCTGCCTACGGTCCATGGTGCGGGATCTGGAAGGAACGTTTCAATTGCTGAGGAAGCGAAACAATGAGGGGAGAATTGCGGAGAAAGCGAAACGACGGCGCAGATAGTAGACGACACCAAATTTACGCGAGCACGCTTCGCGCGTTTTAGTACTCGTAAAATGCCTTGAAGAGAACAGCATGGTTTCTTTATCTACGAGAAATTCACTAGCCACACTTACTACAACACAACACATTACCCAACACGTGCCTCTATGAATGCCCAACCTGTAAAGGAAGGCAGGAGATAGTACAGGGAAGACAGAGAGGTTAACCATCCAATCAACTGCACCCAATGCTTATTAATGAGTTCAAATAAATGCGTCAAACTTGCATAATGAACACCTTATGGCATTTTTAACTATCATTCGTGAAATTATTTGTATAAACTTATTATACACTTATACTGAAGCGACCAGGCAGTATATTTGAAGGTGTGTGAACATTCGCAACTTAGAAATAGTTTTTGATATTCGATTTGTAGCTCTGTATCAAATATCTTAAGTTTACAAATAGTAGAGCAACAAATGTGTGCTCTTTCGCAAGACTTGCAAATTTTCGAGCTTCACTACATGATAAGACCTTACGGGTTGGTTTTTCTGCATGACATCGAAGCTGTGCCAAAAGCCCAATGTAGAAGCCTTGCACCGAACAAGTGTTCGCTAACTGTGGTGTAACACTATGCAACACTGTGTAACACTGGTGCAACACTACGAGAGCAAAATTTATGATCTAAAATATGTTTCCTGTGAATATAATGGCACAAGTGAGAAATCAAGCGTCATTGCTGGCTTGTTGGTGAGGTGTAACCAGCAACTAGCATGCCCAGACTCCTTTCAATGATTGAGGGGGGGGGGGGGATTTGCTGCCAAACATATTAAATATACTTACCGTATATTTACTCGCATAATAGGCGCACTTTTTTTTTTTTTCAAAAATCCGGCTCGAATGTTCGGGGTGTGGGCCTATTACGCGGGGTAAAATTTCCGAAAAATTTGCGACTCGCATTGTCGCCTCACATCATTTACTAATAAATCCAGTATAAAGTAAAACGAAAGCTACCTACTTACCTTTTAATGAACAGGCGAGAGACGTCAACTGCACCCACACGTAACATTTATTCACACGCAACAACTAGTCCTGGCAAAACGAGCACTGAAATCGGCGCGGGCTCGCAGCCTCCCGGACATGGGGGGGTTGACCACTTCCCCTCAAGCAAACATGTTTTTTGCCAGTACATGTGCTCCTTTCCTCCCCCTATTCAGAGTCCGAGTCGGAGTCGGTCAGAACGCACTCATCACCGCCGAGTGGCGACTCGTCTTCTTTGTCGGAACTCCACAACAGGTCGTCCTCACTCGCATCTGGTGCGTTTGAGATGCCCGTCTTCTTGAAACTTTTCCTGGCGACGTCATCGGAGATCTCCCGCCAGGCTTCAACTATCCACCCGCACAACACTTCCACAGGCGGCCCCTTAATTTTGCCACCTGGAGTTAGCTGGTGCTGTCCTGCAGCCATCCAATTGGTGTATAGCCTTCGAACGTTGTCCTTAAAAGGCTTATTTAAGGACACGTCCAAAGGCTGCAGTACCGAAGTGAGGCCTCCCGGAATCACGGCAATATCCGTGTGGAACTCTTTCAGCTTCTCTCGCACCGCTTCTACAAGGTGCCCGCGAAAACTGTCCAAAACGAGCATGGCCGGATACAGCAGGCCGCCCGGCCGCCGGCCCCAGACAGTCTTTATCCAGTCCACCATCAACTTCGTGGACATCCAGCCTTTCTCTTGGACCCTGACGTGCATTTCTCGAGGGAAATTTCCCTTTGGAAGCGTCTTTCTCTTGACTATTACATAAGGCGGCAGTTTGTGCCCATCCGCAGTTACTGCCAACATGACAGTACATCTGAGCTTTTCTGCGCCAGATGTTCTTACAAGCACACTTTGTGCACCTTTCTCCTCCACCGTTGTGTTCCTCGGCATGTCGAAACAGATGGGGGTCTGATCGGCATTCCCAGTCTGGGAAAAAATGAAGTTTTTTTTTCTGCCGGAGCGGTATCACAAAGCGGTGAAAACATAGCACCTTGTCCTCGTATGCCGAAGGCAAGCGCTGACACAACGTCGTGCGCAGGGTAAGTCCATGGCGTCGCATGAAGCGCGTTGTCCATCCGGAGCTTGCCTTGAAGTCCTTCGCTGCGATACCTTGCGCTCGGGCAATTCTGCGTGCCTCCGTCTGCACTATGTCGAGGGACACGGCACAACAGTCCTGTCGGAGGTCCCGTATGTGTTGCACAAGTTGCTCCTCCACTTGCGGATACTTTCCGCACTTTGCACCACGGAAGACCCGTCGTGACTTGTTGGTGGCCTGAAGTTTTTCCTGCTGACCCCGCCAGTAGCGAATGCTTGTCTCTCCAACACTGAAATGCCTGCGTGCAGCACGGTTTCCATGCTCCAGTGCATACTGCACAGCTTCCAATTTAAATCCAGCCGTGTAGCTGACGTATTTCCCCATTGAGGAACACGCTATGGTGGCTAGATAACCAAACGCACGCTGCTTGAGAAATGGCGAAAATTCCTTCTCTGCGTTGACGGCGATCGCACTGTCGCTTGTGTCGAGTCGCCGGGCCTCGGAGAGTCTCGCAGCGAAAATAGCAATAAGCGTACATGCACGCGGTGGTTTGGGAAGGGGGGGGGGGGGGGGTATCGATAGTTCATAGAAAAACTATTTTTCCCACGTTGATGCCTTTTTTTTTTTTTTTTTTTACGGCCGCATTAGGTTGTTGTAGCCGCGTGCCACTTGTATTAGTTGGTCGTCATGCTTCGCGGGAACTGTTTTTCACTTATTGATTTGTCTTTTTTTCTGCGCGCCAGTTGTACTGGTCATCGTGCTTCGGCGGTTCAAGGGGGTGTCGGTAGTTGACGGAAGAGCTGTTTTTCGCCCGTTGGTGTGTTTCCCTGACGGCCTTACTCGTCGTGCTTTTTCACCCGAGATGGGCGGGCGTCGGCTTGCAATCGGCACTGATCACTAGAGTGAACTAGAAGTATTCTAGTTCACTCTACTGATCACATTGCCAAGTTGGGGGTGCGCCTATTATGCGCGGAAATAATAAAAATCCGATTTTTCATCACCAAACTGGGGGTGCGCCTATTATGCGAGTGCTCCGATTATGCGAGTAAATACGGTAATGTGCTTACTGTGTTCACAGTATTTTGAGGAACCCATATTCCTCCATGGCAATGTATGCAAAATTCTTGTTGCACTGCTTTGAATGTCCATTTCTTATTTTCTCTGTTACATTACATTTTTTGCAGGTCTCACCGGGCTGCATGTCCTATTATCAGCTGGCTTAAGGTTTCAGACCGACGAAGGGATTAGCAGACAGATTATTCGGCATGGTAGTTTAACTACACCTTCGCAATGGGGAGCATTACGTGCCTGCCTCACAACTCCGAACACACAATTATACCTTCGCACAGGTTAACTCCGTTATACTGGGACAAAACCACAGCCCTGTGGTCTACGTAGCAGTCCCATGTGAAATCAGTTATGCGCGCAGAATCGTTGACAGTGGCTAGCTTGGTTACGATGGGAGTGGCCATGCGCCGTCCCGTTGCCCTCGTGTGACCGGCGTCGCTGCCTCTCGTCACGGCACGTAGGCGACGAAACGCCCAGCGGCCTCAACACGGCGCTCTAATAAAACACAGCGCAGAAGTTCGTCGGGAACGCACTCATCACTCTCGCAGATCGAGGCGGCTGAACTGATGCAGAGCGCCCGTGGCCACCGTTGCAACGTACTACGCGCAAATTAGGCAGTCGCACACACTCAGCGTCCCGATCACACGCTGCACACCACCGTAAGTGCTCCCCAGAAGTTGTTCGAGAGCGCCCTCATCACAATCGCAAGCCAAAGACCTATGCACCGCTGCAACGGCAGGCAAAAAGCACGACGAGAAGAGCGCAGCGAGGTAACCGCACAACAGCTGCCATTTTTTTTTCCTTGAACTATGACGTCACATGTGGCGCAAAAAAAGAGGTCGCTTTCTTTGTTTTTTGATGTCAAATTGGTGCCTGAACGTCAGGTCGAGAAATCGAAGTTTGTTGGTGCTTCGCAACTTGTACAGAAAAGCCAAAAGCTACGGCTTGACACGGCTTGACCAGTCTTGGCTTTGCATCGCAAAAACATTTTTATTACATTAAAAAATCTTTTCAGCATAATTAGCCAGAGTTACTGGATATAGACAGTTGCGAAACTCCCCATAGGCCCCATGTATCGAAAGCCGGTCTTCGGTTGCCCCCCTGCGCCGGGGCAAGCACGGGGCAAGTTGACTAGCCTGTCGTCTGTCGGCAGGACGTTGAAGCAGTACTCAAGTGCTTGCGGCTGCTGCCGTAAGTCATAAAAAGAAAAGCCGCAAAAACACAAGTAAATATTACGTAATTATTGTGTTTGTTTTAATTTAAAAAGCAATTTTTATTTTACAGAAGAATTTTGAATAATAATAGTTTAGCGAAGTTCCGTTTTTATCTCCTAGGTGCCGCGCGCGTCGACTTGCCCCTCAGCTTCCACGGAGTGGGGGGGCTAGCGCCGCCCGGATTCTGAAGCGGAGTTTCGCAACTGTCTATATTGAGTAACTCTGTAATTAGCGGCAAATCAAACAATACAACATTGCATGTCAACCCAATTGTTTTTATGAAACTTTACTAGATCTGCTTTCTTTTTTTTTTAATTCCAACATGAAGTTGACTTGATCAGTGCACGAGTGTTTTCTGCGCGCGCCAGATGGGTGCAAGGGTTACAGCCATTATAGTTGCTTTCTGACCTGAGGAATTAAAGTTTGACTCCAGCTGCAGGTAGCACGAGTATAAATAATAAAATCACCTTGAGGCTAATCAGGATGAGTGACAGACATGATTGAGAAAATGTTGTTTCAACCACACAGACGTAAGTACGACGGGCGTCCAGCGGATTTTATTGATGGCACCGTGATAAACGTCCATGCACAAATGTAGCTCGGACGTCCATCAGACCAAACTGAAGGGAGATTCATGCTTTCCGGAAAATTGCATCCTGACGTACGTCCGCCCGATGTTGATAAAACGGACGTCCTACGGATACCTGTGGTCCAATGGGATGGCTCTCGGCGACGTCAAGGTAACAAAATGCGATCGAGGTTTCATCTTTTGAGAACAACAAAATGATTTATTGCGAGGGGACGAGCCGTGTCCCCCTTCCTCCATCGCCTATCTCTTCCCCCTGTCCCGTGCGCAGTGTGCACTTAAAGGTGCGTGGGAAAGAGGATGGCAGTGGCAGGGCAGTTTTTCCCTGCTGGCGTGCTGGCCTGCTAGATGACGTAACGCGCGTGGGTGAGTGCGTTCACCTGGAGGCCTGGGAGAGGGAAAGGGGATCTATAGGATGCCCACATCCGCCCTCCTTAAGGCTGAGCCCGGTCTTCAGAAACCGGGCAGGAGGCTTACCCACAAAAGGCATGAATAGGAAAGGGGGGGGGAAGGCGCTTATACAACCTATTGGGTTTCAGCGACATGGGGCACCACTATTACGTCCTCCAATTCGGTGGCCGTGGAGGCAGGTGTCGCAAATACCCGTGCCGTGATGGCCGCTGGCAAAGGCCTTGTTGCTCGAGAGGACCCCACCGGGGAATCCGGTTAGGCCGGTGGAAAGTCCGATGTCGGCAATCCTCCCGGGGGCAGCAGGGCCTTTGGCTGGTCGATGGCTGTAAGAGGGGCCGGACCCCCAGATCCGCCGACGTTGACGAGATTGGCCTCTCTGTTCCGTTGCTCCAGGGTTTTAGGCAGGGAACACCTCGGAACACCAGTGCCTTGGAACACCTTGAATAAGTGGTTCTCCAGGACGCCTCTCTTCTCCTTTCGCTGATGCTTCCACTTCTGTTCCAACACGTAGTACGCCAGCGGGTCTCTTGGCCCTGCCTGGTGTCCACGTCGCCACGTACCGAGGCCGTTTGGGTGCCGGAGACTGCCGTCCGGCCTGCTTCCTGTCCCACTCGGGCGGTGCCGGCGGTTTCTTCTCCAGCAATGGGTAGTGCAGGTGTTGGCCTTCCACGCCCAAACAGTGCAGCAGCAAAGCTTTACAGTGCGCAGGCGGGTGGGTGTCGCTCCACGGTGCGAGGAGATGATTATTGAAGAGGCGGTGCCATTTTCCCCAAGGAATTGTGTGTGTCTCTGGTGTCGGCAGGAACTCGGGCACTTGGTGCAGGCTCCTTGCTTCAGCGTTCGATCACTCCTGCACTTATCGCCAACCGTTGTATCCGCCGCCATGCACTGCCGAATACCCGGAGAAGCTGGCGCAACCGCTGAGTGACCACACGAGCCCGGACCCCGCTCGAAACTGGTTTTTATTAGTTTGTGAGGATTATATACAGATGTTTGTGTCAGCCAGTGGGTTAATGCACGTGCCTGGTGCCATCTGAATTACACAAACTTAACTGCTGAATACCACACATACGTGCTAGAAAAACACGTTGTGGAGATGCGGCTGCCTGAAACCTGACAACTACTTTTGTGTTATGCGGAAGAATGAGCCACGCAAAAATTAAGCGTAGTGCAAGGCTGTGCATTCTTAAATATATGCACAGCTTACTGAACAAAATCATACAATGTTTGACCATGAGTTAGGGATCGTAAAGTGAACGATATCATGAGCTTGTATGATATCATTGAGACCTCTGAGTAGCCTAAGTTATTTTATAAGCCTAAATTATCGAACAATCTTACATAATTGAACAAGCCTATATCAACCTGGGGTGAATAACAGTCAATACAACTGTACTGTATGATGGAACATGTATTTGATGTGTGTGTGCCGCAAGAGTGCTTGCTCATGCTTGAATGCGCAGGTGTTGATGTAGTGGTGTGTAGGTGCTTAAGTCGTTGCACAGTTGTATGCAAAAGAATACTAGCAAGCAGGGGCGTAGGGAGGGGGGGGGGCTTATGGGGCTTCAGCCCCCCCCCCCGAAATTTTGACGCGCTGTCATGCACGGCGACCAAGGCAACCACCTGCGCCGGAAACCATCCTAGGATTTTGTCCAGAACCCCAGGAGTCCTGTCCGGAAAGCGACCAGCTCTCCCTTGGTGGCCCGTTTCCCTCCTGGTGGTCATTAAAGTTTTGAGACGGCGCGCGCGCTTCGGGTCGCCGACAGACATTCAAGCCGACAATTCTACGTCGCTTTGTCGAGCGCCCCCCCACCCCACTCTGTGGCCGCGCACGCCGCCACACACCGCGCACGGCACTTATCCCTTTTTCCGCTGCCGATAGGCGACTAATTGTTTCCCGACGGACCGAGTCGGAACATACGAATACATTTTATGAAGAAATATTTTATTTTTCTTGTTCTTGACAGTACGACGGGTTCAATAATTCGTCCCCAACGTGTAACATACATTGTTATCAGTTAATAGTTTTGTATTTATTATGTATAATATACATAAATACTTATTATACATATTTATCATATCTTCAAAATGAGTACCTCACGTGAATGGATGGAACCGGACTTTATCAATTCGGAAACCAAGTGGTAAATGAACTTCTATTGCCTTGTCTATGTTATAACATACTCTGTCCACTTTGCTATTGCTGATAGCAACTAGTGAGTGTACAAATTGTGTTATTGCCTTATATGTGTATAATTTCTTACCATGGTTTTCTTTGTACACTGATCCTATGTATATTTTTTCTTTTTCGATCCCCAATATGTAATGCACTTCGGGGCCCTTAGTGTACCTAAACAAATAAATAAAAAACATATTTTTAATCCCTTGAAAAATCATATGGAGGAGGTCGAGGTGCAGTCTCAGCCCCCCCCCCCCCCCCCCGAGCAAAATTTCTGGCTACGCCCCTGCTAGCAAGCTCTTGCTGTTTCCCGTTCATTTAGTGTCCCGTAGCAGGCAGACCGCATATCCATTGAATGCCTTCAGCCTCTTCTCGTCCGGAAGTTCAGTGTTCCGTGTTGCACAGAGTAACCGTAGGCATCTGCAAAGAAAGGCAAAAGAGAGAGGTACACGATGGCTCTGGCAGCCTCACACATTCCAATACTTCTGCTGCCATACCTCGGTGCAGACAGTTCTTTGGAAATCTTTTCTTTGGGCTTATGAAAGTATAGGTGCACCCAAATATGCAGGAAGCACTTGGTGAGCTCTTGTGACATGCCATGGCACCCTGGGACAGTTGTGGGGCCTAACTTTGAGAATCGCCTTGTTGAGGGCTGTTATGTGTGAACGGTTCTCAAGCAGGGCTTTCTCGTTATGCCAAAAAATGCCTCCCATGTTTTGAGAACCCAAGTGCAGTTGCTGTGGGAATCACTAATGGCGTCTTGCTTGGCTGGTGAGACTAACTGCAGCACGCTGCTGTACTCTTCTGCTGACTTGTCAGCGCCATGTAGGCCAAGCACAGATGATGCGTTTGTTGATGTGTTTTTTACTTGCCCGACAATGTGGCCAGAAAGATGCTCGAACGTGCCTGTGTCGTGCGCGACAGACCGTTCCAGCATGTCAGCTTTTGGACAAAAAACACGAGTTGGTTGCTGCCTGGCAGCGCTATTTTTGATGCCTGCAAGCTTTTCCCCATCCATCCAGCTGCCATTGGGACTTGGCCGCAACAACTGCGCCAGCGATACATTCCTGATTGCAGAAGACTTGAAGTCTGTTGAAATGTGGAGTTTATCAGCCGAATTGTAAAAAAAAAGTTCTCTAGGGCATCCTGACTAAGACGGCAGAGCAAAATGTACAGGAAACCATTGTTAGTCTTGCGACAGGCTTTCCTGCAGTTCAAGAGCTGCCCTTGTTGACAGGAGGGCTCCAATCTGATCTGGTTTCCAGGCCCCTATCGACACACCTTGAAAAGACACATTAAGCTTTCAAGAAACTTCACACCATCCTGGTTTCGGCGCAATCATGGCATCCCGTTTTGTTTGGGCTGTCAGCATGAAAAACCACTTCTGCACCTGGCCAGCAGACCAGGCAGTCGTTAGAGCTTCTGCATCCGACTCGTCTATTTCAACGCAGTACCTTAACGCCACAGCAATATCATGGTGGAGTAGCATGCGGGCAGGTCCAAGTTTCCTCTTTTCAAAGTGTTCAGTGCTGATCGAGGCTTTTGTGAGCCTTGGAGCTGTCCTAAACTCCGTGCCCTGCTTGAGATCGACATTTCTTCTATTGGAGTCGAGGACACTTCTTTCACGGACAGGTTGTTTTCTTGAACAACCATCTCTGGAAGATAAATTTTCTGTGTTTTTTTTGTCAGGTGGCCCTGTAAGTTTTTTAGCAGGTGTGAAACATCTGCAAGGATGTATGGCTGTTGAGTGCTATCGTCTGGGTGTTGTGCAGAGCCGCTTGAATGAATGAATGAAAGCTTTATTCTATACATAGTATGCACTGCCGTTTGGCCGCACGGGGCCGCTGCGGTGCTGCGAGGCCGATCTCCACATTTGTGGTGTTGTGTTGCGCGCGCATTCACGATGGTCAACTGCGCCGTGTACGGTTGCTCTAATCATTCGAAAAATGGTTAGAGCGACGTTTTTTCATCGCCGATGATGCGATATCCATCTCGGCTATCGGGCGGCAGTCTAAACTGACTAGGTGAGGTGGCAGCCACGCATTTTCCCCGCCGTCCGTGCAGGAGCGATTGTCTCTACGGGTCACGACGGCCTCCAAGTATAAAACAACGCTGCCCCAACATGAGAGCAGACTTCTCCACATCCAGCCATGCAAGTGCAGTGCGCGTGTAGACGACTTCGCCGTCCGGCTTTTGCAACAGCCAAGCCATCAGCAACTTTTCACGGAACGACTGTGAATGCCGGGCCTGGGTGTAAAGGAAGAAAAAGAAAGAGAGGAGCGACATGCCTAGTTTTTCTCGAGCTTTTAATTAGCCTAAATTATAAGCACATGCAGTGTTTACATGCATTTTCTCACCTTTGTGACAACGACAACGTTGCTATCGCCGATAACTTTCACCTTCGGCGGATGAACAAAGCCACTCGTCAGGTAGTTATGCGACTCTAACGATTTGTAGCTGTTTAGTTGCTCCCACGTAATGAAACTTGTCGAGTGGATTAAGTAGTCACTGATGCCAGCGCGGTCGACGCTTGGAAACTTCCACTCGTCATCAGTCAGCTCATCGTCGCGTAGAGCCAGGGGGTCCACGCCACCGCAACGACGGACTTTAGTGAAGTACCTGTCCCGGTCGACGCCCGAAAGGCACTGAGCGTATTCGCTTAGCCTCATCGTTTGCTGCACATGCAGACACACCCACAAAGTAACTTGCGGTAACTACAAACGAGCCACGGCATATGCTCCTCCAATGCGTACGTACTACATTGCACGCGCAACCGGCTCCGCAGAAAACCAACACCACAAACGTGGAGATCGGCCTCGCAGCACCACAGCGGCCCCGTGCGGCCAAACGGCAGTGCATACTATGTATTGATTTCTCGCTAGTATAGGTCCCCTCTGTTGGGGATCTCTAGGTTGCTTGTCGTGGCTTCCTAGGCTTCCTAGACGTGGACTGGGTTGAATCCTTGTCGTGTGCTTGTAGGTGTCCCTAGCAATGGCATTCCAGGTTGCGCTTGATAAAGGCTTGCTTCCCAGCACGTAGCCACAAACGCTTCCACCCAGCCTGATTACAGGACCCCATGTTGCTAATGGGGCACGTGCCTTGATTCCAATGTTTTCAGAAGAAACAGTTATTTTCGTCTGTCCTGCCTTTAATAGTGTTGGCATAAAACGAGTTCTGTGTAAGCTCATAAGCTACTGTCTGCTTCCAACGTATGGGCAGCAGGCCCCCCAGCATGAACACCAGCCCGTGGGTGGCTAGTGCATCCTCTGGCATCTTGCCATTGGGTGATGGTTGCTGGTGGTCTACCAGTCAGCATACCAGTGGAGGGATTGAAATGCGGGCCTTTGGTGAGCTGAATCTCGTCCATCGCAAGAACAGCATGTTGCTCACTTTCCTCAAGGAGGTCCACCATCTGGAGGTCGCTTCCTTCGTCAAAATGGCGGTTTTACCGAAAAAAAAAACACATGTAAGTCTCACAGGTATAAAAGGCACACCTGTTAGTTTAATACACTCTTTGAGGATCAGGTCACGATAAAATGTGACAAAAATATGTTTGCGGCAGCTGCCGCCTTTGCACACATCTTGCGGTAGCACTAGGCATTGTTGGGCGTGCAAGTGCCTCAAGCCATGTAGGCAATATTTTTCCAGGCTATTTTATTCACCCAGCATAAACAACGGTAATCACAGCCTACCTGAAGCCGTTTACTTAAAGCCATCGAAACCGTCTTCCTCGGAATCGCTGACAAACGATGCAGCTACTTCAGATCAGTTGCGAACGGGAACAACCCAGCCTTGTGAAACGTTGCGACAGTAGTTTTCGCTAACTCATTTGTCCACTTTTCTGAAGTCTCTGTGCCTCATGCGCGCCGTTTTTGTGAAGCTACGTTCCGCCTTTGACATTCAGGCCTCCCAGAAACGTTGGAGAACTGCCTTAAAACTATAGTTTTAAAGCTACAATTTCGGAATGCCCAGAAGTGGAGCCCCAGTAGTGGTGACCAGAGTTTGGCCTACTCAATGCTCTCGGCTCTGCTGGGAAGTGACCGAGGTACAACCAGTTTGTTAGGAGCACCATTGCGTCGATGAAGGCTAATAATCCACAGTCCGTTGGGCTTTCGAGTTGTGGATAATTGCTCCAAAAGCAAATCAATTCCTCTACCATCAGGATCTGGTAGGATGTCATGAATAACACGATTTGTGTCGCTAACGACTCCATTACAGTGGTTAAAGAGCTCTCGCATGCTCAGTCTGTTGAAAATGCCGTTTCTCCACCGCACGGAGAGAGTGTGATCAGCAGATAATATACCACTAGTAGCAACTCTGCCCACACTTCTTTTTTCTTCTGAAACTTTCTCTTCACAGTTCTTTTGATGAATTGACTTGTTTTCCAAATGAAGCTGTCCCAACACTCTTCGCTGCTTTGCTTGCGTAGGCCCATCAAAAGCATCGCAAGACCTTGAATCGGAAGTTTCTCCCTGTTCAACTCTGGGTCTTCGTAACTCTTGAGAAAGTTCCAAAAGCTTGTGATCACTGGTTGTGTTACAACAAACTCTAGAGTTTCCAGACTCACATTCTCTTGATCCGTCGGAAGATATGTTTCCAAGATCCAGCGATTGCCACGGCTTGCCGAGGTCCACCGGGTTTTCTCGGTTGCTGGGGTCACTTTGGGTCGAAAATAGTCCATTGTGCAAGTTTTGCGATTCCCACACGCGCTTCCAGTCGTAGTACTCTTCTTCGTCTTTTGATAAATCAGTCCAAAGATAAAGTCTACTATTTGGACTATCGGCTTTAAAATCTTCGCTAGCACTTAGACTACACTCTGCTTACGCTCTGCGGTGCTGCGCTCTATATATGTCACAACCGAGGGCTCACTCTCACTCGACACCAACACGTACCTACATTACTTATCAACCTACAACGGTCCAGACTAAAGCCCAACGGTATTCCCAAACTAAATGCTGGAAGCCGCTACCACATAGTGGCACCACCTACCCAAACACTACCGTGGCACCCGAGTTCCCGAACTGTACATCGAGCCTACTTCTAATGAAACTGTAAAGATGCTGCTCGGGGGTGATACCCTTAGTGTAAATAAGAAGTATGAAGAATATGTGGAAATTTACAGAACCTCTATAATTATGCTCACCAACAACGAGGTTCTTGACAGAGTTCTTTTATAAATGGAAGAGACTGGATTTGTGGCGAGACAATGAAGCCAAACCTCATCCATTTGTTTGGAGGGAAATAGTGAACAAATACGTATACAAGTGCTGAACAGTAAAAGTTCATTCATCTGTATCTCTTGGTCCTCTCCTTCTTACCGGCTCTGGCTGTACTTCTGGCCTACGCCGTTTGTGTGCTATTTCGTCTTGTGCCGTTGGATATTTTGCACGATCTTTGAGGGCACGTTGTGGTTCGTCGTGTTGGTATTCCGGATTAGGAAGTTCATTTTTTCTAGTTGCCGGATTCGTTCGTCTAGTGGCCGGGTCTTCTTGCGTAGTAGGGGCACTTCGTGCTTCTGGTTCATAACTCCGTCCGGATAATTTATAGGCTGTGGAAGGGTCGAATCCATAAAATGTCTCCTCTTCTGTAGTTTTCTTCACTCCGCTAGTTTTTTTCATTAGCGGTAGAACATCACTCATTGGTTTACGCTTTCTGAGTCTCGTCGTCGACCACTACGACGCTCGTACTGCTCGACGCTGGCTCTCAGGGGCTCACCTCCATGCCGCATACGTTGGTTGTGGTCTACGCGAACGTTTACGCAACGTTCGCGAGCGTTTACGCGAACGTCGATGACCCCAGGCAACTGCGTGAGCTGCTTGGTGGTGGCGTCGCTCTTCTGCTTCCCGAACGCCGTAGAGGAGACCTTAGTGCGAAAGAGGACCGTGCCAAGGGCTGTGGGGCGGGCCGGGAGCTTGCGCCCGTCGTTCCTCATCTTGCAGGCAGCCTTCCTGCGCTGCGAGCGCGACACAGACAGCTGTCAGGACCCTTCAGCGGTTTGTTTGCTTTCGAGGCTTCCGCCACTGGCCGCCAGGGGTCGTCCCCTGCGTCGTCCCCTCTGCTGCTGTCGCCGCAAGGAGGAACCCAATGGCCGCCGCTACGACGGAATCCCTCCCCAACCAGTCGAACATGGCATCGCCCGTCTCCCGAAGCGACTAAAACCTGACTGCATCGGTCCTGCTCGGAGTGAATGGCATCTAGTTTGTCCATGACGACCGCGGAAAGTGCCATGGCCAGCCGGCCACACTCACCCTGAGTCGTCCGACGCCTGTCCAGTCCTCGCAGGTGCTCAAGCTGCCGACAAAGCGTCTCGAGTGTCGCCACCACTGCGGCGTTGGCCTGCTGCAGCTTGGCGAGGAGGAGGAAAATGACTTTATTGATATCAATCCGGCATGTAAGCGTGGATCAGGCCGCGCAGGGCTTCACCAACCCCCTATCTCACTAGACCTCAGCGTGGACCGGTCCGGCGCTAGCTACTAGGAGTTACCTCCATTCGATTTTGCCGGGCCAGGGCCGCGTCGAGCCGCTGGATGGCTTGGAGTTGCGCCTGATGGTCAGGCGAACTGATGTAGTGTTCCATGTCCGGTGGCAGAGAGTCCCGCACGGTTCCCCCCGCACACGCGTCACACCCCCACAGCACGTGGGCTAAGGTTGCCAGTTCTCGCGCACACACACTGCACGTAGCACTTTCAAACAGTCCGGGACACACGTGCCGGGCTAGGGCCGGCGTGAGTACTGTTCCAGTCTGTAGCTGTCGTAAGAGGACCCCCTCACGTCGCCCTAGTCTCGGGTGAGGCCCAGGCAACGCTCGGCGGCCCTCTCGGTACCAAGCGAGGATTCCTCCGTAGTCCAGTAGCGGGTCCGGGTCCAGGAAGTCAGCCTCGTCCGCTTCCGAGGGGCGGGGGGGCGCCGCACGGTACGCGAGCTCACGCGCGACGACGTCCGCCTCCTCGTTGCGGTTGGCCGCTCCTCCTGGGATGACTCCGACGTCTTGGCGACCACTGCCGCCTGTTCGGCGATAGTTGGGGAGCACTCG
Source organism: Haemaphysalis longicornis (assembly GCA_013339765.2). Taxonomy (NCBI): domain Eukaryota; kingdom Metazoa; phylum Arthropoda; class Arachnida; order Ixodida; family Ixodidae; genus Haemaphysalis; species Haemaphysalis longicornis. Next base: position 75,545,850 of record CM023452.1, on the reverse strand, counting down.
ATCGCGGCCTCGACAGCTGAGGGGCTTGAGCTCGCCTCGCTGTCCGGAAAGCGCTCGATCGCGGCCAGTCTATGCTGGCGCGTTGTTGTGTTTCGTCGTGCCCTTGTCAGGCTCCACGCTCGCTGGTGAGCCGGAACCCGCGTCGTCGCTCCCCGTGGCACTCGCGTGATCGGGAGAGCTCGCGTGCGAGTTGTCCAAACTCATCGCTCACCAAACGTAAGCCCCGAGGGGGCAAGAAGCGCTATTTCTGCGTGATAAACGAAAAAGTTTGCGGGAGCACATGAATGGTGACTTTTAAGTTTTCTGCCAGGGACGATGCCATCATTTCTAGTTCTATGCTTGTTGCACTCACGCGTAGGGCAGCCAACTTCCCTGCATTTTTACTTTCAATAATCGGAAGACTTTTGCGGCTATTGTAACGGGAAGATAAACCTTTGCCAAACTCAGGGCTATTATGGCAAGTCTCTCCCCAGGCTCCAGAGGCTCTCTCATGGCGTACTGCCGCGTGAGGTACTACTTCACGAACGATAGTAGCATCCCCCGGTGTCATTCGGTAAAACTAGAAAAAGAAAATCACGGTCACCCTCTCGTATAAGCTTCATGTGAAAACAAACAAACAAAAAAACAAAAGGTGGGTGTGGAGGGTGGAATAAATGTGCGGCATTGTAAAATGCTTCGCCTTTCAAAATGCAAAACACAGAAGCCACCGACCAAGTTCAGGTGAAGCAAGTGCCGAATAGGTAACAATATACTTATGGTAAACAGAATTGGATGCAAAAAAGGAACTTGATACTTACTGCTGCACGTGTTAACTATTACTTGAAAAATGGTGATTTTGTCCGTGTGTGAGCTGTGTGGGAATGAGTGTTCTCCAAGGTTTGTACTATGTGGCCTGCAAAATCGCACCCGTCGTTTTCGCATGTGTGGGCGTGTTCCCACTGGGAGTCTCTAATCCAATCCTCGTCGCCAATGTGGTGTTTGCGAAGGACGTAAGAAGCACCGGCAGCACCACCGTACGAAAGACGTTTATTGTACACAACACATCAAATATATACATAAAGGACAGACGCGCGCCCCCCGGGGGTGAAAGAACACAAAGTAAAACCGAAACTGAATATAACACAGATGTGATGCACAGAGCGTGCAAAGTAAATTTTACCTAAGCAGACGGATGCTCAATGAGGGCGCACCACTCCAGTATTACCCCACTGAGGTTAGCCGGCAATCGAAGTGTCGGGCAACACACTCGTTGAAATACAGAAATGTGGCAAGGCCTGCAACTTTGACTTAGTTTCCCATCATTTGTATTTTTTGTTTGTGTGCATGGTGGAATCCATGTAATATTCCAACTAACTGTAGACGACATCTGCAACGTTGAGGGCAGGAAGTTTTCTCTTGCCTTTCTGGCCCAGCCAGCTATAATTCACCTCAAATTTTTGCGTCAAAAGCAAATCCAGGATTTTTCTCTTTTGCTGGTTCGATGGCGTATCCCCGAATGCCTGAGAACTGGTGCAAGAAGCTCCTCTTGTAACTTCGACACAAGAGAGTCCTTGTGGAGATGGTATACTGCCCTTTTTATTGGGTTGACAGCCCCATTGGCCAGTTGCTCGATGCCTCCCGCATCCTCTTGAACCGTTCGGGTTGCCTTCATGAAGGCCGATAGCTTCAGCTGGAGACGTGCCTTCAGTGAAGTAGCTATGGAAGAGAGCTCTTGTCCCGGCGCTGCGTCTCGGGAGACGCACGGCCTCGGCGATTTCCACGGTGTGATTGTGCTGGAGCTTCAATTTCATGACGGCGCACAGTGTTGGGTATCAGCGGAGGAATGCATAGTTTTTCCTCGTGCTTGCGTTGACCATCTTCACCTTGATGTCAATCATGGCCTAGCACTTTGTGTTGCCCCTGTCAGACACCTTGCTTAGCTGGGAAAGGCGGCATTGCCACACTCTGTGGTGCACCATCCGGTCGGGGTAACGTAAGAAAATAAGAATGTTACTTTGATCAGGGCAGAACACGAACTTCACGCTGATGCAGCCCTTATACATTTACATAACACAGCGATGGGACCTACTTGTTTTGTTTCTATAAGATTACCTGGTTTGTCATCGACCACACCGTGGCTAGTGCATCCTCTGGCATCTTGCCATTGGGTGATGGTTGCTGGTGGTCTACCAGTCGGCATGCCAGTGGAGGGATTGAAATGCGGGCCTTTGGTGAGCTGAATCTCGTCCATCGCAAGAACAGCATGTCGCTCGCTTTCCTCAAGGAGGTCCACCATCTGGAATTCGCTCCCTCCTTAAAATGGCGGTTTTACCGAAAAAAAAAACGTATATAAGTCGCACAGGTATAAAAGGCACATTTGTTCATTTAATGAACTCTTTGAGAATCAGGTCACGATAAAACGTGAAAAAAAATGGGTTTGCGGCAATCGCCGCCTTTGCACGCATCTTGCGCTAGCATTAGGCATTGTTGGGCATGCAAGTGCCTCAAACCATGTAGACAATATTTTTCCGAACCATTTTATTCACTCAGCATAAACAACGGTAATGACAGCCTACCTGAAGTCATTTACTTAAAGCCATCGAAACCGTCTTCCTCGGAATCACTGACAAACGACGCAGCTAGTTCAGATCAGTCGCGAACGGGAACAACCCAGCCTTGTGAAACCTTGCAACAGTAGTTCTCGCTAACTCCCACTTAGCTGGTTCCACAATTTGGTAGCGAGCCCCTATTGTGGCCCTCACTGCTTTGGTAATTTCTTCCATTTTCCAACTCGAAGAGAAAGGCACAGCATGCCCATAATGGTCCCAAGTTTTCCACGCATGTTGCGAAGTGCAACAACCGGTGGGCGTAGAACGTCACGGAGCATTCGCCGTAGAGTCCTTCAGCTTTTGAAACTGACACTTGAAGGAGGTGGCCTAAAGTAACGGTACAGTTTGTTCTATTATGGCGCTTAGTGATGACTTTGTTGATTGATTAAGGCACGCATCATTCATTATAGTGAGGACACTGAAGACAGGTTTCAAAGGTCTCCAATACTCTGCACACGGTACCACGGCCTTTTCAGATCCTCACGGTTGACTCCAGCACAAGACCTGGAAAAAGCTTGAAAGTAAATGGTAAAGGTTCAGTAGCGATTCAGGAATACATTATTCATTACTTTACTCTTTCGATCTGCACCCGCATCTCCAAGTAAGACAAAATAGCCGCCGTGTGCGAGCACACAAGCAGGGCCCAAACACAGCACGAGCGTCGTCTTTCATAAGCAGCAAAGCTGTCAGAGGCCCTAGTGAAAAGCCTGGTGAGGGATCGATTTCTCCCACGACTATCATTTCGTCTGTGTTTGGGGGGTTTGATGTACGGTTCTTTCACCCTCCCACTGACGAAGAAGTTGTTGTAGGACCCCAAGCTCTTCTTGTTCTTGGCCTGCCGCCTCGTCAGGAAGCTTGCCCTTGTGCCGAGTTCACAAGGGCATGAAGGTCAAAATTATTCCGTAGCCGTTTGAAATAATGAATTACTGGTATCCATGACTTCGTGTAGCGCCAACAAAACGACAAGGACAAAGGGGGCGACGGGTACAAGCGCTGGTATCCACTGGTATCCACCTGTGCAATGGAGCCACAGATAAGAGCCCAACACATTCACATGAACTGCTTGGAGGAGGGAGATGCAGCAACGTGGCAGAGGGGTTTCAGTTGAATTAGTGATGCAGGGGGTGCATACTTACTCTCGAGGGTTTTTAGTCCAAAGGTTGAATGAATCCCTACTTTTACTTGCACAAGGAGGGGGCTTACCCGGAGCAACAGCGGTTGTTGGCATGGCCTGAAGCTTCTTTGGCTTTTCTGCTGCGTGGCAAAGCCACACCTTGACCACACTGGCCTGCCTCACTTTTTTTTTGCTTGATCAAAGTTTCGTTTCACTGCCACTTAAATATTTTAAAAATCAAACACTCTCGCAAGCTCACACAATGATCATGAACTGTGTTTTCAAAAAACAGAGGTGATGCACAGAGCGTGCAAAGTAAATTTTGCCTAAACAGATGGATGCTCAATGAAGGCGCACCACTCCAGTATTACCCCACTGAGGTTAGTTGGCAATCGAAGTGTCGGGCAACACACTCGTTGAAATACAGAAATGTGGCAAGGCCTGCAACTTTGACTTAGTTTCCCATCATTTGTATGCTTTGTTTGAGTGCATGGTTTATATAAGTTTATATATACAGTAAAAGCTCGTTAATTCGGATTTCTAAGGACCGGAAAAAATGTCCGAATTAACCGAATGTCCGTATTATCGAATGGTCGAAATAAACACAATAAATGCAAGTTTTTTTTCTACATACCTTTATTTTACGAAGTAATCGCGTATGCTTGTCTGCTTTCGAGCAGAAATTCGCGCGGACACAATTTTTCTGAGCCCTTTAAGGTGCTCAGCAGCTCGCATGCTATCTTCAGTGTCAAAACAAAATTCTTCGAGGACGACGAGGGCCTCCGCGGCTTCCTTCACAGTACGAGAGGGCCTGTGTGGCTCATGGTGCGGCTGCTCCTCTTCGAGCTCTTCGGTATCAGATTCGTCGCCATGCATCACTTCCTCGACGATTTGTTCATCAGTCAGAGAGCTGGCAGTGGCAACGCCAGCATCAATGCCGACATAATCGTCGAGCGTCACTTCATCAGGCATCACACTTCCGAAATCCTGCCCGTCATCGGCACCGTCGTCCGGCGACACTACGGACACTGCGTCATCGCTGGAGTCGGGTACAACAAAGCCACTGTGCCTAAAACAGTTGGCAATGACGTGGGCAGGCGTGTTCTTCCACACATACGCAAGTATGCTAACTGCGCTCAGAAGATTCATGTCGTATTGTTTGCCGACGTCATGGCACAGGAGCATCCGTTCCAACACGCACCTTCGGTACTTCGTTTTCACGAATTGGATTATGCCTTGGTCCATGGGTTGAAACGCTGATGTTGTATTCGGCGGCAAAAAAGCAACTTCAATGTTGCTCAGTCCGGTGACACTGTGTGCACTGCAGTTGTCCAGCACCATCAACACTTTGCGGTTCTTCGCACAGAACTGTCGATCCAGCTTTTGGATCCAAGTTAAAAAAATTTCACCCGTCATCCACGCTTTTCGGTTGGCGCGGTAATCCACGGGAAGATTGTTCATGTTCTTAAAGCAGCGTGGCTTTTGAGCCTTCCCGATAACGAGAAGCGGCAAGCGCTCTGTCCCCGTCATGTTGGCGGCTAAAAGTACGGTCACTCGTTCCTTGCTTCTTTTGCCGCCGATACAAGGATCCCCTTTCATTGTCACAGTTTTGTCCGGTAACGCTTTGAAAAACAGTGCCGTCTCATCAGCGTTAAATATGTCATTCGGATCGTAGTCGGCAAGGTGCTTCAGCAGCTGAGCGCTCTTCCAGTTGTTGACCGTGTCTTCACTCACGGCACCTCTTTCGCCGCAAACGGTCTTGAAAACAAGGCCGTGTCTTTCCCTGAACCGTGCACACCATCCTTCCGACGCTCTGAAGGAATCGATGTCCATCATCGCTGCAAACTTTTCAGCTTGCGCCATAATCAGGGGTCCACTCAACGGCAGGTTTGCATTACGCGCGCTGACCACCCACTGAAGAAGGGCTTCTTCCAACTCTGGATGGGCTGCTGTTCGTAGCCGCTTCCTCGATGCGCTGAACTTCTCACCTTCAAACGCCTGCAGAATTTGCTGTTCGTTTTTAACATATGTACCAAGAGTACTTCTTTTCACATTGAACTTCTTCATCACTTCTTATCGAGAGAGCCCATTTTTCAGGGCACGCAAAATTTCACTTTGGTGGTCAAGTCCTTGGCCTCGTACTTGGGCCGCTTCGCCGGCGTTGCCATCGGCGGAGAGTGCGGTCACAGGAGAAAGCTAAAGGAGCCGCACTGAATCGTTCCACGTTAAAACGGCGTTCAGCGATGCTGCACTCCAACGGGAACAAAGCCACAAAATGGCACCGATGGCACCGCCAAACCTACACTGAGAGGCGCGGGCTCACTCCGTACTGGCCAACGTTACTCGATGGTGATGGTGGCTGTGCCCTTTCAAACGGGCTGTCGCTGCTCTCAAACACGCAACCAAGCCAAAAAAAAAAAAAATGTGGGCTGGATTCAATGTTTACAGCAAATTTGCCCGCTGATGTTGACGGGATTTTGAGACAAGAATGTCACTGTTGCCAGCATACAGCGAGGACCCGGCCAATCCGAGAACGAACGATTGACAAGTGTTTTCACATGGAAAACGCCACGTAACGTAAAATTTCTTACCTCCAGACGTTCGCTGATCGCCGTTGGTGAGTTATGCGGCCCGATCCCGAATAGGTCATTGCCGCTGACATATATCGCGACAAAATCTACTGACAGCAGTTGTAGCCCAGCTAGCAGCTCGGGCAACGTCTCGGTAGTTGAGCCGCCGAAGCTGATGGTCATCAACTCGACCGTAGACCGCAAAGGTATACGGTCCCGGGCCATAAATTTAAGCTGGCTGTCTCCAACCGCGACTCCGCGAATTGTCGCTGCCATTTCAAACGGTGAAGATTCGCAGATTCGTCGGGACAACGGTTGACACAGTTGAGAGGCGCGGGCTCACTCCGTACTGGCCAACGTTACTCGATGGTGATGGTGGCTGTGCCCTTTCAAACGGGCTGTCGCTGCTCTCAAACACGCAACCAAGCCAAAAAAAAAAAAAATGCGAGGCTGGATTCAATGTTTACAGCAAATTTGCCCGCTGATGTTGACGGGATTTTGAGACAAGAATGTCACTGTTGCCAGCATACAGCGAGGACCCGGCCAATCCGAGAACGAACGATTGACAAGTGTTTTCACATGGAAAACGCCACGTAACGTAAAATTTCTTACCTCCAGACGTTCGCTGATCGCCGTTGGTGAGTTATGCGGCCCGATCCCGAATAGGTCATTGCCGCTGACATATATCGCGACAAAATCTACTGACAGCAGTTGTAGCCCAGCTAGCAGCTCGGGCAACGTCTCGGTAGTTGAGCCGCCGAAGCTGATGGTCATCAACTCGACCGTAGACCGCAAAGGTATACGGTCCCGGGCCATAAATTTAAGCTGGCTGTCTCCAACCGCGACTCCGCGAATTGTCGCTGCCATTTCAAACGGTGAAGATTCGCAGATTCGTCGGGACAAACGGTTGACACAGTTGAGAGGCGCGGGCTCACTCCGTACTGGCCAACGTTACTCGATGGTGATGGTGGCTGTGCCCTTTCAAACGGGCTGTCGCTGCTCTCAAACACGCAACCAAGCCAAAAAAAAAAAAATGCGAGGCTGGATTCAATGTTTACAGCAAATTTGCCCGCTGATGTTGACGGGATTTTGAGACAAGAATGTCACTGTTGCCAGCATACAGCGAGGACCCGGCCAATCCGAGAACGAACGATTGACAAGTGTTTTCACATGGAAAACGCCACGTAACGTAAAATTTCTTACCTCCAGACGTTCGCTGATCGCCGTTGGTGAGTTATGCGGCCCGATCCCGAATAGGTCATTGCCGCTGACATATATCGCGACAAAATCTACTGACAGCAGTTGTAGCCCAGCTAGCAGCTCGGGCAACGTCTCGGTAGTTGAGCCGCCGAAGCTGATGGTCATCAACTCGACCGTAGACCGCAAAGGTATACGGTCCCGGGCCATAAATTTAAGCTGGCTGTCTCCAACCGCGACTCCGCGAATTGTCGCTGCCATTTCAAACGGTGAAGATTCGCAGATTCGTCGGGACAACGGTTGACACAGTTGAGAGGCGCGGGCTCACTCCGTACTGGCCAACGTTACTCGATGGTGATGGTGGCTGTGCCCTTTCAAACGGGCTGTCGCTGCTCTCAAACACGCAACCAAGCCAAAAAAAAAAAAAATGCGAGGCTGGATTCAATGTTTACAGCAAATTTGCCCGCTGATGTTGACGGGATTTTGAGACAAGAATGTCACTGTTGCCAGCATACTTAAGTGCGTTTAGGCCGATTTGGCGGCGGTTGTGGTCAGCTTTTAGTCGGATGCACCTACACGCGAAGAAAAGACGTTCAACCAGTCTCAAGTCAAGCCAAGTCGATAATTGATGTCCATGGCGATGCTGCGTTTGAGCTTCAGTTTTGTTCCGAATTGTTCTTTTTTTGTTTTTGAGCCTCGCCAGCGGCCTGAAAGTCGCCGAATTATCCGATTTGCGGTCAAATCTGTCCGAAATAACGAGCGCCCTGTCTCATAGAGTGATGCGTATATTTACAGGGACCAGATGACGTGTCCGAATTAACCAATTTTCCGAATTAACGAGAGTCGAATTAACGCGCTTTTACTGTATATATATACAAGAATTTATAAGTCTTACACAAGAAAGCAAATATGCATACGAGGAAATGAAGATTTGAAAAGGTAAAAAAATGTGAGCGCATGAGTGCAAGGCAATGATGAGACTATTTTAAAGGGACACTAAAGTGACTTGGTCAAGGTCCCACTTTTGATTGCACTGCTTAGACTGAATAAAGTTAACACACTTTTCATCGCTTATCCGGTTGACAAGTCGGCAAGTATTTTACAGAGCGCGAAAGAAGAAAAACTACCATGTGCGGTTTGCGGCGGCTGCACCAACTAAAGGCTGTAACGACGGGAGGAGACGCACTGTGATTGGACGATGTCCAAGGTTAGCATTCAAACAAGTTTCAGTTTCGGTTGTGTAAAACAACGTGCTTGACATCCGACGGCATCGTTGGATGGGCATTCTCGATATCTCAGTAATCGTCGTACCGCGCTTCTGCCATGATGTCGGCTGTAAAATGCACAAGATAAGCCTCCCAGGGCAGCTTGGAATCGTAGCAATCGCTAGCCGAGGTCTACGCAGTGGATGAACGCCCTCCGCATCCCCGCAGACGCTCAAGTGCATGCCATGCGCTTTTCCCCCATATTTGGAGCTTGCCTCACTCATGCCTGTATCATAAAAAGCGCGTTCGCACAAGGCCAAGTGTCTGTTGATTCTGGGCTGTGCCCACTGCCCGCAAGCAGTCTGTGCTTATGGCATGTGCGCTTGTGCAGCGCTTGTGTGAAGCGACCTTGACTCGGAGCTAGATACAGTCTACAAACTAACAAAGTAAAGAAAGGCGCATTCTTCCATTCTTCCAGTAGCTTCAACGCATGAAGCCCCAAAATTATTTAGATTTGATCTTATGATAGGGAGGGGAGGGGGGGGGGGAGATGTCGTTGTTTGTCAGTTTTTGTGTACCATACCGTGCGCGGCTGAGGCGATAATTGAAGATTCGTCTCTCGTCTCGTCGCTGCAACTGCTTGCCCGGGAATGGGCGCATGAAATCTTTCCTCACTTGGAACGCCTCGTCTCCAACAAACACGTAGGGCGCAGTAGCTGCATTGGGCAGCTGCCCCAAGGCAGGTATGCCCAACTTCTCTTCATGGAGGGCCTGGCCAAAGTCTGAGTTCTTGAAGACACCGCCATCGCTTCTGCGGCCCTCCGCACCAACATCAACGAGGCCATACTTGTACGCGCTGTTCATAACGGCCATGAGAACTATGGAAAACGTGTGCTGAAAAAAAAAAAAAAAAAAAGTCGTCACTTCATAGCTTTTAAAGACGTAAGTGAGGTAAGGCGATATGATGGGAGGGATGGCATGGTAGGGGAGTAGGCTGTTTGCTGCGAAGATCCCAGCTCAAATGTTTTACACAATTTTGATATATTTAAGTATTAAAAGACACAACTTTATGGAGCTCTAGAGAGAGAGAGAGAGAGAGATCAAACTTTATTTAAAGCGGCCCATGTCCGGGCTGCCGAAAATGTGGTAGGTGCACAGTAAAAGGTGAATAACTTTTTATTTAACTACTCTTGAATAACTAAAACATCACGTGTCTTAACCCCCCCTCGGCTTCTGTTTGACAGGCAGCGATGCTTGTTTGCTGGGAATTAAATAATTTAGGCTGACATTTTTCTTTGCTGTTTTTCTTTTTATTTATTCACAACATTGAAGGGTATGTTGCAAAGCTCCCAAAGTGAGCTTGGGTACGATTTTACTTGAGCGTCGCCACCTTCCTGACAGCCTGTTGCCATTTTTGCTTTCATAAAAAGCATTAGAAGCCAACAAGAAAGGGCGTCATGGTCCACCCTCTACGTACAACAGTTGAGTGTACTTGTACACAGAGTTTTTTAGACATAATTTAAACTTGTTTTGTAGTTAAAAAGGAAACTGAGTAGTGAACCTTAATAAGAGGTTGCAAGAGAAATATTGCAACCCAAAGCACTCTGCAGTTTTGGAGTTTAGTATCATAAAGGCTTATCACAAGTTTGTGCTGATAAAACATGCATAAAGCAGATAAGTTCACCTTGTAGTTGTAGAACAAGCTGCCTGATTTTGGAGGTGCAGTGATCGCCACGTGCTTGCCGTCGACGGCTCCCAGGCAGTTGGGGAACTGCCATCGGCGGCTGTAGCCGTCGGCAATTGCGGCCTAATCTTCCGTCGTTGGCACCTGAAATTACATTAACATGAGTCATCACTACTTATCAACAGGTGAAGCGTGGACACAGCAAATTGTGGCATCACATGGACCCGATTGACTGCTGCTGTGTTTAAAAAACAATCATACCTGGTGGTGAATCTTTATCAGCAATAACTAATAGTGTGGAATAAGAAATGCCCCCAGCTATCTCACACCTCCCTTAGGTTTCATTATTGGAACCCAAATTGTGGGTGTAGCATTTGATTACAATTTTCTTGCCTGCTTGAAATTGTACGAAAAGTGCACGTTCTCAAACACCTGAACGCCACCTACATGGGTTTTTGGTGGATGTCAATATCCTTAGCTAGTGTAAGTGGTTTGCAGATTCCCACTGCACCATGCTTCATAGAAGCCCAGGTGCAGCTTGAGCATGTGAAAAACGGGACGTTTGAAATGACCTGCATGGGTTTTATTCCATTTTCCATTCATGCAAAAATACATCCTCCCCAATCATAACCTTCGCTTTCAACACCAGTCCAACTGTTTCCCTATGACTGCCATTACAGTTGCATTCCCTGGAACACAGTGATCTCATGTGGGGTCGTACCTTCATGTACTTGTCCTTCAAGTGTGCCCAGATGGCTCGGCACGTGTCGTGAACGGCCATCCGGGCCGTCTCGATGCCCACGCGGTAGGCCAGGGCCACGTCTTTAATGTCCTGCCCCGAGGCAAGGTAGCTGCAACAAGAACAGAAAACGCAGGTGCTTTGTAACTGCCACTACCACTTGCTGCCAAGCAAACGTTGCCTCAGAGAATGGATGGTCATCGCCCTTGCCTTCTTGACTGCATTTCTTATGAGCTATAATCGCATCATTACTTGCAATTTAACCACGAGAAACATAAATATGACGTGCAGAACAGCTTGCATGGTAGCACACACTGCTACGTTGTTGGTATGCAATGCAAATCATGACGCTGGTCGCAATGAAAAAATTGCTGCAGCCAAGCGAACCGCAACGCTTTTACGTGACGTTTTTAAGATGAAATAAATGTGAGCGGAAATCTCAACCAGCCTCGAGGCAATTGCAAGCCTTTCGCCTGACTCGAGAGGCTCCCGGACGACGTACTGCCGCGTCAGGTCGGTCTCCACGTACGACAGCAAGAGGTCGAAGTTCCTCGGCGTCATTCTAAAATATTAAAAAAAAAGGCGTGGTCCCCATCCCGCATGCGCGGCATCTGCAAATAACGGGAAAAATTAGTAGTGAGAGAGGCGACATCACTAACTGCGCCGAGACTTCCGAAAGGAGGAGCTACTGCTTGCTCATCATGCTCGCTCTCGCTAGCATGAAGCGACGCAATTGTGCACGCATGCAATGTGCAATCTACCTCTACCATTCATTTAAAGCGGTACAAACAGACAGAGAATCCAGTTACTTACTGCAGTGTAATATAAGCCTTCCTGTTTGCGGAACTGGAACACTTGCCGCACCCACAGCCGCCGTTGTTTTTCTTTTTTTTTTTTTCATTTTGTCGCCTCCTCAGCGCCTCCAGCACCAGTACATGTTTCTGGAGAACCATGCCCTGGTACTCGTTCATGGCTATGGAGGTGGAGCGGTCGCACAAACAGAACACAGAACGGCGGCAGACGAACCTCGCGCGAATATGGCGGCACACTGTTGCTCGAACGAAAGGCTTTCGTCGGCTTGATGCAGCCGGCAGTTTTTCTTCAGCGTTTAAACAACGCAGTTGGATGCGGTTTAGCAACTGTTAAAGTCACTTAAGTGCATTTATAAACAAAAATAAACGTTTACTTTAAAGCCTAATTACAAAAAAACTCTGCACAACTTGTTTATGTTGGCACAGAGCTAGGCAAGCAAGTCTGGCAACACACACCGACGCAGCGTTGAGCGCGCACGCCGGGCCCCGGCGTGTGATTTCGCCGGTCCCATTCGGTTACTCGCCCTCTCCTGCGGGCGCGCGCGTTGACGCCGAACGACGCTGACGCTCGCGCGACGCCGAAAATACGCTGCATGTGGTTGGGCCTTAAGCGATCAGCGACTTCCATCTGTCATTAACTGTGCACCCTGCATAAGACAAATGCACATTTGGCAACCGGGAAGCTGCCGTCTATTTCATTTTACGTGTCAGTAGCCTTTCTATGAATTTTCCTGTACTTTCATTTTCAATGCAGTCAACACTGTTATGAAAGGCCAGCAGTGCCAGCAACTGATTCGTACCACTTGCTCAATGTCATTGGATGGGGCAAGCAGGTGTCGAAGAAAGCTCGGTCATATCTGTACGCCCGCGGTGAATAAAAATTCAATGTCAAGGCCTCGGTTCTGGTGAATAGGTTGTTTGGATTGGGGCACTTTTTGGCTGATTGCTGCATTAGAAGGTCCTTCCTGTACCCACCAAGGCTCTGCAGGGTGCCTTTGTCTGCCAAAGTTCGAGCTACAGACAAATCGTTAATTACCTTCTGAAGATGTGCTACCTTTGGTACAAGACGCCGTTGGGACTCCTGCAGACTTCTCTTCTTTTTGCTCGCCGTCTGAAAATTTGCATGGCACCTAATTTCCAGTCCTCAAAAGTGCCTTTTCTGGAGTGTCCTGTACAGCTGACAGCTGCGAAATGAAAACAAACTAAGCACTTGCAGTCTCCATTGATTACGTAAATGGGGCTGAAATTCTGACTTTTTTCGAATATATTCAAGGGAATATATTTTTTAGGAATAGGCATGAATCATATTCTCCACTAGCCCAGTAATTTATATTCTGGTGGCATAATTGAAATAAACTCGTATGTCACTGCATGGGCATTCAATTGTGCTAAATGTTCTTGGTATTACGTGCTTCTATTGAAGGGTGTGTCCAGATGAATGAGATTGTAACTGTCACATACCAGTGATTCTTTTTTTATGAGGCAGGTATGTACCCCACATTCTTTTGCATACTATATTAGGAAACCATTCTAATCAGAATAATGTATTTATTTTGCAGCAACTACCCCAGTAATATTTACAGCACAGAATATTGAACAACACAGCATCAGCACATTTCCTTTCCTTCAATGCCTTGATGGCGTTGCAGCAAAATGGGTTGCATGTGCCGATGGCTGTGCAGCCTCCATAGGTGCATCCCATGACCTTGCACTTGATGGCTGAACAGTGTATAAACAACGATTTTAAGAGGTTTGTTGGATGCACGTATGCAAAGAGGCACATTTCAGTACTTGGTAAACAAAAACATGCACAAAAGTGACTACAATTAACAAGCGGCTCACACACTTTCTGGAAGAAAATCACATTATTGATGCCCTTCAGTTTGGTTTCCGGGCAAGGCACTCAACAACTGACCACCTTCTCCGTTTAGAAACTAAAATTAGGGAGTCCTTTGTTCAACGACAACACTGCGTCTCTGTATTTTTTGACTTGTCAAAGGCTTATGACACCACATGGAAACATGGTATAATGCTAGATCTACAGGGATATGGTGTAAAAGGCAGAATGCTTGGGATGTTGAAAAGTTACCTTTCCAATCGCTCCTTTCGAGTGAAATTCGGAACAATATTATCGGATGTGTACACTCAGGAAAACGGCGTACCTCAGGGAGGTGTTCTCAGTGTTACGTTGTTCCTAATCAAACTAAACTCAATTGCACATGTAATACCGAAATCTTTGATGTATTCGCTTTATGCGGACGATATTCAGATCAGCTTTCCTCGTGCAACTTAGCATCCTGCGAAAGGCAACTGCAACTTGGCATAAACCGTCTGGTGCAGTGGGCCGAGGGAAAATGGATACTAACTTTTGTGCAGAAAAAACAGTCTGTGTGCCTTTCAGTCTGCACGAGGAATTGTGTTAGATCCTGAGCTGCACATTAAGTCAGCCCAAATCCCTGTTCGAACCTGAGCACAAATTTCTTGGTTTAATATTTGACCAAAAGTTAACATTTAAAAGCCATGTTAATTATCTAACAACACAAATGTCTGAAATCAATGAATGTTTTAAACATTTATCCTTACAGAACGTGGGGCTCAGATCGTACCTGTCCTTTTGCGGCTGTACAACAGTCTAATTCGTTCCCAGTTGGATTATGGCTGCTTTATCTATGGATCTGGTCGCGAATCTGTACTCAAGCGCTCGACACCGTTCACCACTGTGGCTTGAGAATAAGCACCGGAGCTTTCCGGACATATCCGGTTACAAAGCTGTATGCAGAAACCAATCAATGGTCACTTAACAGATGGAGAGTACTCCTCGGAAACATGTACATAATGAGAATTCTTTCCTGCACCACTCACCCTTGTCGACAGCTGTTTCTGAAACCTCGCTTTGAAACTCTCTTTACCAACAGGCCTCGGACTATTCCAACCATGTTTTTCAGGTACCGCATTCTTAATGAAGCCCTTGACTTTTATGTAGATGATACCATGCTGGTCACCCACAGAACCGGTTATGCTCCAGGGAATACCGCAAGCCACAATGTGACTTTTCCTTGCTGAAGTACAATAAGCACAACACTCCAAAGGAACTACTGCAGCAAGAGTTCTTAGATATCCTAGTTCAGGTATGCAGATGTGCTACTTACTTCACAGATGGTTCTAAAGGAGAAAGGCATGTGGGAGCAGCTGCAATTGGACCTTATTACGAAGAATGACCAACGGCTCAGACCTGACGCTAGTATCCTTCACTGCCGAACTGCATGCCATACAGCTCGTTTTTAAACAAAGTATGCATTGAAAGGACACCACAGTCAGTCATCTTCTCTGACTCTCTCAGGCACTAGCAGCCCTGTGTTCAGGAAACAAAACCAAAAATCCGCTGGTCCAACAAGTGCTTAACCAACTGATGGACTGTAGCCAAAAATCACTTAGACGTGAGCTTCTGTTGGGTACCGAGTCATGTAGGAATCCACGGCAATGAAAAGGCAGATGCCCTCGCAGCCCAGACAAAAGAGCTCGAGGTGACAGAAACCGTTTACCCTACCAGGATTACAGACGGAGACTAAATTATCAATAACGAAGAAGTGGCAGTCTGAATGGACAGAACTCAATGAAAACAAGCTCCACCTTGTGAAGCCGCACCTGAGAGAGTGGCAGAGCTGCAGACATAACGAAAGATTTGTAGAGGTGGTGTTATGTCGCCTAAGAATTGGGCACACGCGCTTGACCCACAACTTCCTATTGCTGGGAGAAGACCCTCCAGAATGTGAGCAATGTGGGAAGCGCCTTACAGTAATACACATACTTATCGAGTGTCCTAGTTACGAAAACAAGCGTCGTGAATTTTTTTCCCACTTTTACAAATTTCAAATTCCATTGCACCCTGCTTTACTGCTTGGCGATGAAACCCTGGTTCCCTTGGAAAAGGTTTTTAATTTTTGAGTGCCATCAGCTTTTAGAGAAACTTTGATTTTACCATGTTACGTCATTTTTACTTGAGCGGTTTTTTAAATTTTTGAGGTGCACTCAAGCTTTTACAGAACTTTGAATTTACCACTTTACATGATTTTTACATGAGCCTCTTACCGTAGTGTGTTCAAAATATTTACCTTGTGTCTGGTGCATTATAGCCAAATTTGGCTGCAGTGCCAATAAAATTCAAATTCAAAAGTAACCCTTCAGCTCTTCGAGATGTGTGGTGACACGAGCCCCATTTCCGGCACAGAGCAGTTTCTCCACCTTTTCGCTCGATGTTTCTAGAATGTTGTACGTTGAATGCGTCATTAACATGCCTGGTGAATTATGAAGGTGCCAGAATTAGGGAACTTCACAAAGTTTTTCATGCTCTGCACTCACCAATTGCATCGGCTACTGACTGGCTGGACGTTTGGCTGTCCAGCAGGTCCTTGAGGCTCTGGAAAGGCAGAAGCCGAGTGAAAACGATGGGGATGCGCCTTCATGGGCAACGAACCGCAGAACTAGCAGAAGCCGACGCCGAGTAGAGGACCCCGCCAAGGAAGACTTAGATTCCCGTTGGCGCGGCGCTCTAGGCTGTCGCCGGCAGGCTATCTATGAAGTTGTTTCCATGCACAGCTGCCAGTAGACCCTGCATAGCTTGGTGTTTCCAGTTGACGTGGGCTTGCCCTCAGTTTATTAGCCACGGGCAGTCACTCAGAGTATGCACCTCGTGGAGCTAAGAGGTGTTTCCACATAATCATTTCGCCTTCTGAATATACATTTGTCATTGCCACAGTGGCCGGTGACCTGAAATCAACCAAGGTTGCCGAAAAAACGCATTCCACTAGTCTTCAGTGGGGCTGCTGGCTCTGCAAAAGTTTCGGCTCACAAGTTGCACTGGCATCGACACCTAAACGTCGTTTTCTCATTGTCGATGACGCGAAATTCATAGCAGAGATAGGCCTCACCATCCACTTCCGATGTGCGTCGGCAGCCACGAGTTGGCGCCGTCTGTGCAAGAACGCTCTTGCTGCCACGCGCACGGTCGTACTCAATGTATTAAAAGCAGCGCCGCGACATGGGGAGCGTGCCTCGCCGTTCCCAGCCATGCAGTACTGTGCGCGGCAACGCACCGTCAACTCTTGCATAAGACCCATCAATTGACAGGTGGCTTTTTGAGGCTCTGCGAGTGGTTGACCTGGGCAAAAAGCTAACATTACATTCTGTTAGAAGAATAAAACACTGTAACGTACCTTGTCTTGAGAACCATGGAGTCCGAGAAACTTCCTTTACCCATGGCTCGTCGCACCCAACCGCTGGTCACGAAATTGTGGCCTCTAATGCCTTTCGGCCTTCAGTTGCTGGCGGGTGATGAATCTGGTCCCGAGACGAGCAACTCGCTGATGTCTGCGGCGTCCGACTTGCTGCCACAGTGTTGACGTCTCTCACGCAGGTCGCTTTCACTGAGCTCAACGGGTCTGCAACACCTCACAGACAACTTTTCAATGTAGCGCGCCTGGTCTTTCAGGCACAGCGTTCGTTGCATAAATCGTTTCATCTTGTGCCATTTTGCAGCAAAACAATGCTGCATTCTTGCACACAGATGCCAAACTGCATGCACCAAACTGTTTCCAGTTGAAGTGGGCTTGCCTCAGTTTATTAGCCAAGGGCAGTCACTCAGAGTATGGCCCTCGTGGAGCGAAGAGTGCGTTTCCAACATAATCGTTCGCCTTCTGAATATACAATTGCATTTTGTCACACAGGGTGTTCCTCAGCAGCTTTAGCATGTGACAAGTGTCCAAAAGGGCCAAGATAGGCTTCTTCGTGATTGGGTGTGGAAAAGGGCCCTCCAGCCTGGCCAAGTCGAGCATTGTACTCAACCAGGCACTGTACGGCACATCACATGGGAGTGTGACAAAAACATAGATCTCACCTCCCCCCCCCTCCCTTTCCTTCCCCTACCCTGAGCAGTGGGAGATACTGCTGTCCAGCTCCCTCCCTCAAGATCACCTTCTGATGGTCGAGTGGGCTAGTTGAACCGGGACAGCACAGGGTTACCTGAAATGAGGAACCACCCCGCCTAAACTGAGCTCAATAAAAAAAGTTTTCTCTAGCTTGCAGCCAAGACGACGCCTCGGACAGGAGGGGCGACAAACAACTCCTCCCCTGCATGCGAATGAAAACATGTGGTTCGAAACTAATAACCGGCAATACGTTCATGCCTGATTAGCCACTGGCATGAGGCATGAGTCGGGACACCGGATGCCCGTTATAAAGGCAAGCATATCAACTCTCACAATACACACAGGAAATGCAAAACAGACCGACACAGGACGTAATACACAGTGGAATGAAGCTTGTTGATGCGAGCTGAGGAACTAGGCAACAGTGAGGGGAAGAGGGCACTAAAGCAGACGATAGGCAGGTTCGGGGGCTTCTCTTAACCACGCACAAATGCGCGCTACATAAACACACACGCATACAACACTGTACACTAAGAGAGGTGGGTAAGCAAGTCTGTGGAGTTCATGTGAAGAAGGGCTGTAATAGGGAGAGCAAAGGAAACCTGAAGGGTAGAGAAGGGGAGGATATCTTTGCTGCTGTTCGGTTTGGGGTCCCGTTGGGAGGACGCGTCGGCGTGATAGTCACCCGCTGTGGAGTACCGTTGATCTGCGATACAGTTCGGGTGCGCGCGGACTGGGTGCAGTGCTGTCCTCGAGAGGAATTTTCGAGGCTCGAAGTCACCCCTTTTGTCGCACAAGCGCATACACCACGGCCCTCAAAACCGGCCGCCACGTCACAGCTCCACACCACTGGCCACCGATAGTTCTCACTTCCTTCTTCCCGCGAAGCTTGTGCTGCCTTGACCGTACAGCTTTTCGGGCCGCACGTCTTCCAAGAACCTGGCGGGTGGGGGAATCCATTGGCTGCGGCACTCTCGCCCACCTCCTTTCTTCAAAGGCTTGCTAACCTGCGTGCAGCAGTGGCGGCGAAAACACTCTCACCCTGCTGTTATGTCCTTGCTCACCCTACTGCGGCAAGCAGAGAAAAAAACAGCAAGCGAGGGGCAAAAGTTTTGTGGCACTGTGGAGCACAAACAGATTTGAGGCTGCACCATCGTAAGTGATGCCAACATTGTGTGCGCCTCTTTGCAGCGCCGGAATGAATCTTTGTTTCCCTCTGATGCTATCCACAAGAAAGTAAGCGATCGGCGGCTTCCATCTGCCATTAACTGTGCACCCTGCATTAGACAAATGCACCTTTGGCAACCGGGAAGCTGCCGTCGATTTCATCCTACGTGTCAGTAGCCCTTCTATGAATTTTCCTGTACTTTCATTTTCAATGCAGTCAACGCCTTTATTTTGAAAGGCCAGCAGTGCCAGCAACTGATTCGTACCACTTGCTCAATGTCATTGGATGGGGCAAGCAGGTGTCGAAGAAAGCTCGGTCATATCTGTACGCCCGCGGTGAATGAAAATTCAACGTCAAGGCCTCGGTTCTGGTGAATAGGTTGTTTGGATTGGGGCGCTTTCTGGCTGATTGCTGCATTAGAAGGTCCTTCCTGTACCCACCAAGACTCTGCAGGGCGCCTTTGTCTGCCTGCCAAAATTCGTGCTTCAGACAAATCCTTAATAGCCTTCTGAAGATGTGCTACCTTCTGCACAAGACGCCGTTGGGGCTGCTGCAGACTTTTAATCTTCTTTTTGCTCGCTTTCTGCAAATTTGCATGGCACTTAATTTCCACTCCTCAAAAGTGCCTTTTCTGGAGTGTCCTTCACAGCTGACAGCTGCGAAATGAAAACAAACTAAGCACTTGCAGTCTTCATTGATTAGGTAAATGGAGCTGAAATTCGGACTTTTTTCGAATATATTCAAGGGAATATATTTTTTAGGAATAGATTCTCCACTAGCCCAGTAATTTATATTCTGGTGGCATAATTGAAATAAGCTCGTATGTCAGTGCATGGACATTCAATTGTGCTAAATGTTCTCAGTATTACGTGCTTCTTTTGAAGGGTGTGTCCAGATGAATGAGATTGTAACTGTCACATACGAGTGATTTTTTTTTATGAGGCGAGGTATGTACAGTGCGCAACACCCTTGTCTATAACACTGAGTCCATCTTCAACTACCGTACCTCTCAAAACTGAGGACTCAGGCTTCTCATAAAAAATGCTGAGGTCAAAATATATGGTTATATATAGTTTATGACACAATAGTTTTCTTCAAATGCTTTTGAGCCGGGGCAAGATAGGGCTATAAGTACGAATCCGGTGTGTTGCCCTCTGTACTCTACATTCTTTTGCATACTCTATTAGGAAACCATTCTAATCAGAATAATGTATTTATTGGGCAGCATACAACTACCCGAGTAATATTTGCAGCACAGAATATTGAACAACACAGCATCAGCACATTTCCTTTCCTTCGATGCCTTGATGGTGTTGCAGCAAAATGGGTTGCATGAGCCGATGACTGTGCAGCCTCCATAGGTTCACCCCATGACCTTGCACTCGATGGCTGAACAGCGTATAAAAAACGATTTCAGTTGGTTGGATGCACATATGCAAAGAAGCATATTTCAGTACTTGGTAAACAAAAACATGCACAAAAGTGACTACTGCATTGAAGAAAAAGTACCCATTTAAAGAAACCAGTGGGTGCCCGGCGGTACGTGGATTCGAACCCGGTACCTCCTGCATACCAGGCGAGTGCTGTACCTCTGAGCCATCACTGGTCTAGAAGCAGTGGCCAGCTCGACGCTCTAGTCAAGGTCCACATAATGTGACACGGTGAGCGGTAAGGTTTCACTGAAGCTGCGGCCACAGCCTAGTAACCATGTGGCCTGAGGAGATTTTGTTTTTCTTGCTCCTCAACAACATCTTTGAAGCCGGCCATGTTCTGCCCACTGATGACTTGATGCGTCACCTTCACACGCTGGGTGCGCACGCCAGCTACATTTGTGGTGATCGAGCTTGTTAACCAGTACACTTGAGGCGGGTCACGGTTCAGTAATGGCCCGGCCGTAACTGGGCGCCCGTCACCCAAAATGGCGGTCACACCACTATCTTTTGATATCACGACGGAAGCATGGTGGCCCCCTGTTCCTCTCTTCATTCTCATGCAGAGGGTATGTTCCCCTTCAACACAGCGCAATATGGCCATGGGCTCCACAAAAGTGTGCGTCTTGCACTCCTCTTCTTTTGTCCAGAAGCACTCCAGTGATGAGGTCGACAGTGGCGATGGAGCAAGGCCCTCCCTCCGCGCAAACGTGAATGCCACTTTGGCCTCATCAAAGTACTCCAAACACTCTGAAGATTCAGCATTTTTTGGCTCCGCATAATCTATCATTTGCTCAAGCAATTTTTTTACTTCATCATCTGGAAGAGATGGCGCCCTCTGGCATAAATACTAGTCCCAAAGAGTCTTTTCCTCTCCTTCCCGCCAGAGTATTCCAGCTTGCAGTCTCGTTAGCTTGACCAGCTCTACTGCTATGTTCCTGGTTGTTGAACTAGTAGTTGGGGGTATGCAGCAGCTCGTTCTAGTTGGAGACAAGGGTGTCGGTGGAGGACATTATCTTGTACCGGGACGCTTGTCCGCGTTCAGCTTGTGGTTGATGAAGATGGACACCTCCTGCTTGAAGGTGTTGCCGGTCCACAACGCGAAGCCTGATGGCCGTGCGTTACGCCTGATGAATCCTGACAAGCTATTATAAAAAAGGTCATTGACAACTGCATGATCAGGCAGTGTAGTCTTAGTGACTGGTTATATAGGCACCATGTAACGGAACAGAATTTGTGACTAGATGAAAACGACCACCCGCTAATGTGCTTAAAAACAGCGCAGAAGTGCTTGCATGGGTATTTGTGCTTTGCAAAGTCAGGGCAGGTGCATAGGGGCTTCCAGAACTCAACTGTGTGTGTTTCATCATTGTCTCTTTCAGACTGAACAGCAAACGCTCCTTCAGTAGGACGTTCCCTAATGTCAGAGCGTGTGTACTCCTCTTCGTTTACAAGCCGCCTGAGCATGTGTCTCATAAAGCTGTGGGGCCGGTTGTGAAGAAATGCGGAGACAGTTTTGTTGTACTGTCTGTACAGTGACGACTGCCTCATTGTCGACTCATGGAACCTTTTCTTCGGTTGTCCGGAAGGCAGCCACAAACAACGGCTGCGCTCAGAGACGTCAGTGACCGCTTTCCACTCGCACTTTTGACATAATGGGCTTTGAGCACCCTGTTATGGGCTTCAATGCCGTTATTGTTGTCTAGACGACAGTCAGATTCAAGCCTGTGAAAACATTACTCACATCACACTTAGCCTCCACTGTTTCAAAGTAGCTCGGAATTTCTCGTTGTTCCAGTACTCTGAGCTAGAAGCAAGAACAGGTAAGGAAGGTATAACTTACCAATGTGGGCGTCAGCTTCCCGGCGCGCAAGGCCAGCCGCGTGCACCGGAACGATCGACCACCACGCACGAACGCGATGCCTGAAACCACGAAACGACGGAAACAAGGAGAAAATAGCACTCTCTCTCTCGCTCGCTCTGGACGTTTGGTCACCAGACAGAAACAACCTCTGTCCCGTGACTTTTTGTCGACGTCACATGCTACGTCAGGACCTTTATGATCATGTGACAGGAGCGAGAGGGGGGTGTCGGGCCAATCGGGTGTGAAATGAGGCTCACCCGCGAAGATAAGAGTGGCCTACAGCCTCACATGTCATCTAGCAGTCTTGCAATTACCGTAAATCAGTTATTGTCAACTACTGCTGTTAGACGCGCCTGCTGCTCTCCTTGCACTGTGACACTGCGTTTGCTCCGCATGTCGAACGAGGCAGATGTCGGTTCAGTTGCATTAGGCCCTTGGGCTGCCATGGTTATCTGTGTGCTGTAGGCATTGCAGGCTTCTGCTTATTCTTCCGTCTCCGATATTTTGTTGCCGCCCGGCTGTGGGACCCCAGGCGTGCCTTAAGCCTTGTTGTCAGATGTCTCGGCATGGTCAACTGCAGACGGCCTCTGGGCACAGGCACCTGCTTATAGGCTTTGTCATCCTGGTAACTAAGTGGCAATGCACTGATCCTTAAATGTTTCCGTAAATGATTTCTAAGGGCTCTCTTTTTGCCCCTTTGCCCACCCTTGGGTATGGAGCCAAGGTTAAAGGTATGGGTGGATCACAAATGTGAAACGCCTTTATCCGCTGTATCCGCCGCTCCACGTGTATCCGCGAAGCAGCAATCTCTCTTGTAGATTTCACTTCTTCAGGTGAGGATGTGCCACCCTTCAGGAACGTCGGCAGGTTCAGTTTTGTTCCGTTCTTCTCCAGGAGCTCTTCGATGCAAAAGCCCTTATCTGCCATGACCACCTCCGTCATCAAACTTCAGATCTAAAAAAACCACTCCTGATTACACACTCTCTGTCTGAGCTTGATCCTGTGAATAGCTCTGACACAAAGGTGACAAGGCCATTAGGCAAGACGCCAATGAGTCCCTTGAATGTGTTTGCTGACTTGTATGGAGAGTACGTTGTGGACTGTCGGGACAAAGATGATAGCACCTCGCACTCTATTTCTGCGGCATCCAGGATTACTCGAGTAGATGATTACTTTTTCTCAAACTCAGGTGGCATTGTGGCATATAATACTCTCCCAGGAGCCCACAGAGGCAACAGGCCTAGTTTGGCATACAGGAAGTTGATCCACGATGTGCATATTCGGGACGCAGTTGACTGGGCAATGCAGAACCTGTGTGCCAAATGTGGCATCGAATACTCTCTCGGGAGCCCACAGAGGCAACAGGCCTAGTTTGGCATACAGGAAGTTGATCCACGATGTGCATATTCGGGGCGCAGTTGACTGGGCAATGCAGAACCTGTGTGCCAAATCATCTTCAAACAGGCCAAGGCGCAGTCGGACTAGCACTAAAAACAGCTCGTTTTCCGTGCTTAGTTTCCTCTTCTGCCCTTGCGATGATCTGGTTTCACTGCTTTTTGCACATAGAACATTGCACCAATCATCACCGGGGTTCAAGTACACCAGAAGTTTTTTGAAGTGTTTGTAGCTTGGCAGCCCCGTGTAAAACACCATGTCTTCGTCGCAGTCCTTGAACCGTTCCACGGTGAAGGGAGCCGTTCTGTCACTTTCCACAGCAAGTTGGCAACTCAGGGACGCCTTCTCCAAGTCCAGTCGCCCGATGATTCCTTTCGCAGCAACAAGCTGCTTCTTGAGTTGGCAACTCTCGTCTTGGAGTCGCGCGATTTCATGGTTTTTCTGTTTGACTGCTTCTGTCAAACGTGAATTTTCATTTTCAAGCGAGCTCTTGAGCCTAGTGGGCTCCTCTGGACCTTCGGGTGCTGCCTCCACTTCAACTGGGATATGCATAGGTTCATTGTCTAGCACTGCTGGTCCTAGAACTGGGTTCTGTCTCCTTGCTTCTGGTGAAGCTCGTGGCTTTGGGGGCTTCCGTTCTTTTTTTGTCCTTAGACAAAAGCAAACATTGACGGTACTGCCGAGTCCGAAGGAGGCTCGGCTGCAGCCACTATAACCACTGGGTATAAAGTATCGACGACCTAAAAGTGTTTCGAGCACACCTTTGTTTATTTGCTGACGACATCGGGGCCCTCCATACTCTTCGTGTTGCACCAATCAATTCTTGTTAGACCCTGCTTTAATTATGCTCCAACCAATACATGGACAAAACCCGACGTTTCGAAGCCCGGTCGGATTCTTCTTCAGGGGTGACTGGGGCCACGCTGCAGCTGCGTCTTATAGGCTTTCACTGTAGCGGCCCTCGTGCAAAGCCCTTCGCTGTGGCACGTAATCCGTGTGTGTACACCGAAGGGAGAGTACCAAGCGAGCGATTAAGGTTCCCAAGGGTTCGTTGGATATACCACGACTCAAGAAAAAGCCGCTTCCTCCAGTTCGTTTTTCTTTTGAGGATGGCTGTTCCGGAGAAGTCAATTTTGTGGTCGGCCACTTCACAGTGTTCAGCGACTGCGCTGCGTTCTCTATTCTGTTTCCGTGCGTCGTTTTTGTGTTGCCTAATCCTCTCCGGTTTTTCCTTTGGGAGGTTTTGCCGCAAACGAAAAAGCGTGCTTTCCGCGTGTTCCACCGGCTGCCCGCGATGTACGAGGCGTTGATGTAAGAGGCACTCAGCGCACGGAATGCGGTAAACGACTCTGAGTGCTTTCTCTATTGTCGGCCGGTCTTTGGGGCGGGGGATTAGGCGACCTATAGTTGTCGAAGGCTTGTGGGCGATGCGCACTCCTACTCCTCTGAAAATGCTGGCCAAGGCCTCGCTTATTCCTGGGATATAAGGCACTGGCACGTGTTTCAGAGTTCCTGTTAGATGTGTAGAATTACGGATGGCCGAGCGATAGGAGTGACTACCGCGAACAGTAGGCCATCAGGCCCGCAAAAGACATGAGAACATGCCGAGCCATTTGCCCAGAACGAACTGACTTTATTTTTTCCAAAACGGCCACTCGCCGCTGTGCCAGGCTTGCATGGCTCAACACAAAACTATCAGCGCCGCGTGGGGGTCTGCACGTCAGTTAACATAGTAACACTCCTCCCCTCTTAGGAGGAAGACTATGGGGAGTACCTATTCACTGGTTTCTTAGTCCTCGTGCTACATCGCAACTTCAGTGTGCTAGGCGTAGGCACGACAGAGTCACTGTTCACGTGCACACCACTGTTGAGCGCAGTCCCGTCACTGTTCATGGCACAGCTACTCCCAGGTGGCTGTTCCTGATGAGGCACTTCCGGAACAGCTGGTGCATGGAGAGGTGGCGGCTCCAGCTGTGGTGGAGCTGCAGCGGTAGCAGTTTCAGGAGAAGTCAGATGTGCGTCTGTCTGCACAAAGCGTAAGTGGTCGCTGTGTCGGTTTCCCAAGGTGCCGTCTTCAAAACGGACACTGGCAGGCACCCAAGGTGTACCCCTGCGGAAGTTTCGCGCATACACGTCATCACCTGGCTGCAGTGATGGGGCCTGCCGGGACCCTCTGTCCCATCCTCGTCGCCCTTCGTCTGTCCCATCCTCGACTGTCGATGTCCTTGGAGAGTTTGTCACCCTGTTCTTCTCTTTGCGGCAGGTTACGGAGTGAACGAACGTTTTCGGGGTAGCCGTTTTTTTGGAGGTCCGGAATTACACGGCTTACTTCTTTTTTTGTTCGGGGCGCAAGCTCTCTCATTCGTTCTCAGTGGTCGGCTGCAGTAGGCAAACTTCCTTCGAGGAACTTTTCGGCACAACTAATAAGGGCAAGTAAATCTTCAGAACACGCTTCTGGGCAAGCCAAGTTGCAAAGCAGCTGTGGTTCTTTACTCGGTGGTTCCTCAAACAATGCACTGTATTGTGGGTCGTGCTGATGCGAGAGCAGTCGTGCTGAGAGCAGTCGTGCTGATGCGGCGCCAGTCTGCCGAAGCGAAAAACCACCAGCTTCCGTGCTGGTGCCGCTAATGCCACAGTTAAGCACGCCTCTTGCGAGGCAGAGTTTCTTGAACCGATTTTCAACAGCGTGAAAAAAAAAAAAACCGGATGAAAGACTAGACACGCAGACGCAGAGCTTCCCATGCTTATATTGACGGATTCGCAAGCCGCCTGCCGCAGGCTCTTGTCGGGACGGGTGGCCCCTGCCACATGCCGACTTTTGAATGAACATCCACCTGCCCATCGAGTGGACATTGTGTGGACTCCCGCCCACTCTGCACTGACGGGCAACAATTTTGCTCATCAACAGGCTCGAGATCTCATTCACCAAGCCGCTGAGACCGGGGCTGTTTCCGCACCTCTCCTCACCTGCCAAGAAATCACCCAATACTAAACCACGAGACAGACTCTTCCTAGTCTTCACACAGCTTTGACCAAAAGCCAAGAAATCATGCTCCGACAAATTCAAGGAGGCAATTTTTCCCACCCCATTCGTATGCATTTACTCTTTCCTACACAGTACTCTGATAAGTGTAAATTCTGCCACGAACCAGGAACTCTGACACACATATTATTCGACTGCACAAAAAACTCGGACCTTCCGCCCTTGAACCCGTCCCCTTCCCCTGAGCAGTGGGAGATACTGTTGTCCAGCTGTCGACTTGAGGACCAGCTCTTGCTTGTGACCAGGGCTACGGCAGCCTGGACAGCACATGGGCTCCTGGACTGAGGAACCACTCTCGCATTATTGCGTAATAAAGTTGTCTCTCTCTCTCTCTCTCTCTCTCTCTCTCTCTCTTCCCATGCAAGAACGAAAAGAAGCGCGCATTTGCTGTTTTCTTACCTCACTTGACACGACGACACGTTTCGATGGTAGATGTGTCTCTGCCAAGCCCTTAACAAATCCACTCGTAAAAAAGGTGTGCGCCTCCAGGGACTTCTACATTCTCATCTCCTCTTGAGTGGCGTAGTTGGTGCCCAGCACCAGGTAGTTGTAGATGTCCGGTTAAGTTGTAGACGGTAACAGCTCCGCGTCCGCGACGGCATCTTTTCCGATGCGTAGCGTACGGGTCAACACTTTCACACATCTCGACCTTTGCTGTGTACCCGCACATGCAGGGCCCACTAGGTCCTCGAAGTATGATTGGGAAAATCCAGTCATCGCAACTGGCGCGTGCATCCTGAGCGTAAGAGCAGTAACAGCAGCAGTACGCTGGGCAGAGACTGCCTGTTGCACTGCTGCATTCAGTCGTAGGTTCTCCAACATGGCGGATCGCGCCGGAAAGCGCACAAAATGGCGGACGGGACGTCACATGAAAACTGTGTATTAAAAATGAGTTATTTGTTGGGGCGACTTCAAACTGCCGATAGGGCAAAAAAAGGAAGGTCTGTGCAGTCAATATTTTTGTAAGGATACAGAGACATGCACTCTTCTTGGGCTTCCAGGCCATTGCGCCCCTAGCATGGCCAACACAAATGCCAATTTTTATTTGACAGGTCGAGTAATACACTCATGAGCAACAACTTA
Source organism: Haemaphysalis longicornis (assembly GCA_013339765.2). Lineage (NCBI taxonomy): Eukaryota > Metazoa > Arthropoda > Arachnida > Ixodida > Ixodidae > Haemaphysalis > Haemaphysalis longicornis. Next base: position 75,518,034 of record CM023452.1, on the reverse strand, counting down.
CTTCCCCTGCCGTTTCTTTTTCTGGCCGTGTTCTCGTGACTGATTCAGCCCTGTAACACAAAAACAAAGCCTTGTCAGGACATAAAACTTGACTCATTAAAACTTGAGTGGTTTAATTGTGAGGCTATCTTCATGCCGCATGCAGCCGATACTATCTCCAAACTGCAACTTTACTAGTGACATGGCATCAAGAATGGTATCACTGGAGAGCTTCTCTTGGCTAAAATGCGCAGTGAATATGTCTTCCCGCTGCTTGACTGCTTCGAAAACTGCCTGTTAGGGACACAACAATCCTCCCTTATCACACGTTGCAGTAAATTGGCATGTTTCGTCTATGTTGCCAGAGCTGCCCAAAAGACTGCTTTTGCACGTTTCTCGCAATTGTTATGCGAAAGAAACTTGCTAGTGACATACCCTGCCATGTAATGTATGAGCCAGCTGTCACTCTTCTGTTCAATGCATTCTCTCTGATCAAAAGGAACACTGTGGAGCCGACGTTCAGCTGAAGTGGTCTTCCGAGTCAGTGAACTTATCATATAAAGCTTGCTAATGCTAGTGCCTTGAACAGCAGCATCATGCACGCCCAGAAGGGAAGTTCAGTCCTCACTTCCTTCTGCTTGCTTGGTGTTACCTCAACTGACTACTTCAGCAAGAGTGTAAAAAGAAAGACTACTACTACAACGAGGAATTGTGTCGGTGTGAGGTGGGTATTGCAGCCGAAGGATTGCCTGACAATTCCAAAATTTTTTTCCAAAAATGTTTTTCCAAAAATTATTCCAAGAAGGAGTTCTGACTAAACCGAGACACGAACTTGTATTCGTGTGCTGCAAGATAATCCAACAATTGGAGGGTGCTTGATATTGTCACTTTTAAACCGTCAATGGTTGATTTTACTTAAAAATCTACCAGCTCCTTTTGCATGTGTTTCCCACTGAAACAAGAATTCTAGAAAGTCTTTCATCAGTTGCATGCCCTTGGAGCCAAAACGGAGAGCTTTTGCAGGGACGTGCGAAGTCATAGTTGTGATCACGCTGTTCATAATTCTGAGAAGATAATGGGTACATAACTGCAACGTCTATTTGTACTTTTATGATGGTTCTACAAAACGTCTGATGATTCTACAAAACTGAACTTTTAACACCTAGGACACAAATTGCAGCACGAATACAAAAGGTAAATACTAGGGGTGCGAATATTCGAAACTTCGAATATTCGATTCGAATTTTTTGGTATTCGATTCGATTCGAATGACACTTTTATGGTTCGAAATATTCGAACCACCCAAAACTAAAAAAAAAAATTCAGAGCGTGTTTCAGCAGCAAAGTGGCGAAGCATATACACGGCGAACGGTACGTGCTTTCGCAGACTGTATCGGTGTTTTCTGCTCGCGAAAACGCTCTGCGATCGCCCAACGCGTGCTGACACCGCCGGGAAACCACCCCCACTCTGCGCGCGGCGCGGCCGGCGGCGTCAACATGGCGTAGGCTCCAGCCGCGAAGTGGCGCGGGCGCTCGAGCAACCGTTTCTAACCGCTCTTTAAAATGCGGCTCAAGGGAGACACGAAGTTGCTTATGCGGTAAAGGAGCTGATAATGCATGGAAACGGTACTATAAAACATCACCCGCGCCGCTAGAAAGCGCCCATAAAATATTTGCCGGGGTGCTAAGCCTAACCGTCTCCGGCGGAGCCAAGCCGGCTGTCTCGATCTCATCGCAAGTAGTCAGGCTCCTCCATTCTGCCGCGCCCGTCGTGCGTCATTTTCTGACCGAGGTAGGCGCTACCGCGGGCGCGAAATCGTCGATGCGGGCGTGAAAATACAGTGCTCGAAGAGCCGAGGCGAGCGAATCGCGTGCAAAAATGCACCATGCGGTTCACGCTTGACTGTTGCGGCGTGTAGCGAGCTTGGGCACAGCGAGTGAGGAGACGAGCGCGAAGCTTTACGTGCTCCAGAAAGGACTGCTTTGCGCGACATGGGGGTTAAAAAAAGCAGAAAAAATCACGAATTTCTTCACGCGAAAGTAAGAGAAGAAATTAAACGAAAACTTTTTCAGCGCTCAATTTTTTGGTCTGTGTTGGTTCATACGAATTTCGGATGATACGAATATTTTTCGCGGTCCCGCAAGATTAGTATCATCGAGATTTTACTGTATCAGCGCGCGGCAATGTGCACGGGCTCGGGCCTGCCAGCCACTAGTGTCTAAGTGAGCGGCTGCTTTCGGTATCTGGTGGAGTCGTGACGAGCAGGAGGTTGTCACTGCTCCCCGAACATGTCGAGCAGTTAACCTTTCTCCATGTTAACATTTAAGTGAGTTCAGACCTTAACCTGTTGAGTGCAATGGTATTGTGTAATTTCTAATTTTACTTTGTATGATTTGTTGTGCAATAAAGTTGCAGTTTTTGTGTCTCTAGATGGTGAAAACTTTAATTTTACAAAAAACAATAAGTATTCGTATTCGAAAAATATTCGAAAAATATTCGATTCGATTCGAACTTTGTTTTTATTATTCGAATTCGCTTCGAAAATAAAAAATTGATATTCGCACACCCCTAGTAAATACCAAACTTCAAAAATACAAAGCGACAAAAAGAAAAGCATGGCGAAGCCTGGATGTCACGAAAATAATCACACAAGAGGTTTATTTACAGCCAGTGCTTTCGTTCAATGCATGCGGGGCGTCAACTGAACTTGATGCGCGTGCGTGGTAGCTTGTTTGGAAAAAAAAACCGGGGACGAGGATATAGCTAGGATAGCATGTGACCGCTTATTGGTTTGCAAGAACCAGTGATATCATGTAGCATTAAAGCACAACTGTTGTCTATGACAGCGCAAGTTTACGCAGGAATGAGCGCAAGCTCTCTCATTCGTTCTCAGCGATAGGCTGCAGTAGGCAAACTTTAGAGGAACTTTCAGAACTTTCAGTAGGCAAACTTTCTTCGGGGAACTTTTCGGCACGACTAGGTAATAAGGGCAACTAAATCTTTGGAACACGCTTCTGGGCAAGCCAAGTTGCGAAGCAGCTGTGGTTCTTTATTGCGTGATTCCTCACACAATGTGCTGTATTGTGGGTGAACCATTAAAATTGCCGGCTTCACACCTGAAGCTGCAACTGTCAAATAAAACATGTTCAGTTTGTCTTCTGTTGGTGTAGGCGTAGCTGGC